>HE670855.1:355580-530135 GCA_000313835.2 Heliconius melpomene melpomene | reverse complement strand
TTACCATCATGCTGGAGTATGTAGGGCGTCGAAGTCTTCATTGTTATGAGTTTGCACGACGTACTGGAAAATCACTTAAAATCGCTCTATTGAGGGCATTTATGGGTCATAATCAGAAAAAGTGTCCTTTTTGTGTCTTTTCTTGTCCCGCTACTTTGAATGCGTTTTAAAAATACAATTTTAAAGATAATTTAAATATTTTTCCATTTACGATAAATTTATTTATTAACTTAAAGATTTTTGTAATATTTTAAATGTATTATGGCAAATAATAGTATTTGTTGTTAGTTGCAAAAAACCTTTCAAAATGCTTCCATACAATTTTTCGTGTCCCATTCACCACTTTACTTTTTAAGAATTTATTTGTTACGAATGTTTATGGTTTTATTTGATTTCAGATATGTTTATATTACTTTACTTTATGCATAATATTAAATAGAACTACTTTTATTGATACATTATTTAATAAACAATATATATTAGTTAAGTAAATTTGTCCCAAAATATTGACTTTTTGTTACTCAGGGCTAGTAACGTACAATTAAATTATGAACGCAATTATTTTGGATGGTGTTTAATATTGTTTTTTGTTGTGGCACCATTATTGTAAAAGTCAATGCTGTCGTAGCTACAACAAGTAGTGTTCTCGCAGCAGTAGAGGGGTTCAAATGTTTTAAAGGGAATGCGTGAAATTACATCTCAGGGTTATAAACGGCTTTTATTTTGGTAAGTATTCTATAATTTCGTTTTCTTGTTTATGTTATTTGCTTCTTTTTACAAAATCTCAAAAAAGAACTTCAGTGCTTGTAGATGCAACACGTGGCTTATGAGCAAATATTTAAAAGGGTTAGAATTTCTCAGATTTCATTCTCAATTTCGTTATATTTCGTTACGTAACGAAATTGAGAAAATATGAAGCCTAGTTCACAATTACGGTACCAATGTTCTCTTATATATGTTTATAATAAAATTGTATCGAACCGGTGCTTATATATGGAAGATATGTATATAAGAAAAAAAAATTGCTGGCATATGAAAAAAACTATTAGTGACTTTTCATAAAGCAAAGTAACCAAAAATAATGATTTTTAAGTTTTTTGCTTGTTTGCTTGTTTGTCTGTGATTGTGCACGCTAATCTCAGAAACAGCTGAACCGATTTAGTTAAAAATATTTTTTATTCTGCCTGAAATCAGTTGTGATTTTGTGATTATTATTTTTTGATAAATATTTTTGTATTTTCAGTAAGCGTCATGGCTCCTATGTCAAGTGCTGAAATACATAAAAGATATAGAGAACGTCTTAAAAAGACCAATCCTATTAAATATGAAGATATGCGGAATAAACACTTACAAAGAATTCAACTTAATTCCAGTGATAACGACTCAAATTTTGATATATTTTAAAGTGGATTTAATTTTATCATTAACTTTGTGATCTCTAACTAGAAATATAAGTTTATTACGTTACTAACTAGCATTATTATATTGTTCATATTGTCAGTTTGTTATGTTTTCTACTTACATTTATAATCTGTTAATTCAACGATTGAATCTTTAAAATTTTAATCTCTGTCTCATTAAATAAAAAAAAACAATATTTTATTCATATAATATCCTTATTTTGTTGTGTATAATGCCTTATGACATCAGTTTCGTAACAAACATTATCAGTGTTGTTACTTATCAGTTACGTTACGAATTCGAAAATGTCCACTTTTCTGATTATGACCCTTAAATGGTTGATGACTAGATAGCTACTGAATTATTGTTTACAGTAATTTGTAGTACATATCACTAATTTATTATTAGAGATTTCAAAGTATCTATATAAAAGGGCTCCTATAAATGTACAAAACTAAACTTCTCTTCGCAGTGCCGAAATACGTAAGTTTTGTATTAGGCCGTAGATCTGAGTATATGGTTTGAAGTCCAACTTAATATTTCTAAACTTTCCTGGGACTTTAACTTTAGCTCTTGACAGACAGACAAACGGACAAACATCTTTGTTTTCTTAAAAGGATCAGAACCCTTAAAAAAACAAATAAAGCTTTATAGTGTCAATATATTATTTAATAATTTATTTATCATTATTATGTACATAAATTCGTCACGGTCGAACAACACAATTACCATTTCTAAAAAATCATTCACGACGGCTTACGACGGTCATCAAATGCATCTTTAGGCAGTTAGAGCCCAATTAAGGTAACGAAAAAAGTTGATGTTGAAAGACACGTTTGTTCCCAAGCTATTACTTAAGCATTATTTATACATGAATTTGTATTTACAAATTCAGTATATTTATTCTATCTGGGTCAACTTCAGGCTGTATCGCGATAATGGCAGGGTAGCCAGTAGGAACCTTGTGTCATGACCATCCAAGGACAAGTAGCAGCTAATGTCATGACAGTTCATTCTCCTTATTCTGTCAAAATACAAGAAGCTTTTCGCTATTTTTTAAATCATACGTACCTTTTGAAAGCTTTTGAAGTATAGAAGTATAACAAACAGAACGTAGTAGTAACCACTTTTCGCCTTATGTCGGGCTTTAATTTCTTATAAAATGTAATAAAAAGATAGAAATTAGCTTAACTAATATTAATTTACTATTATATATAATTAATTTCAATAATAACTCATAAAATGATTAAAGATTTAACATGTCATCTAACCTTTAGTGTCTGTATTACATATTGTATTTTAATATGCTATTTTGAATATAATGGCTATAAATTTTTTCTCGGTTCTTTTTAACGGCTTTTATTGTTAGAAACAACGTGTAGGGCCATCAATAATTCGTTACGTTAAATAATAGGTCTGTCTTTATATTAGATAGAGCAAAAAGATTTATGTGAATACAATAATGTACAGTGTTTTTTTCATTTTAACTACGGACTTTGCCTCTTACTCACTAAAAAATATTTAAATGACATCAGTGAAAGTTTATGTATGAATAAGATTTCACACTCCCATTTAAATTATTAAAAATTCAATGATCTCAAAGATGTTTTATATTAATAAATATTTAATTAAACAAGAAAAAAAATCAGCATCATCAGCTACACCAGGACAAAGAAAAAAATAATTAAATATTTCATTTCCTCGAGTATCACATTTTGTGCCCCTGTGCCACATCTGGCCTAAACTTATTTATATAAAAGTAAAAGTTTAATTTTAAATAAACCCCAGATCAAAAATATTACTACTTCGTCTTGGCAAAGTGCTTGCAGCTTCATAAAACGTCACAAGCATCGCGTTGAATAAGATTTTCGTTCAAAGAAATTATTTTATTACGATTTTTCTTTTTATTCGTCCGTCAAACGCAACTTTTTATCTTTCACTGGACATCCTTCATCCATCCATCACCTGTCTCCTGTTATTCCTCCAGTTCGGAAATATTTATACATGCTTATAATTAGTGTAGTCGTAACACTAGTATCTTAAAAATAAAAGAAAAAATGTTTGAAACAAAACATAAATAAAGAAAAGAATTATTTAAGCAATTAAGATTTAATCAAAGGTTTTTAAAATATTTGTAAAGAATTATATTAGCTATTGCTTTCAACTTTAAAGTTAAAACCCATCTAAAACAAATATCTGTCTTCAGGCTACTAAGCGATTAAGGAACGATGTTGTAATAAACGTCGAAAACTTAACGGTTTGGACTCCGGAAGAGAAATCGTGGTGGAGACGGAAAGTACATAAGCCCACGCAAGTTATTTTAAACAATGGTAAGTAATTAAAATTATTTAAAGAACATTTTCTGATAATAAGGAATAATGTGTATTAAGAGGACGCAAGCGGCAAGTCACCAAGTAAATCAATTTGTCCAGGGCAAAGTATATTATAATTAAAACCTTTTTTATATCCATAGAAAATATATCCTCTTATGATTTAAAAGAAGATTTAAAAAAGTTTTTACTCAAAACTGCTAAAATTATTTTATTACAGTTTCAGTGTGCATGAGAACCGGTGAGTTCACAGCTATTATTGGACCTAGGTAAGGCATTCCAATACTATTTAGTCAATAGTTATTATTAAAGGTAATAGTTAGTCAATAATATTGACATATTTACATATATATTTAAATATACCTGAAAAATACATTTTTAACAAATTTAATTTATTCCAACTAAGCTTTAACAGAAATTCGTTAAATTTCTTTCATCATCATATATCATATATTTATTATACATATATTTTTTCTACATTATATTATTTTCTATAGTGGCGCAGGAAAAACAACTTACTTGGTGGCGTTATCTGGAAAGAATACGTTACCAAGCACTGGCACTGTTAAAGTGAACGGTACTAATGTGGAACAATTACAAGGATTCGTTGAGATTCTGCCGCAGTTTGATGTATTTATGGAGGGCTTGAGTGTGATGGAGCATTTAATTTTTATGGTTAGTAAGAAATAGATTTACTTGTAAATAAAATGATAAATAAAAAAATAATTATAATTTCAGTTTTATTAATTATTCTATTTCTTATTGACTTAAGTGTAACGCACATTACACATTCACCACCACCCATTCTTAAACAACACGTCCTAATTATGTTCCAGACAGAAATGAAACTGGGGAGCATCAGGAAGTCTTCGAATAAGGCAATTTTAAAATCTTTAATACATGAACTAAAATTGAAGATGTTAGAAGACTCTCCTATCAGTTCATTATCAGGTGGCGAGAGGAGGTTATTATCTCTAGCAACTATAGTAAGAAATTTTATTAGATAAAAAGAATAGAATTACCTAAGTAGACTGACTGTCATAGATTTTGTTCGAAAAAGTAAACGAACAGACAGTCAACATTAATAACAATTAATATGTATTTACTTATATGTATAAGTAAATATATACATAAGATTTATAATGCATGTTGGGAGCGAGAGAACACACACGGCGGATGGCAGTTTGAAATATCGAAAAAAGTTTACTTTAAAATATTCTCATTTTGACCGTACTTATAAAAAATGTAAAACCACATTTTCATAATAATGAGGGAGAATATTTTTTTCGATCTTCTCTATAATAATATTTCTATTTATACCAATAAAAAATATTATTTACTATATTTACAGCTATTATCAAAACCCCAAGTTTTGATTTGTGACGAACCAACCACAGGACTAGACAGTTACAACGCAGCATTAGTAATTGGAGTCTTAAAGACGTTGTCGATTTGCGGGAAAATAGTTATCTGCTCTGTCCACCAGCCCTCGTCGGATCTGTACAAAGAATTTAACGCCATTTCTCTAATGTCTGAAGGAAAATTGCTATTCCATGGATCGCAGGAAGAATGTAAGAATTTATTTGAACGGTAAGTTTAATCATTTGATATTTATATTTTCGGTATATAGTAGGGTAGACTGTAGAGGACTGATGATCTATTGTTAAGACACTCTGTTTTCCACTTTTTCGTGGCACTGTGTGTTGACTGGCAGAACTCAACGCCACGATTTACCTTGTTATCAAAGTGACGGAATGAAAATGGCTGCCATGCCTTCTTTTCAACAAAGGGTAAAAAGTATTTACCATGTAGATACCAAGATGTATTTTTTTTGCCCAAAAACGGATAAAAATATCAAAAAGCTCACACTGATAGCTATAGTGGTAATTATATATGGTGTAAAGACATAAAATAATATAAATCTGAACAAAGATCTATTAATCTATTTGACAGGACAATAATAGTCCATTCAAAAGTAGCTTTCATTCTAGTATTTTTTTTCTTCTATTACACAATATGAGAAGCTATTTTAAAGAACCCATAGGATAGTTTTAAAACTTGAAATAAGTTATTAATGCTTGATAGAGATTGATGCCTCGAAAATTCGACGGAAAGAGTGTCCGGCGAAAAGGGTAAACGGAGTGTTTTAACACTAGGTTCCCTCTGCCTACCCTGCTATATGCGGGTTACAGCGTGAAGCTGAAAAAGTAGAAACTAAATAATATTCTAATATTTTTTCTAAACAGAATGAACCTCCGCTGCCCGCTCAACTATAATCCTGCGGAGTTCTACATCAAGGCCGTGTCCATGGACTTCGATAATAAATTTTTAGTTGGTAACATCCCACCGCTGGATGACGAAAGAACTGGTTTAGTGCGACACACGAGGTACTCCGTTTACATTGTATCGTTACGGATACAATTTAAAATGTTATATTAAGTATTTATATTATAAACTAAAATTATATTTATACAGTTTTAGTTTATGTAAAACTAAAAAAGAAGAGGAAAACAGTAAATTCATTAGTAAATTGTTGAATAAGATCTTTTTTATTTTAAGTAATTATTAAAAATAATCGTATAATAATTAATTTCAATAAAAGAGAACAATAAAGAAAGCTCCTTTTTATATTTTTACAAACTAAAATGCTTATAAATTGTTTATGTTTAAATGCTTTATAGAAATATATATCGATAACTTTTATTTTAAATTATTTCTCACGATGTACCAGTATCAATCGTAGCGACATATCCCCAACCGGACAATACCTATTTCGTATTAACTTTTTCTTCCACTTCCATGTTCGTAGGCACGTCAACATGTAACATGTTCATATGTCAGACATTAATCTATTTTTCCATCGCCTATAAAAACTTAAGGTCAATGAATTATTTCGTAATATTTGTTAATACTTTCCTATATGGTAGGTTGCTAAGACATTCTTTTATAGTATTAACGAGTCTATTAAGCTATGGTATAAAAACATTTGTATTTGTAGGTTTTGCTTATATTGTTTAATGTTGTGCAATAGCACGTGTTTTGTTTAGAGTAATTAAATGTTAAAGATGGCTTGGTGCGTGTTATTGTACTTAAGATTGGACTACACGTTGTAGCAGGGTAGAACGGGAGCCTGGCAACCTAGTGTTAAGATACTCCGTCCTAACTTATACGAACACTTCCGTTCCTCACTTTTCATCGAATTCTGGAGCCATTACGTGTTGAGTGGCGGAACTTAACGCCACGCTTTGCCTCGACCGTTTGCTTGACTGTGCGCATCACTAGTCCTATGAAGCTTAAAAGCTTTGCTCCTTATAAAAAAAATTCCCTTACAAGAAAAAACTTACTAATCACTTAAAAGAATATTTTGTTTTGTTTGTTATACGTTTGATAAAAAATAGAGCGAATATCCGTAAATCGAAATGGTTTCGGCCGATTTTATAAGTATATTTTAATAGACAACAATAAAAATACAAAAAAAAAAGTAGTACCTATATTATAATTACCTTAAAGTTGAACGGTTCATAACTAACCTAGCCCACGTAATACATCATATAATAATATATATTCAACAAATAAATAATAATATATTCAATGTCATTGTTAAATATTGTGTTGATATTACGCGTCAAACTCATGATGATTTATGGCAACATTTTTTTTAGCCTATAAGCCCGTTTTTTTGTATTAAGTTATTTATGTAACTTCACGCTTTATCCCGCTGTAGTATGGTAAGGGAACTCAGTTTTAAGACATTTTGTTCCCCACTTATCATCAACTTTCAATACATTGCGCTGAGAGACGGTAATCAACACCGCGCTTTGTCTTGTTTCTAGAAGGAGAAAAAGAAAATAGTTCATTCGCCTGAATGCGATTAAACCTGCAATCGTTGCGTTTATTGGGAATTTCAGACGTTGTGCTGCTCAACACGCAATGTCTCAAAGATTGGGGGGCGGTAATTGGGGAAGCTACAAAATCATATCTATTTCTATCTATATCTATTATCTATTTGTGAAGTTATTATTTTGTTTAGATTAACATGATTATTATATAATGCTTATGTAATATTTCAACAGATGCCAAAGAAGTTGGTTAAAACAGGTACAGCTGCTACAGTGGCGCTCCTCACTATTATTGAAACGGAATATAAAGAATTATATATTTCAGCTATTTTTTGGTATTGTAAGTATATGTTATATTTATGATTATTTTTACTTTTATACATATTACGCAATTTACACAAAATTTAGAAGCCGTTTGTAAAAGCATCTTTGTGCCCTATCCACGCACATATAGCGGCACATATAGTATGGTCGATACGATTGACTAGTCGGAAAGTTAAGAAAATTGGTAAAATTGAATCTGCACAGCCATTTACATGTTTGACCACGATTCGTTGACCGCATTGTACTTAAGCAAACATAAATTCACGTGGTGTAAAACAAACTTGGTTTAAATATTTATATTATTCTAGGAAATATATATCTATAAATATAAATAAAATCAGAAGAACAAAGATATTATTAATAACTTTTTTTAATTATTAATAACAAAGATATAATATTAATAAACCATTTTTTTTTCAGGTTATGTCCTGTTTAATAATAAGTACATGTTACGTCGGCATAACAGGTAGGACCCAACAAGGGGTCCAGGATCTCAGAGGGTTCCTTTGGCTCATGTGTTCTGAGGTATCCTTCAGCGTGTCGTACTGCGCTTTGTATATATTTGAAGCGGATTTAGCACTTTTCAAACGGGAAGTTGGCATTTATAGAACTTCTTGTTTTTATGCTAGTAGATTTTTAAGCATGGTGAGTATTAATTATTGTTTATTCATTGAATAAAGATCATAAAACGATCTTAAGTTTTTTTAACATAATATTAATAACTTAAATTATAAGTTATTACTTTTGGTTATAGATAGATATCAGGTAATATTTGATGCCATCGTAGCACAAAAAAGACGATTAACCCACAAACAGGTATGAACCCAAGTCAAACGTAATGGACTAGTATAATAAGAGCGGCATTAGATTCCTTCACGCTACACACATCATGGCTTATTAGACGAAAATGATATAGATAACACTAAGCTATCTTTATGTATCATAAAAATAATACAGGAAAATAAGGAACGGAGTGTCTTAACACTAGAATCCCTCTGCCTAGCCTGCTATATTGTTAATACAGTAGAAGCTGACAAAAAAAAATACAAATATAATATAAAGAAGTAAAAGATACCCTCCTGGAACCTTAAATTAAATTAAAATATTGAACCAAGAAACTTTGAATTCAATTTTCAGTAACTTATTCAGTTTTTAACCACTCGATCAAAAGGTCAATTAACAACGAAGTAAATGTTAGTAAATTAAATAATTACACTCTTTAGACAGCTTTACTTAAAGTATAAGTAATTACGTAATCATTATTCTGTGAATAAATTAGATGTGTTATTAATAATCATTCATATTCATAAGCTATTATTATTTTATATGATAAAAGTACACACATGTAATTTATCTAGTGATCGACATCTAGATATGAAGTAATATATTTACATACATTTGCAATGAATTAATAATAACAAGTATAAAAATAATAATAACCGTCTCTCTCTCTCTCTCTCTCAGTCTATCCAAGCTTCCTTCTATACTCTTAGATATAACTTAGAACTTTATATTTTTAAAAATTAAATCACATCTGAAATGGTCAACGGTGACCATTTCTGGGTTTACCTGTGGTTACTTCAAGATGGAATCCGGCTGATCCGTCACAGTAGAAGACATTTTTATCTCTGAAGACCCTTCCTGTACGTGTTGAACCTGTTTCCCCACGCCCCACGCAAACCTTCCAAGGGACCGGGTTCAAAACCTTTTAATTATACTAATAGCTATTGCAGTATTACAAAAGTTGTAGTGGTCTATTTGTCGATTGTAACCATTATTTAAACAATGATAGATTTTTTATTCATAATTCTCGACCCTTGACACTTGCTAGAAAAAAAGTTTTACTGCATTTAGTTTTGTTTTTTTTAGCTATACGCTATATTTCGCCCATAGCAGGGTATGCAAAAAGAGCCTGGGACCTAGTTTCCAGACACTTAATTTCCATAAGACACTTCCACCATTGAGTCGTGGATCTCAAGACCGCGCTTTGTCGCGTTACCACAGAGAAGAAATTAAAATTTAAACCGTTTCATTCTCTGAGTAGTAATCGGGAATCGAATCCACAACTTATCGCGTCGCACGCTTGTGCCTCTGCGCCCTTTGATTTTGATTTTGAATATTAATAGTTTGTGTAATACTTGAAGTAAACTATGCATGTGATAAATATCTCATAGTGTTAACCTTTAATACTAAGACCTATACCACGCCGCACCTCAAACTAAGTTCCTGACTAATAACTTTGTATGTCATCAATATTATATATATTATATACTAGTATTCATATTGTATTATGTGTATAAATAAATGTACCCAATACTCATATTTATTATACATTACACACATCAATTGCAACTAAAAAACCGAATTCTAAAGGAATTGCGTGTTGAGTGGCAGAACTCAATTGCGCGCTTTGCCACACCAGAGCGAAGAAATAAAATATTCGACTTCCCCAAATGGGAATCGAACTTACGATAAAATTACATTACAATTGTATATTTTTAGTCCCGAATCATTTACTCGTTTAGAGATAGATTTAATTGATTAGTTCATAGTGTCTGGGCGGATAGAAGGGAGGATTAGACTTCTTATAGAATAGAAGAAGAGAGGAGTGAGCTCTCTTCTCTTTTTTTTAAATAAATGAAATAAAAAAGTTATTTTATTCAGATGCCGCGTTGTATAATATGGCCGGTAGCGTACGTTGCCATCGCGTCGCTTGCAGTAGAGCTACCAGATCATTTCGTCACGACTCTAAAGTTCGCTGTTGCACTTATAGCCACTGCTATTACTTCTGCAGCTTACGGTAATTGTATGGGTTTTTTGTTAATAAAAATAATTAATTATATAAATTTACACCTTATTCTTATAAACTCATAAAAAAATGTCAACTTCCTAACGAAACCCTGATAGACAGATTGAAAACACAAGGTAAAACTTGAATTTCTGACAAATGATATTCATCATCATCATTAAAGAGTAGTGAGAACTGTCCACTTCATAATAAGAAATAGTTCTACAGTCGAATAGTTTTAACAAGCATGTAAGAATTTTGACGTAGGTTGATGAAAACGGTTTGACCTTTTCTAAAAAAAGTATTTTTTCTTTCTAAGTGTTATTACATTTTAAAATCGTTAACAATATTATGTAATCTTCCAGGTCTCGGCATGGGTGCCCTATTTTTATCGACAGGTGCAATGGGTGATATAATGCCGTGCGCAGACCTACCTCTTTTTCTGATGTCGGGTGCCTTTCTACGGATATCATCGCTGCCCACGTGGTTGTATCCCTTGAAGTATTTTTCTCATTTCTACTACGGGATTGATGTGTTAAGTAATATATACTGGAGGCAGATAGATTGGATTGGTAAGTTACGAGAATTGAGAATTTATTATATAAAAAAAATGTTTGCAAAGTATTTTTTTACATATAAAAAATATTTTAAGGATCTCAAGCATCCATAAACAACACTTTTATAGAACTAGACGCTTAGGCACTCTCAAACTAATCCGACAGGTTAATCTTGTTGGACTTTTTGTAAGATATCGATAAAAAAGCCCATTTACCAAATTGCATTATAAACATTTTTTTATTTATTATGTACTTATGAATTTATATTTCTAATGGTTATGGTTTAATATAAATGTAACCATTCATCATAAGAATGTAACCGTTATTTAATACATTAAATCTAGAAGGAAATTACATAAAAAATATATTATATTTATTTTTCTATATTATTTATTTTCTATATTTTAATATTTATATTTCTTTCTTAAGTTCTTTATGTATAGAAAAATCCTATTAGTAAAATATGAATGTAGCTGAAATTTTATTTCGTTTAGTATAATATTGTAATAAATTTATGTTCGCAAGGATGTTTATTTTATTTTTTATATATACGAGTAAATGACTTAATTCACGAAGAAACGAACATGAACACAATTCATTTGACAAATCCGTTTAAGCTTCCCACGATTATGTTAATGCTTCCTCAAATATATTTTAGTATTTATCTTTTAAATTTTTTCTAAAGCCAGCATCTAAAAAAATATATTAGATAATCCTGATTCTTTGGTTGTATTATTTGAACAATTTAAATGCAAATTTAAATATTATATGGTAATAATGTTTTTTCCTTGATGAGGCCAGTCGCGGCGCAGGGAAACAAATATGCGACTGTAAACGCGACAGGTTGTGGGTTCGATTTCCACTCGAGGAAATTAAATATTTTATATTTTCATTTCCTTGGTCTAGTAAAGGACCAAACAAGGCAAAACGCGGCGATGAGCTCCGCCACTTAACACGCAATGCCTCTAGAATTCGACGGAAAGTCGGGAACGGAGTTTCTTAATACTAGGTTCCCAGATTCCCTCTACCTATTCTATTATGTTCGTGAAGCTAAACGAATGAAGTGAACAAACTGTTTAGCTTTATAATATTAGGTTATGTTAGATTAGAATGAGAATAACATCACTCAATACTGTTACTCTCACAACCTATGTTTACTTTACGTAAATAACAGTCGCAATTAAAAAAAATTTTTTTTATTTTCTTTAATTACGTTGTTTAAAAGTATAACGAAGGTACCAGTATCTATAAATAAAAACGAGGTCAATATAATTTATTTAGTACTATATGAAAGGATTAAAAATATAATTTATTTTCGTTTTAACATAATTATGGCAATTAACTTTCCTTTTTTGACAATAATTATGCTAAATTAATGTAAGAAGAACGTGTTTTTTTGTTGTAATTTTCCACTGTACTTATTGATGTTACAAATCGAAACGAAAGCAAAAACTTTAAGAAGTCCGTTAAAAAGGAGCTTTGAATAATATGAATAAATATTTTACTAGACAACGCACAGATTATATTAATGGAAGTTGAAGAACTATAATGGCGGAACAAACGGGAATTCCATTCCATTTTAAGTTTTAAAATCCACGCAACTAAGGTTGCAGGTGACGACAAGTCTATAATATAAGTCATTTATATGTAGTATTTAATAAGTAGGCGGGTAGGTCCACTTTATCTTAATTAATGTTTTTACAAGCTTATATTATAAACTTTTCCAATGTCAATCAATCAACTTAAGAAATGTGGCTATACTCTTTTGACGCACTTCTTATCGTCCGTTTTAATTGAGAATTCGAAATTGTGCTCCTATCTTATTTTAATTGAACCTAATGTTATAAGACAATAACTGTGGGTTCGATCCCCATTTGAGAGATATATTTAAAATGTTTTTATTTTCTCGTTCTGGGAAGATGTAGACTTCCACGTTTCACGGTTCAGGTTCATTTTTTCCTAAACAAGTTTCCATTTTCCTAACCTGGTGTGCAGCAAAAACTAACTAAAATTATTATTGTTACAGATTGTCCATTCAATTCCACATTAAAATGTCTAGATAATGGAGCAGAAGTGTTATATGAAAATGGATATTCAACTAATTATATTCTAGAAGACAGTTTAGGAAACTTGTTTGTATTTATAGTGTGGAGTGTTCTAGGATACTGGGGCTTGAAGCGAGAAGAAAATAAAGGCTATGCTTATTGAAACTTTTGTTTTCTTTATAAATATATAGCGAGTTTAATAGTATTGTTGATCTTTTTATTACCAAACTCACTTATATTAAGAGAGGTTGAAAACACAGTATCAAAGATAGATACTGGGGGAAGGTCACGTGAAATGCATGATGATTTCCCATTAATGATTTTAAATTTATTCCATTTCCCAAGGTTTTTTTAAGTTTACCACAAAAAATGATAGAAATTATGACATGGTCGACCTTGGTGCGCACCATGAGCGTGCTAGCTACGTCCGCTACGGAATGGGGCAATTACTTAAACGATTTACAATTTTATCATTAAGTAACCGTTTGATTTGTTTACATCTTTCACAATCGTAAATTGTTCTCTTTGTGTGTATAAGTAGATTTTATAGGAGATGTTTTTAAACTAACGTGGAGCAGACGACTGTAAACGGGACCCATGCGGGTTCCCACGGGGGAATGAAATGTTTAAATAAAACAAACACTTGATGTTAACTAAAGTTTGCTAAAATACAAAATTGAAAATTGCATTTAAATCAGATAAGCCGTTAATAAATCTTATTTTTATTTTCATTATTATATTACTTTATTAATATCTTACCTTACAAAAAACCTTATATACTTTACACGAAGTGCACTCTCTTGTCCGTTCTACATACTTTATTATTTTGGGGGATACATTATTAATAAAATATAAGAAAATAAAACCCGTTTAATAATAAAAAAAGTATTTATTAAAAAATAATTAATCCTATAATTAATTAAATTCATTTTATTGGCCACGGCTGTTGGTTACTTTGAGAAACCTACAAATACATAACTCGTATATATTATTTGAGGCAGTCAGTGCTAAAGTAATCCACATGATATATTAAAAATGGTAAAAAATATAGAATAATAATATAATTGCCGGCTCTATTTGTTTTTTAGTACTTTTATTAATTGAAGTCTGTTAAATGTCATTATACTTAGGATATAAGTTAGGTAAAATTATGGTAAATAATGTGGAGGTAACATTTTGCACTGAGTACCTCATTGATTCACATAAACAGGCGCTCCTAATCTCACGCACGACATCATTCAATATTATTGTCTTATATTACTGTATTATAGAATAGATAATCTATATATATAAAAGAACTTGTCCTCACTGACTGAGGTAAGACGCGCGCACAGCCGTAACCGCTGATCCTAGAAATGTGAAATTTGGACAGATATTTACTTTCGTAATCTGGACATCCACTAAGAAGGGATTTTGAAAAATTTTAACCCTAAAGGGGTGAAATAGGGGTTCAAAGTTTGTATGGGAAAAAAATTAAATCGGCACTGATTTTTATAAAATTTGAAATTTAGATTTTTTAAAGTATTTAATTGGATACGTGTTTCATCGTTTTCTAGAATTCTCCCCCTAAGGGTGCAAATAAGGAGTTGAAAGTCGGATAGATTTTTTTTTAAATCGGCACCAATTTTTATAAAATTTTAAATTCAGACTCTTAAAAATATTTAATTGAACATATGTTTCATGGTTTTCTAGAATTCTTCCCCTAAGGGTGCAAATAAGGGGTTAAAAGTTTGTATGGAAAAATCTTTAAATCGCCACCGATTTTTATAAAATTTGAAATTTAGACACTTAAAAATATTTCATTGAATACATGTTTCGTGGTTTCTTAGAATTCACTCCTAATTACACAGGCGAAGCTGCGCGCGTCCGCTAGTATAACTATAAAATATAGCAGTGAACACAGTATAGATTTATCTGTATAGTCGATTTCGAAAGAGAACAGTATTCTTTTTTATATCACGCTGTATAAAAAGTTTACATTTTAGATAAAATGAAACGAATCTAAATTTAAATAGAAACACGTCATTTTGATTACATTTACTAATGGAAAAACAAATATTAGTAAAAAAAATTAAAATGGCCTCCTCGAAAAATAGATGATATCAATGCTACACCTTCGTATGCGTTAGAAAGTGTCAATGAAGCGAGAATCGAACCCGCATCTACCATCGTTACCAAAATAAAAACAATATCCACATTTAATACACCGGCGTACCTCTACTCCTCTTGATAACCATAAGAAAAGCAACAATATGCGCTATAAAATACATTACAAGTAAACATATGCAATTTCTCCAGAAATTCTCTTCGGCGTAGCCAAATCTCTTCAAAACATCCGGCCCCGTCTTTATGCAGGGCATGCCTTTTATACTAACACAATTTATGGATTCTATGGAATCCCATTGAAGTATAGATATAGATTCGACACCGTAGTAGAACCCTGACATGTATTTTATCCAGGAAACGTAGGGGGAAGCACTGCCCAGATTGAGGTATATCCCAGAGAACATGGTGCCAACAAGTTCGAAAGGCACCGACACTAGCGCTGCTGTCTCCATTTTATCAAACACAGATGATAGGAAGGAACCTATAAAGAAAAGTTATTATTTAATTCGTTGTAATGAATATTATTAGGTAATTTTTTAGTTTTCAACCATCGCGTTTGCAGTGACCCTAAATTTGTTTTATATTTTTTTATAAAAAAAAGAGAAGATTTGTCGCTAAGATATTTTTATTAGTGATAAATCTGTTTTTTTTTTACTTAATATATTCCAAGTTGAATGCACTCTATATCTTCATCCTCTAATAAGGAAGTAACACCAATACACTAGAGCAATAATCCCAGAAGTAGCTAGTTTTCATCGTTACACTTAAATATAAACTTAAACAATAAACTGGTTTTTAATTCGTCCAGTTATAGACTTTTTTTTTATTTATATAGTGTTTATAAATTAATAACCCAAAACTTTCCTTTAAGTCAATAAACTCGATCAGGAAGGGGATATGAACAGGTAAAGTCACGTTTTTATATAATAAAAACCGGTTAAAATCAAAAACGACGCATCACAACGCGCATCATTAACATATTCTACTGACATTCTCATTCAAAACGCATCTTTTAATTTTATTAAGTTTTTTAGCTTCATACAGTAGTATCCCACACATAGTAAGGTAGAGGGATCAATGCCAGGAGGAAGAAGAGTTAGGTAGAGGGAACTAGACAACCTAGTGTTTAGACACTTTGTTCCCCGTTCTCTACTTTCCGTCGTATTAAGAATGTGTGATTTATCTAACACAAGCAGGGAACTTCCTTTGAACACCCTGGCAATATATAGTATTAAGTAAATATCTTTCTTCATAAGCATCTTTCTTCATAATTCTTTTTTTTCCTTTTTTTACTAATCCAATACGATATTTTTTTAAACATCTCTTATTTCATGACATACGAGTATTTTATTCATCTCTTAAAAAAATATTTTAAATAATATATTAGTAATATATATTTTTATGTTTAAATTTACTACGAATATATATTTTATAATAAGAATTTAAAAAATAAATTAGATAACATTTTTATAAATCACTAGAAAATGCTAATGAAATTGGATTAACGCCATATCTCGTCTAATATCATGTGAATCTAAGGCTAAGTGATGCAAATTTCCTGAGAATATTCTTTTATTTGCTATTTTTATATGGAACTTGATTTTTTATTATTTTATTTCACATATATATCAGGTTCCGCTTTTGAAACGCATTCGTAGACACACATTAAACCAAAATAGATATGTAAAATATGCTTTAAAAAGAACATAAAAATAATGGTGATAAATATCTAATGCTAATCCCGGATAGATCTAAACTAATATAAATTAGGAAATTTGTATACGTATTTAGAAGTCGCGTAAAAGTCCTGTTAGCTTCACTCTCCAACCGTCATTCGCTTCGCTCGCTAACAATAAAACTCACAATAATGCTTCATCATTTATACTTAATTTATACTTAATTTATACTTAATTTCTATATAAAAAAACACTCGCATAAAACCTTTTGAACAATAAAAATATTTTACCATAAGCATTCGCGTAGTTTGCGCAAAGAATGCAGACGAAACAAAAACCGAGCCAGTTCATGAAACCTCCTTGCAGACCAGCCACATTGAAGATCAGGGTAACGAAGAGTACTGGTTCGATTACCGCGCGAGGTATCTGCAATTAAGTGTTTACTTAGAAATGTATTACTAGAACCGTCGTATTGGCCGCTGCACCACAAAGATCTCTTTTACTGCAAGGATCTGTTAATAGAAAAAAGAGAACTTTGTGTTCAGATACTCCGTAGCCAACATTCCGCCACACTCACAAACATAGGCTTATTTGTAAACCGCGCTCAACTCTGAGATTGATCTTGAGATGCCATTAAATAATCTATGAATACTATTACTACCCAAGATCGATCTCGATACGAGCCTTAGTGAATTTAGTTGCGGAACTAAAAATCTTACTTTATCTTATTAGAGTAAGGAAATGAATATAAATAAAATCGTACCCCAATTTAGGATCGAATCTACAACTTTTTGCTTCACCGTTACATTGAACTCAGTATACATATTAATAAATATAAATTTGATAATATTTTCTGTATGCATTATTTGCAATTTAAAAAAAAACTTGTTTTTAACTGTGTTATCTTTATATATACAGTGTTAACGGTTTTTGTAACTTTTAAGTAACAAAGTTCGAATAAAACGCCTATAATTATACTTTCAAAGTGTGTTGTAACAAAAATGAGCTGTCAGTATGAAATAGATGTTTGACGTGTATAATTAAGAGATCTTTAGCTGCCACGTTTGTATGCAAGAGGTTATTTTTTCTCTTAACTAAAACTCCTTCATACTAATGTTCTACTAACTCATGAATTTCTGACTATTATTTTTTTTAGTTTTACCTACACACTGAACTCTATTTCGCATCTTTCCCCAATTTTCGAAGCACTGCTTGTTGAGTGGCAAAACTCAACGTGGTGCTATGTTTTCTTGCCACGTGGAGGAAATGAAAATGGGTCGGACCCGCAACTGTCTTGATTACAATTATTTTGTGGGTTCGGTTCCCGACAGATTGTTAAAAGCGCAGCGATGATTTCCGCCATTCAACTAGTTTCCAGAATTCAGAGGAAAGTGGAAAACGGAAGTGTCTGCAGCATACAGCGTGGACGTAAAAAAATGCCATGCCAAGAAAGACGGGTCCAAACCCCGCTACATAAAAAATTTATACGTTTCTTGTTATTTTAAAAATACATAACAAATATTGTTATTTTTACATCACTTTGAATTAGTGGATTTATTTTATTGACACTTCGGTAAAAAGAAACCTTTTAAGTATTAATGTTTTCGCGAGATATAATTGCATTACATTAAATTGGAATAACACATAAATAAAACTCAGATGTGACAAGATATGTGTTAATTGAAGCGATGGATTCTTGGACGTGTTTTTATGTTTGCAAGTGAATACATAATTTAGTTTAATAAACAGAATACATTAAAATTGCATAATTACAAAAAAAATTCTTAAGTACAAGTAAAATACTTAAAAAATCAAACTTTATATTTTTTTATTCTTTTGTGTTCTATGTGTTGAAACAAAAACTTTAAAATAAGTTAAAGAAAAAAATACTTACCCAAAATATAGCCTTAGATAGATAATACGGTAACGGAGCATAAAGACCGCTGGCCGTCTCTCTCAACAGAATGGGCACTTCACCAGGAAACGTGAAGAAGACCGCGTATATAAATAAAAATATTGTTTCCGTTATAGTCAAGTACAGAAGACCTTCGGCGTTTTGTATGTCCCTTTGGTCTAACTCTTTGAAGTGACCCATATAAGGTATGGAGATTATGAGGCCGACAAACTAAAAGAGAATTGGTTAATTTCATTTAAAATATTTTTATATAAATTAAATTTACGAATTCAGGTAGTATTAGATAGATGAGAACTTTCTTACTCATAATTTATTAAACGCCTTTTTAAAAATTTGTTGGACTAAATCAACAGAAATTATAAGACAGATAAAAAACTGTTACAATCAGAGACTTTCATCTCTTCAATAGCTATTATTAAATTTTGCCGATTTAATATCAATTAAAAACTAAATATCGTTTTTAAGTGCGGATGTTACTATTATATGCAAATTATAATGTTTTTTTATAAATTTTCTTACCATTAAAAGCACAAACTCTGCAATCCATATAGATTTGCTATGTTTTACAGATATTATATTCCTCCACATCAACCAGTAGAATTGTACGAAGTAGTTCACTTTGACTCTGCAAAGTTTCAAACATATGAATGATCCATATATTACTATTACTATGTAAATTAAAACATTAATTTAATGAAAATTAAATGTTAAATTTAATGTTTTCCATATATTCTGAAATTACAATATTTTATTTAATTAAAATATCATACATATTAGTACCAATAAGGTAAGTCAAATTGTATGTATGTATGTTTGTTCATATTTATAATAAGTACAGATATTTGTTTACTTACAGAGTTAAATATCGCTCGAAATACACGTTCTAAAAGATAAAGAAAATAATTTAAATTAATAAAATTATTAATACACTAAATAAAAATAAAATTAATACACCATATAAAAATACCAAAAAAGTTTTACATAATAAAGATGAAAGTTTAAGGACTGGAATTTGTTACGAATGAATACTATCTAGTATCTACTATCGATACCATACATTATATTTTAATCTAAAAATATTGCTATACTTTGCTCAATCTATATTATTATTATGAAAAAAAAATTGAAACCTATAGTTTTCAACTATCTAACAAACTTCTATCTCCTCCCCTTAACAATGACAATAACCTGTAAAAAAGTACCACAAAAATACTTTTTATACACATTTGCACTTACTTTTTCATCAGCAGTTCCATTAAAATATTCCATTTCGTCCTTCACGTCGCCCACCTTAGTTTCAATGGCGGCCGCTATACTCGATCTTTGATACTCGTTACAAATACGACGTATCCTCTCTCTGCTCTCCATTTCCTTGTCTATCTCTATTCCGAGCAAAGTCACGTAATATTCCGCTGCATTGAAACCCACTGGACATTTATAGTTGAGGCTAGGGAATAATTCTTTTAGTTATTTATCAGAAACTTCATAATTTAGAAAATGAAAATATAATAATTTCGTCAATATTAGTTCGTTGTTATAATTTCGTCACGTCCATTGAACTTTTTCGGAACTCGGAGACTATGAGTATTTTATAAACTGCTACAAAATGAAGTATTATAAGTATTTAAAGAATAATAAAGAGAACTAAGAACCTCAACCCTTGCTTAAAACAGTATAACAAAAACAATATAATGATAGTTGTGGTAATAAACGTTGTTGTGTGAGAGTCAGGGATTTTGATAATAAAATTATTCCACAGAAAAAAACATTTAATAATATTATTTTTTTTATGCAAATTGTAAAGGTAATGCTCAGCCTACATTTGTACATACATGTTGTATAAAATTATTTAACATTCGAGACAATTTGTCGAATACTAATATGACTCACAATATTCAAATTTGTAAATAATTGTAGGTCAATAACTGTTTTGGATATAAAATGGAAATAAAAACATTATATGAATGTTTTTATATTCCGAGTTGAGCTTTATTAATTTTATACAAGGAAGAACTTGAATTTGATTTTTTTCTCGAAATCTTTTTTTATATTTTCCACTTGTAAAGTCAATAACCTGCTGTGAGATATGGTGGCTTCAATTTGTTTCCCTAGAGCTAAATGTAAAACTAAATATAAAAGTGTAATTGAAAAAACATTATATATTTAGTTAAAACTTGCACATTCTTATAATCTCTATACAGCACAAAAGGCACAGCATAAGAATCACTTCGTTCTCTTCTTTACGCCCATTTTAACATGCTTTTATCTAAATATATCTGTCTACTTTATTATTATCATTATTACTATTATCATCAATCTAATGTATTCTATTTTTCAATACTATTTTACCCGATTTACGACCTATTGCACTGTTATTTGCGAGATTTGCGTGTTGAATCCGACCACAATACAATACTTTTATATTAGATTTTTTCAGGCAAGGATCAGAACAGCGAAAAAAGGATAGATAGATCTATCACTATGTCTAATCTGACTCAAAATTAGACTTACTATCAGTCTAACACATGCCGACGTCAATTAATAATCCATTATACTAGGATGGAAATATCAAACATCCACTAATTAAGAACTAAAATTAGAACTGGATTAGTAAAAAGATAAATATCTGATAAACGTCCACCAAATGATACTTTAATTGTAAATTATATTGTGTAAAGGTTTTATTGACCTTTATATAATTTTAGCTAAATATTTGTAGAGCTAATTTATAGACCGCGTATCTAGAGAGACTGTATTAAAGATTAGAGATAAAGAAATTTTATGATCTCGTAAAGACATCACGATAACGCGACATTTCTACTCCACATTTAAATTCTTTTGAAAATATAAATAAAATGATAATCAATCAATCAATTTTATTATCTTTTTGCTGTTCTTCCGCGTTCTGCATTGCAGTTGGACACAATTCGAACAATCAGTCCCATATTACATTTTCATCTACTATTTATTTAGAGTTATTATGGCAACACTTTTATTTTGTCTAGCGTCGTATTTTATCCAGTCACACTCTCTAAACTCTTATTTTAAGATTGCTTATTTAGCATAATAGTAAAACAATAAACATATATACATATATATCTGTTATAAATACGTAATGAAATATGAATATTTCAAAATTTGTAAGGACTAAGATGCCGTCATTGCGCACAAGCGTACCCCAGTTCTCTTTGCCCATCCTGCTATATGCAGGATACAGCGTGAAGCTAAAAAAATATAAGTATAAGCTTTACTTACGAGGCAAAAAACTGATCAGCCTGTTCAATAGTCCCATGAAAGGCTATACTGCCATTTGCTAATAAGACGACTTGGTGGAACAATTCAAACACTCCAGATGCTGGTTGATGCACGGAGCATATGACTAGTTTACCACCTATGGCTAGCCTTCTTAAACGTGATACAACTGCACTTGCAGCTGAACTGTCCAAGCCTGTTGTGGGCTCATCGCAGAATAGTATAGGTGGATCGTTGAGTAGCTAGTGGGAATTAAAAAAAAAGGTGAATATAATCAGAGATCATCAAAAACAAGGAGAGTTGGAAGAGAAAATCTAGTACCTAGATGTAATATCATATTAATATAGATAAAAAACCATATTTTTATATTTACCTGTACAGCCAACGCGACTCGTTTCCTCTCTCCTCCAGACAGAGCTTTAAGTTTTGTACTAGTACAAGACACTACCCCTAAATCGGCTAACAATTGTGTCACTCGTCTCGCGCGCACCGCTGTTGTTGCCCTCTTGTCCATCATCAGACGAGCCTGTTGAAGAATATAAGCCAATAAGAAATAAGAGATATAATTTGATCCGAATTATTACTTAGTCTTAGCAAGAGTTGCTCTGACGGTACCATAGTAGGTACAATTATTATTCTTGAACCTGATTGGTAGACGATTTTTTGGTATACAATTTTGGGCAAAAAACAATCGAAAATGCGATAAAAACAATGCGTCGAAACCATTTTGATTGAGTTGACTTAGAAGATTAGTTTCTGTGCTTCAAGGGCTTGTAGATATTTGATAATAATTTCAGCTTGACACCTTTACGCAATCTTGGGAAAACTTGTCTTGACAGACGAGCAAAGAATCAGACAGACCTAAAGGCTCCGGTTATTTTTGGGGCTACTGAACCTTAAGTAAATATATATCGTACCTATATATATCGTACCTATATTGTATCGTAAACATTCGATTTTGTATGACAGGCACTGCAAATATGTCCAAATAGTGCATATAAATACGACATTCACTAAATGTTATCAATTCCAAATTCACATTTTGCAAGGAATTCATATTAATATATGCAAATATATTAATCTAACGATAAACTAAATCTTAATAATGTCCTTCCTATTTTCGTATATCTTTAAATAAATAATTATTTAGCTAGTTCACAAACCGTGAGAAGCTTTCAAATGTTTGAAACAATTATGCTAATTTTAGATAAAGGATTAGTGTTCTTAAACATAAAATTTTAATATATTCAATATTACTATTTATATCGCAAGAATACAAATAGATGTAGACAAATATATTAATATTATTGGAAAAGGAAAAATACGCTTCTATTGTAAAGCCGTCGTGGCTTAATGGCACAGCTTCTGACTACTAACGCGACGGTTGAGGGTTCGATTTCCAACCAGGGAATGACTTATTATCATTTCCCCCCTTTGATAACTTCTTATCAGAACGAAGGAATAGAAATAAACACAAAATTTACATTACATTTAAATCTCTTCCCTTACTGAGTAATTGACAGACATCGTACAGTTTAAATTACTAGACTTACAAAGTTGAAATTTGCCATGTAGTGTGTGGGAGAGAATTAAAAGCGGATTTCTCGAAATCCCTACGAGAACTGAAAACAATAAGATTTACCATTTTTCGTCGTACAATCCACACAATCAAAAATTGCGGGCGACGACTAGTTTATCAAATCTTATTTACACCCTGGTGAAGCCAAAATGTGGATAATCCTAAGCATATAAAATATATAGTTTAAAAAAGCTTAATATAATATAGGAGTATCATCTTCAATATCGCCGTTGGATTTGTAATATGATATTGTAAACGTATATTAATCCAATGACCGGTGTAGGGGAACTGGTCGAACGATTCAAATAGGAACCATTAGGCCAGAACCATAAAAACGGTGTCTGATAAAACAAATTAATAAGTTAATGACAGTTGAGATCAATATCGAAGATCTGGACACCCACTTGGCGGAATCCAAGTCACCCAAAATAAGCTAGCGACTTAGTTCTTGCGTGGCCCAAATTAAAATTAGTATATTGTAATAGTTAAATCAAGGGTTGTTCTCCAAACTCGGGCACAGCGTATGACTTTAAAGTGTAAACGTGATGGTTGTGGGATCTTTCAGGGATTGAATTTTAATTTCTTCGCTCTAGTAAAAAGACTAAGCGGGGTTGAGTTTCGCTAATCGACATACAATGTATTTAAAATGTGGTAATCAGTGGGATACAAATTTAAATTAAAAAATCATTCAGAAGGAATGCATTTTGTTATAAATATTACGCAAAAACTTTTTATGATTAAGCAATTAATGTTCTTTAATGACATTCATTAAGTGCAATATTTAATTTGATTTTGATTGCGTCGGTCTTATTGAATATATTCTTATACATTTTGAAAATTTTAAAGTGAGGCAAGTCATTAAATATGTAAATTATGTTGCTTTGATATTAAACTTATATTAAAATTTTAATTTGATTATAGTTAATTTAAAGAGAAGAACGTTTTAGAGCGCCTTTTGTTTTTAAAAAAATATAAAGTTTGTAAAACATAACCTCCCCTTTGTATGCTGTTGGTCCTCATACTTATTAACATGTTTTTATTTAGTCGAGCTGTAACAAACTATGTAATAAAATCTAAGAATCTGAATTACTTAATAATTATATCCTCGTAAAACTTGTAGTTATACTCGTACGTAGCTTAGGTCCCAATACAGTAATAATTATTATACATTAATAAACTCTGTTCTCATTAAGACACTTCAACTCTGTTCCTCAGTTTTTGCAACTCAATGCCACCTTTTACCTCGTTACCAGAGGAAAAACATGAAAATATTTAATTTCCTTTAGTGGGAATCAAACCAACAACTTGTCGCATTTAAAGTCGCACGCTTGTGCCCCTGAGCCACGACTGGCCTCACGTTTTACTAATCATTAAATTAAATTTCAACCATATACTTATTACTTACTTACTTTATTACTTACAAAGAGTCAATAGATTTTTTATTGCGCTACGAAACTCTACGCGTCTACCTCTTCATAAGTATCTAGTGTAGCAGAAGTACAAAAATAATCTAGCAATATCTAGTAATAATATTCTTGGACTTCTACGAATAAAGTATAATAATTTCGTATGAACAAGCGACAGACATAACCGGTTGAAATGAGACGTCCTAGGCTACCCGTGTCTCCATAATTATGTAGTTAAGATGTGTGTTATTTCGTTATTAGCTAGACACGATCCTACCAGAACAAGTCTACTTACAAAGTTCGTTCTTATAATTTTACATTGTATTTATCATATATTTATGTATATTTAAATATCCATTGCAATTTAAATTATAAATTTAATTGGTTTTACTTCCTTTTCATTTCCTTGTGGTGCATATTGTATTTATCTCATTGAACGCATCATTTGTGAGTCTCATGTCATTTTCAGGGTCAGGTCATAATTGAAAAAAAAGTATTGCATGGTTAAGTTTTCGTCGCATAACAGGCAAAGAGAATAGAGATAGAGACTACGATGATTTATATATTCTCTTTCTGTTTATCATATGTTTGGCATTTGGTGTCAATTTATATAAAACTTAGACGAAAAAACAGATTTTCGATTTTTCCCGGATAAGCAAAAGTAACCTAGTGCTAAGAAACCTCGTTTCTCACTATTGACTGATTTGCGGACAATTACATGTTAAGTAAAAAAAGAAGAAGCGAATAATTACAGAAATACGCCCACGATATCTTAATGAATGAAAATATAAATGAACGTTAGTGTACAACCGCAAAATAACCAACAGTTTTCTACGAAATTTCTACATAATTGCTACGATTAAAAAAAACGTTAATTAAGTTTTACCGGAAAATAAATTCTTTAAATGGTTTTAATATCTCAGCTAATTGTTGGTCTCAGAGGAGAGGAGATCCCATAGGGTTATAGAACAAGTTTGATGTACTCATATTGTTTGAATGGGCGGAATTAAATAATTAAAAGATACCACTAGACAGTAGATACAAATAGAAAATAATACTTTAAACTTATTTATCTTTGCACTACCCTAGTGTTCAAAAGTGTCCTAGTCCTAGTGCACAAACAAAAAGTTCGGCGGAAAGTGGAGAAAGGAAGTAGACAGAGTCTCTTACCACTGGGTTTCCACTTTCACAGATTCTCTCAGCCTACCCTGCTATGTGCGGGATACAGGGTGAAACTAAAAAAATCTTTTAAGCATATATAAATTATTCACATAAAAAATAGGTACAATAAAAACGAACTATATTTCAAATTTATTCTTGCTAATCGGTTATATTTTACATGAATTATATTTCTAAAATAAATTTATTTATTAGAGTGCTCTATAATTGGCTGTTCTATTTTCATCATCATCATCATCATCTAATTATACAAAGAATTGCAAAACTTACCATAAACTCCATATGTTCAGCCACAGTCAGGTCATCGATCGACAAATCCTCCTGAGGTACGAATCCCGATATCCTAGCAATCAGGTCAGCTCCAGCAAGACGGCCGTTCAACATTAAGTAACCGGAAATCGCGCTTTTGTCCCGCCTACTGATGGCGGCGAGTAGTGTTGTCTTTCCGGCTCCACTAGGGACAAAAAGCTTTAGATATAGAAATATAAAGAAAGGATAAAATATGTAACAGATTTGTATATGTAGATCATTTATTGTTTGTAAATTCAGTGTTTGCTTACGCCACGACTGCCTCTACGGGAATTCTTTTGCACTTTATGTATAACAAATAATATTACAGCCAAAGTGTTTTAGTGTCCATACTCTACACAAGCATATGAATGAAGGAAAATCAACCGATTTAGGTGTATATAACCTTAAATTTCATTTAACTAAACTACTTATAATAATAACGAGATCTACTACTATTAATATAGCTATAATCATGTAGACGACGGGCAAAGTCAGTAGCGGAACACTGTTAAACAATACTAGAGAATATAAATAATAATTAGGAAAGAGTATATCAATAAAGTTTACTTCTTCTCAACGAATAATAGCAGCTTTTAATTTTACAAATGGCTTCGGAGAAGAGATACCAAAAATTATAATTTATGATAATTTGAATATAATATGATAGCGCAACATTGAGCCCTTGTTGCGACACCGGATTCCGTGCTTCTAGTGAGGTGATCACGGTGACCTTACCTTACTAATATACATATGTATGTTGTTCAATATTCTATTTTACAATATAATTGGTATTAACAATATTGAAAAAACTATAAGTTTATGGATTTTAGTACAATAACAGGTTAAAATTTGTTAACTTGTATAAAATAAGAACGTGATGCAAGTACGCATATATTATACATATCTACATAGGTATTGTTATTTTGAATAAAAAGAAATGGCAAGGCACATCCTCTGGAATGTCAGTGAATACATTTATTTACTTTCAGCTTCCACTAAATTGTTGTAATATTTTAATTAAATGGAAGGAAAAATAGTATATTTAGAACCTTTTTGGGATTCAAACTCTATCATTTCTTATAGAAAAACACATGCACTTCATTGCAATAGTATTGGTTTTATAAAATATGTATATAACATTTTTAAGTTCAAAGCTCACCTTGAACCCATTAAAGCCACTAAGTTGCCCGACGAAACGACTCCGCTCACTGAAAACAAGAAAAGAAACATTAAAATTCCGTTATAGCACTCCAACATAATAGTAAAGTAAATATATTTTTTTTCTTTTAAATATTTTATACATAGAGATAGGAGAGTTTTAGAGACTAGTCCTGGCATGAATTTTAAAGGTTTGGAAATAATAATTGATGATTGTATTTGACCAAACGGGAACCGCCGTTAGTGGTTGACGTGTCATCGATGCTATTGCAATCTATTGACCGACTTATAAATGCAGTAAATTTATTAATGTTTATCATTAGTTCGTTACTCTGCTTAGCTTAGACTATACCTAAAAAACTGCAAATTCAAGGAAATTATTAGCTTGTAGCAATAACCTACGAATTAACAATTGTAGAGGTAATGGCGGTAAAAAATAACCAGCCTACAGCTTGAAAATGTGTGAATCCCCCACTGGTATGATGATTTCACAATGATCTAATACAATCATTCAATTTTTCTCTTTCTTTCTCTTATTGACTATTCCGTAAAATGCCAAAAAATGTATTTCACAATATTAACAAATAATCGATAATTATTTTAATCGTAATTACTCTAACTAATTACTTTTATTATAATGTGTTGCAATATCACATACCTTAGTTGATTTCCATTATTACGAATATGGTAATTAACTACTAAGTTAGTTTCTCGAAGTTAGGTTTTCTATACTCTTTTTTCTAAGCATTTATACTAGGGAAAAAAAATAATAAAAAGGACCTATAAGAAAATGTACAGCTAAAATTAGGGCAGCCACGACTCGTCGACAGTATTGACTGTGGAGAGTTCAATCAGTAAAAAGTTTGGGCTGCAATAAACTATTCTCTCCGGCTTACATACATACATAGGTGTATAGGTTTATTTATATGTATATCTAATGAGATTGAGCGAGAGAGACATCTTTTTTGGCCTTTTTAAAAACTTTTCAATTAACCTTGCTATTGAAAAATCGAAGCACTGGAGGCGAAACAAAATAACAGTATCTGTAAATAATAATAAAGCTAAAACTTTAAATGATGGGAAAGAACAAAATTTGTTATATCAACTTGTATCAATTTCAACTTCGTCCAATTGCGTAACTAACCTTCCATTCATTTCCAAATTCACATAAAGCTTATATTTTATTTTTATGACTATATTACGTATATGATTCGATGGTTATAAAATTGTAACTACACGCTAAAAACACAAGGTGCTATAAATTATACTACGTTATGTATATTCTAAGTCAAATTATAAATAGAAGTAAAAAATAAAAAATATTTCTCAGCTGACATAAATATTTATTATTAAATATATAATTCATTTATAAATTATAGATCGACCTCATTTCCATAGATTAAAATTAACAGAGAAGGGAAGTGTCTTCAAGGGAACGGAGCCTTAACACTGGGCTTCCAGATTCCCTCTGCCTACTCTGCTATAGGATACAGCGTGAAACTATAAAAAATTATGAGAATAAAAAATAATGAGAATATTTTTTTTTTCTCGTAATACGTAATATGTAATCATTATTACCAAGTACATAATCACTAGCATAAATAATATATATTTAAACTGAGAACTATAACTATATATATATGTCTAAAGAAATAGTCTATTTGTATTTAAATTCTAGAGAAGCTATTAAAAACTAAAATGATCATAATTTATATTTATGTAGACTGAGAAATATTATATATTCTTGTGAAATAACGAAACTAATAAGTATGATTTATACGTTTTTTTTTTTTAAATCAAAAGGCAAAAGGTTCAAGAAGTTGTACTCGTATGTTAAGTGGCGGAACTCAACGCCGCGTTTTATCTTGCCAAGGATAAAAAAAGTAAATCATTCCCACGAGTTGACATCGAACCTACAACCATCACAATAAAAGTTAGACGATCTACGAAATAGAGAACGCTCATTATGCCTTTATAATTAAAGTCCTTCTAAGCTGTATCGTATAACAGTTTTAATAAGAACCGTCGAGATAATGTAACACCTTCCTTACAGTCAAGGCTAGTGCAGTCATAGTAATAGACAAAAACATGGTCAACAATTTATTTACATTCTTATTTTTTTAAAACTTTCCACTAGTGTTGTGACTATTCTTTTAATAATATCTCGATATTTTCTTTTTATTCTACATGTCACTTCGCTGTCAAAGATAATTGATTTTTTACTTCCATATAATAATGAATTGATGAGGTCTTGTAACCTTTTTATTAATAACTTGCTAAACCTGATTTCATCATTAAAACGCCTACTGGCAATCTCATCACACATACAAAAATTAAAACTAGGCACAAATATTCGCATATATTATAATTATTGTGTTACAGTGTGGCATAAGTTACAATTAGTATTTTTAGTGTACAGTTTTAGTTACAATTAGTATTTTAGGAATATCTTTTTTTTTTAATTTAAAAATCTAAAGCAGTGTAAAAAAATTAACGTCCAATATTTGTCTGTACCCATGTAATTAAAATTTTATTGTAAAAGGTAGTTAAAAGTATTTTTGAATCAGATATCTTACGATAAAAGATATTAAAGTAAAATATTTGTTCTGTCAATGCTATCGGAAGCGTCAACTGGCTTGGAATGCAGTTCTAATGTATGTATGTATATTGAAAATAAAATACTAACCTCCATGTAAAACTTTAACTTCTTCATACGTCGGTGACCTCCATATACTTGTTTGAATTTTCTTTTTTCTATACACTGATAGGTCTTTCCAAGATAACGTTAAGTTTTCGGGAGAATCTCCAAGTCCTGCCAGTTCATCATCGTCCCAGTTAACCACTGCGCCTGTGAGGACATTACGCGTAGGTACCTTCAACCCGAGATCCTTCATTTTGAGGTTACGTCATTTGGCACTGTGAACAAATATATGAAAATTAAATGTTATAATTTTTTATATACATACACTATACAATAAAATAGTAAAATTATAAGATCACTCTAAAAGAGGCCATGGTGGCGCATAGACACAAGGGTGTTACTGTAACGCGACGGTTGCAAGTTCGATCCCCCCTCGAGGTAATGAATTATTTTTTTAATCAATATTTTCTTTTCTGCGCTCTGGCACCAAGGCAAAAAGCCCAGGATTGGGTTTCACCACTAAACTTGCAAAACGCAAACACCTTTTAAAATTCGGCGGAAAGTGGAGTGAAAGGACAGAGTGAAGCTTATTTAATTTTATATTTTTTTAATTCTAATAGGACTAATAGTAATAGATATCAATAATTTAATATCTGCTAAGTGAGATATGTATCTACATATAATTACCGTGTAGAAAACGTTTTAAATGCGTCAGCATAATGTCGACATTTTATTGAATGCATGAGCATTCAATAATGTAAAATATTATTGGCACCAGTAAAAGATAACTTAAGTTCCTTCTTTGTGTTAAAATGATTTTAGTAAACACTTAACTCCGACAAGTATTTAAGGTAATTGATATAATAATTAAGATGGTACCCTTGAAATTGTAATTTTATTATTATAAGTAAAATATATTTTTGTTGTTGACCTTCTTATACAATCTAGTACTTTCTTAGCTTTCGTACTCTATTCTCATACTACAAGAACACAAATAAATAATATTTTATTTATTAATACATTCGATAAAATTTACTAACTTTGTAAATTTAAATAATACTATTCGGTTGAAAATTATGGATACCTCATCATCATTATAATTTCATGCTCAGCATGACGCCTACTTCTATATACTGTACTTCTACTTCTACTTCTGTATACTGCCAATACCTATATTTTTAAAAGTAAAATTTCCTATAAAATTAACAAAGTCCCTAATCGAACCAATACTATCAAAGAAAAAATCTACAAAGCCGTTGCCTATCTTTACTATTAAAGATTAACAAATAGCTTCAATAAATCACCATTCATTAACGATTTCCTCTCCCATACAACACTTATCCGTTACGAGAGGCGTGTCAATAGGCTATATTAGTCCTATTTCGGCATTGGTAACATTAATAGCTCTAGTTGCTATGAGATCTTAGTGCTTCATTATTTGTGTAATATATATCTAAAAATATAATCAAAACGTAATTTATTATTATAATTAATAGTTACTATAAAAAAAAATTGTCTGTATATCTGTTGCGTTTGTTTACGATAACCTCGTATCGGATTAACTGATTTATTTCATTCACTATTGTAATCGTAGCAAGCGTTCCCTTAACATTGACAGTGAACACGTTTATAGTGTTTGTTTTATTTTATTCTGTTTATAAAAATAAAGTTATACCATTTTAAGGATATTCTTAAAAATTAAATAAATTTGAATTTCTAATATTACCCGTAATTATTTTTGCTAGCACCTCACATGGAAAACTAAACAAAAGAATTCAACAACTTTGCGCGGTGGTGAAAGAACGAATCCACCGGAGTCCACTAAAATGAGGAATAAAAGGGATTTTAATGTAATATTCCTTTATCCAAATTAGAATTGACATTCCAATCACCACGTACGGACAGACACAGCTTTACTACGTTCGTCTAATTATTGTTGTATATTATTTTACATAAAAAATAAATAATAATATTTTTTATGTTATTGAACGCTAAAAGGAAATAAACATAAGTATTTACATTTATAAGGAGCCAACACGAATAATAAATTAAAATTCTGTTCCACTTTTTACCGAGCAGCTTTGCTCGGCAGTGAATAGGCGTATTTTCAACATAATATATACCTACAAACAGATATGTTAATTTGATAGTATTATTTTAAATTAAGGGCCCAAACTTGTTTAGAATGTTTGAATGATTTGGTGTCGTGGTGCAAGTGTATAGACTTGACAGATGAAATGTTAGGACAGCTTATGAATTTAAGAAAAAATATTTGAAAGTTAATATTGACATAAATTAAAATTATTTTAATAATTAGTACAGCATCTACATATTGATACATATGAAAAAAACAATTTGTTTATAGATTTGAATTTATAAATAATGCGACAATTATTTTTATTGTTGTTTTCTTAAATTTATATTAAAAAAACTTTGAAAACACTTCCGTTCACCACTTCCCGCCGAATTCTTGACGTACTGCGTGTTGAATGGCGACTATCCACCAGACTAGACCAGACCTTACCAGAGCGAAGAAATGAAAATATTAAATATTTTATTTCCCTCAATGAGATTCGACCCCACAACCGCCGCGCTTACAGTCGCATTCTTGTGCTCTACGCCACGACGACCCTAATTTGGACTCCTTCAGTCTAAATATTGTTTCTTTTGTTGTTGTGTTGCATTCCAATCTCTATTTAATAAGACAGCTACAGCCTAAACTACCAAAGTCGTTGCTTTTAAAATGTGAGAAACAGCGAAATTCATCATTTTAAATATTCCCCGGCGACGCCAATCTACAATTTATCTCAAATACTTGAACAACACAACGACAAAAGAGAAAACTAATCAATTCTATAAAAAAATGTAAATATACCAAATTAAATTATAGGCAAACTCGAAAATTTAGACGCAACTTGTTGTCACTGACCCCATGCAACACATTAACATTCACTATTTAAATAAAAGTAAAATAATAATCAACAAAAAATTAAATAAACCTGTTTATAAAAGACTTTGACGTAAAATTATTATGCCGTTCTCATAATCTGTCCAATTTGTTATCTGTTGGTAAAAAGTGATTCCTTTTTTTATATAAGGGCTAAGCTGTCACCGCATGTCGTCGACCTCGAATAGTGTTACCGATGACTAGACAGAGGAAATCAATAAGTTTACGTTTCCCATCTTAATTAAATTAATATAAGTGTTCAATTAGAATTAATACAATGTATTGCAACTGTATTTAATATTTTAATTGTATTTGATATATTACATTAGTCTACAGATTAAATAAATGTTTTGCAAATCAGTAATTCTTTTTGAATTATAAAAAAATAAATATGTTTATTGTTAATTAGCTTATCGCAATTAAGCACATAAACAAAGTTTTTCAAAATTATGATAAAATCGAAGCAAAAGTTAATTTAATTTTTTATAATTAGTATGAAGTGAATTTCTTTTTTTTCCGCTACAAGTCATATCCCATATACGAGTATACCCGGTAGCCTTATTTTTGCAGTGAAGCAAATCTAAGCTGTCCATTATGATATAAGCCTGGTGGATCATAATGATGATTAATAATAATAACAGCTTCACGCTTCACACAGCGAGGATAGGCAGAGGCAAATTCGCGTTAAAACACTCCGTTCCTCACTTCACCGAATTCTGGAAGCATTGGATGTTGAGTGGTGGAACACTACGCCGCTCTTTGTCTCGTCACCATAGCGAAGAAATGAAAATATGAATGTAAATAAATATTCTGATTCCTCGAGTGGGGATCGAACCCACAATCGTCGCGTTACAGTCACACCCTTGTGCCGCTGCGCCACGACGACACCATACAACTATCAGTATGACCGTTTTTTAATATTTTTTTTTCCAAATGTCAAAAAATAAATAAAAAATATACATATACATACGTACGCGGTATACTATGATACGTTAAGGATTTTTTGTAGGTTTGTAGGGGATAAATGTCCAGTACAAAAAGTACCAACTAAAACAAATTCTTTAAACAAGAGATCCAATAATAACTACTTAGATACTTACGATCCCACTACCACCCTCTTAAAGTATACAAAGTATCGGCTCGCCCACCGTCCTCGGTGGTTCCGAAACTTCTGGGCGAGTAAAATATATATTGGAATATGCATACGGAGCTCCTTCATCTGATACCTCACCTAAACTAGCTGCTTTAATACCAAATTTTGCCCTATTATTTTTTAGGATTTAACCACAAATGTATAGATTTCAGAGTTTTTCCTGAACTAATACTACCTGTAGCTAAGTATGCTAGCTCCTAAATTTCATAATTCTAGGTCAACCAGATGTACCCAAATAATTTTGATTCCCACTACAGTGTCGAAATACGCGTTAATTGCGATAGAAACGGCCGTATCTTTTTTTAAAGTAAATTTGAGTATATGGTTTGGAATTAAACTCGATATCTCCAATCGTTCCTGAGATTAAGGCTCTTGACAGACAGTCAAACAGATCGACGGACGGACGGACAACAAAGTGATCTTAAAAGGGTTCCTTTTTTCTTAAGAGGTACGGAACCCTAAAAAGGGAAATATATCCACACCTTACGTTGTAAAAGAACGCTTACTAATCCATGTTCTGACAATAATAATTTCACTAATATTTAATGTTACAAGCCTTACAAACCTGCGGTTTGGAGGATTTTCACTTCGCGGTAAAGTTTCTTCGGAATATCATTTTACTTGTAGCGGATTTTAATATTTCTATTAGAACATAGGATTTTAGTTCATATTATTAACTGGGTACAGATTAGATTAGTGTTTAACGGTTATTATGTAAATAGAGTTAGTATGTTTAAAACAGTTAGGTGAATAAGGAATGTAATATCTATTATAGACTATTTCAAATTTCATGATTACTAACATAACCGTAATAAATTTCCTTATAGTCTTATAGAGAATGTTTGAAAAACCTAAAACTTTAATGTATTAAATTGCTCAGACCACTCAAAGTATGTATCAAGTGTTTAGAAACATTTATTTTTGCAGCATCACGCTGTATCCCGTGTGTAGCATGGTAGGCAGAGGACGTTTAGTGTTAAGATACTTCGCCCCCATTTTCTGCCGAATACTGAAGGCATTGCGTGTTGAGTGGCAGAACATGACACCACAGCGAATAAATGTAGATATTAAATATTACTAACACTACCATTTTTTAAAATAATAAGAAATGTTCTAACAATAAATCGTTTTGTAATAAATGTTAGCACGGAAAAATATAAAAAGCTTCGATAGTAATCGTTTTAATAGTTTCGTTACATTAAATAATGTTGAACGCCACACAAAAAGATAATCTCCCTCTGTCTAGAAGTAGCACAGCTATCTTTTAAATCCCGAAGAATAACCACAATTTAATAGTATCTTGTTATATTCTTTGAAGTTCAAGGTATACCCCGAAATATACCTTGATAGCAGTATCACATAAAATAATGATTTTTAATCATCAATTGTATGTATATCTTCTTATTAGTGGAAAATTTCCTAGACTCGTCACGAGCACGTGATATCGCCAAACATGAATAGTGAAGCTAGGAGCTAATTTGCATGCATAAAAGAATAATAAAAAGATTGCCATATTAATTTCCATATTAAAGTTCGATTTAAATATTCGATTAGTATTTTTCATTTTTAACAGATAAGAAAAAGATAAGAAGAATCGTAACACATATGTGATGACAATTAGAGTTTTGAACCTGCATGAGTTAAATAACAACATTAAATTCACGTTTCAATCATTTAAATCATATTTATTACTACATTATTTTGAGTATCACAATTTTGTACGATAATTCCCTAACTAATGCTGAATTATTTCATTTGCATTAAGCAAAAACAAATTTGTACAACTGAGAAACGGAATGTCTTAGTCGCAGATAGAGCCTTAACTATACACTTAATTCGCGCTTAACTTTGCTGAAACCTCTACGCCTCATTAAATTCCGCACTATGCAAAATTAATATAATTAATAAAATTTAAATTACAATTACATTCTATGTAATTGTAATATAGACACAGAACAATACAAATTAATCAAAAGTAAAAAGTATCATAGCGTAAAACTGATTTTTAAAGTTCAACTACTTATATAAGATTTGTCGCTACATAATCTTAGTGGCGGGAAACCACTTTTAAAATTGTAGAGCGGTCAACATCAAAACCATCAATTTTCAAATCTAGAATTCCTTATTTTATAATTTAGAATGATGAATAGCAACAAGTAAATTTGTATAATAATGAACACAAAATAATGTGTCATTAAAATATCATTACTTAATTATTTTATTTCTACATGCACCTGTCGCAACGGTAAAGGTGAAGTCACTTAATAAAGCTCTTATTATTATTTGCTTTAATATTCCCCACATAGGTACGCAATGGGAACCTGGGAAACTAGCTCATCCGCTCCTCACTTTCCACCGAATTCTGGAGGCGTTTTAAATGGCGGAACTCAACGCTCTACGCGCTCTACCTCGTTACCAGAGTGGGAAATTAAAGTATTAAATATTCGTGCATTTCTTCTTGTGGGAATTGAATCCATCACCTGTCACGTTTTCATTGACACGCTTGTGCGCCACGCCTCCCTGCGCTACGACTCTGCTCAAAATATATATTTTTTTCCAGAATTGCAGAAAGAAAGTAAAGCGTTGGTTTTCACCGATCGGCACGCAGTATTGCTAAAATGGCGGGACGCCAATTTATTACTTTTTGTTTTTACATTACCTATATTTAAAAACAATGCTGTAATAACTTGCACATATTAAAATTAAAATAAGTACTGGTTCAATTTTAAAATGTCAATTGTTTCATTAGCCTATCAAAAACATAAAAAATGGTATGTATTTTCTTTTTAATTTGTGTAGCTCCATACAGAACATTCAATGAATAAATGTCCTTATTTGATATATCTAACTATAAATGTTCAATTTATTTAAATAACATTTTCATCTTTTGCAAAGACTTTAGAAGTATAATTAAAAAAACTCATATTAAACAAATCGAATAGAGTTACTTAAATAACTGAAATATAAGCTCTAAAATAGAAAAGGCCTTCCATCTTTCCCGTCTTTGTCAAAATATGAATGTACCAGTTAAAAAAAAATAAGAACACGGAAACTAAATTTAAATAATTACTTTTTTTAGAAAACGTATAAAAATTCAGAGGTAGCGGTTTTTAAAAGCCTTTTGGTATCTGTGGAACCATTTAATAAAAAAGGTATTTTTCTTTCCTAAATATGAATTAACATTTTAAAAATGCTAAAAATAAATTAACATAAATTTCAAAGACCTCACGCGTTCCAAAAAAGCACTTAGTATGATAATATCACGGTAGCATATCGATATTTTAAAAAAAACCTATGAATAAAAAAAACATAATATCAATAGTAAATCTAATTTAAACCGAAGACTCACCTTTGAGAAACCGGTAGAGAACTGTCGCACGTAAAACTTTTATTTTTATTAAACAAAAATGTTAATTTTCCAAAATTCACTTCCTTCGACCACGTGGTAGAGACTTAAAGCTATGATATAATATAATCCTGCTTTTTTTGCTTATATCCAGTTCTCTTACTAAAGTGGCCTAAGTACCAACGCGGCCGCCGTCATCGAATCACTACATGCGACTGACACTAGTGTAAAACTAAATCGTCAGATATGTAATGAGTTTTTCATTTCAACCAATGTTTTAACTGAAATTATTATAAACTTTTTCTTATAAACTATTATTTACTATTGATTGTAAGTGAAGCGGGAAAATAATCGATTTATGTACGTAGTAGATAGATAAAATTTATTATATCCGTTTTAAATGTACCTATTTTCAAATAATAAGTATATTTAACCAGATCTATGGATAGTCCAAGAAAAATAGTAGAGACATTAGATTTTTATACAAGAGCTTCTAAAAGCCCTGTCGTCTAAGACGCTTAAACTTTTAAGTTTTTAAGCTTAAATTGTATTGGTGACTAAAATTTTAACATAGCAATGTAACGTTAAATTGTATTTATAATAATATCTATTAGTAAAATACAGATGTTCCATTCCTCAAGACACTTTTTTTTCAGCTTGCTTTATCCCGCACGTTGTAGGGGTAGGCAGAGGGAATCTAGTGTGAAGAAGTATCTTCGGAGTACCGCTCCTCACTTTCCGACGAATTCTGGGGGCATGCGTGTTGAGTGACAGAACTCAACACCGAGATTTGACTGGACATCAGAACGAGGAAATGAAAATATTAAATATTTAATTACCTCGAGTGGGGATCGAACCCACAACTTATTGTGTTTACAGTCACACATTTGTATCCTAAAAATTGTATAAATAATAAAAAATATGTTTATTACCAAATTGTGAATGTTAAAAATCTTCGTATACTGTCGATAATAGTGTAGGAAAGTTACGAGTATGTAAAAATTTTGAGGGCCTACCGGAAAGTACGACAGCAAAGCAGGTGAAAGTATAGATAGATAAGTAGACATAATAATAAAAAAAATAAATAGATATCATTATCATAATAAAAACTTTATCATGATATAAAATTGGGCAATTAAGCATTTTTAAAACAACCACATATTAACCCTTTTATTTATATTACAATTTATTTATTTTATTTTTATAATTATCATACTAAAACACAAAAATAGAAATACAATAAAAAAAATAATCGTTAATTATCTGTCAAGCTCTACCACCTTCGCGGTATTTTATTATAGGAAAACAATTTATTAAAGAAGCTTACGTTCTGAGGAATTCCTTCAAATCATAATTAATCTTCTGCGTGAGTGCATGTTTCAATATACCTAATACGAGTTAAATGTTAATAGTTGTGCTACTTGCCGGTAGAAGCATATAAGCAAAATGTTCTATACTTTATAATCTATTTAAAGTCAATTAAAAATATATAATTGACATGATAATATAGCCAAAATGTATACATATATGTATATTATATGTCAAAATGCATACGTATATTTAATACATTTTTGACGTTACATATAAAATTATAATCATCTCTAACTCCGATGCCACACTGAAACTATTTAATTCATTCAATTATTTTAATTTCATCACACGTTAGGTACAAAGGGAACCTCATTCTGTTAAAAGTTTTTAAATAGTCAACACGCAGTTAAACGTTTGTCAAAGCAACTCAATTGTTTTACTGGCATTTGTTTTTTAAATGTGGACACCGATAATTTTGGACGTCGAGTGCATCGTTTGTAACAAAACGTTGCAAAAAATTAAACACGACCCTTCCGATATGTCGCGGAGAATCGGTAAGATGGCGCATAGACGCTCGAGAACCCCGAACTGGTCTTTGGAAGAGAAACAATATTTATTAGAACTAATAAAGCAACATAAAGAGGTGGTTGTTACTAAAACTAACAATGGTCCCAATCATTCTGAAGAGAAAGATGTCGCTTGGAATGAAATTTTGCTGCAATTAGCCAGCAAATTCGGTGATAAGTTTTCGGATTTTTCAATTAAGAAAGTTAAAACGCAATGGCAGAATATGAAACGTATAGCTCGCGAAGAGTTATCGGTAATAAATGGTTCGGCGGCCCAGCAATGCACTAAGCAGTCTCAAGAAGTATGTAATATACTTGATTTATTGAAAGAGAACGGACTTAAGAAGGAAAGTGATAATTTGAACGAAACTACAATGAGTACTAACATTGAAATAAAAACAGAATGTATTGATGAGTAAGTTGATTGCAGTTGTAATAATTGACATTTTCGTAATAATTATTATTTACTTAAATCGTTAAATCATCAAATTATTAATTTATTGTAAATCAATATCGTAATTTCTTTTACCTGTTTCTCTTGTGTAAAATATCGATCGATGTAAGTTATTTTTCCTTTAATTTCACAGGGACATTACTGAAATAGATAGTATCAGCGTAGACATGGATGAACAATCTTGTAATTCTCAACAAGAAGTAAATATGATTACAGAATCCTCTCATGCATTAACTAACGAACAGAATCTATTTATTAATGTTCGAGACTCTGAAGATTTACAAAATAAAAATAAGAAAACCGCTTTTACGATGACTGATATATCATATCCTGATAATAATTCACATTTAAACATTTTTAGCAAACAATATCAAGATTTTTTAAGGTATACTTTCTTTTATTTATGTGATATTTTATTTAATTTTTCTATGTGGATTGTTTGATTTCATTTGTATATTGTTAAAGATTTTCGGCCACAGAGAAACAAATGAAAATAGAATCCCTTCAAGAAGAAAGACATGTCATAAGAGCTATGAGAGAAACCGCTGAGCTAAACAAAATCATAGCTGAACAAAAACTGAAACATATCCTTTGGATAAAGAAACGTGAAATGATGTAAGAATCTTTTTTAAATTCATAAATTTTAATTATTTATGGATTTTATTATTTTTGTAGCGTATGTATTTTGATTTAAAATATTTAACGTCTTTTTTTAAATTTATATACAAATAATATTATTTTAACAATAAAAAAATGGTACTTTTTATTAAAGTGGCAATTTAAAATTTTTGCTCAAAAATGCCATCTATTAAATAATTATGTAGTCAAGTGTTTGTTGCCTTACTGGTGCCATCTATTATTATATTGCGTAGCTTTTTGTGAGCTTGATATTGATATTGCTTATGGTTTTTTTACAGAAAATACAATATAAAATTATTTATATTAAATATTATTTTCCTTAATATAAATTGCGTAAACAATACGTACATATGAATGATAACGTAAAAAAGGAGATAAAAAAATGTTAACACTTCAGTCTTTTCCTAAAAAATAAAAATAATTAAGATTGTCCATGGTTGTTTGTCATTTAACTTGTTGAAAGAATTTTCTTCGGAAATAATCGTGACTCTTAATTATATTTTTAGTTACTGCCATTTAATTTTATTTATAAGTAAACATGAGTTTCATTGCCAGAACGAGAAATCCTATTTTGCGAGGACTTTCTAGTATTAGGTGAGATATTTGCCGGTAGAAGATTACGCAATCCTAACCCAACAAGTAGTTTTAAAAATAAAAAATAAAAAACTTGAAATACAATATTTCTTTGTTCTTAAGTTATTTAAAATCTTCAGTTTATTTATTTTAGTAAAGAAATATTGAAAGTCACAGCCGTCTCGATTTATTTTGTCTATTACACATATAATTCTTAATGTTTTGATTATATCTTCGTACAATAGATATTGCTATTTTCAACTAAAATTATTTCATTAAAAATTATTAAAAATAGTTATAAACCATATTAACTACACACAAGATGCTATGTCACATTTCAAGATACTTTAAGTTACTAGAATCATATAAAAATATTGCAGAATGTATTCTGGAGAACCAGGATCTGGTGCTGGCAAGGGTGGTGGCGCAGGTGGTTCCATCCGTGAAGCAGGTGGTGCATTCGGCAAGATGGAGGCTGCTAGAGAAGATGAATATTTCTATAAAAAGGTAATTTTTTCTTCACTTATAAGGATAACAAAAAAACCATACAATAAAATTTTCTTTACTTATATGCAGTGAAGTTCTAAAAAACTAAAATTAATAATTTTTAACATGTTTGGTAGTATTCTACACTTGAGGAATATAAAATACTTTTTAAAAAAAACCTATAAAAATTGTAGCAGATGGTAACGACATAAATAAGTTGTATCATGCTTATCAAATTTTGATGCTGCTTGATGAGCATGAATGGCTTAGTAGCCAGAGCGCATGGACAGATGTCAAGAGGTGCAAGTTCAAATCCCTTCTTTATTAATTTTTTAAATTTATTTTGTAAATAAGTAAAAAATCATAATTTGTTACTTAAACAACATCAGCACCTGACTGCACTTGCAATTGTTGCAAGTACAATTTCAATTTTAGAGAAATTAATTATTCCTATTTCTTTATTCTGATGAAACAATTGAGTCATTAATTGACTTTTCCATTCAAACTGCAGTTTTCTTAAATTCAGACAGCTAAAAAAAGATAAGAAAAAACCTCATGACGTTCTCTAGGACTATAGGCTTTTAAATAAATTCTAACCTCCAGCAAAATGTAATCTTTCACTGATACAGCTATGAGCGAGCCTTTAAATATCTCAGGTCAACTATGTCTGTTACATTAAAAACAAATGTAAAACTCTTTTGTTCTTTCTCATACAGCAAAAAGAACAGTTGGCCAATATCAAGGGTCATTTGGACAAAGAAATCTCCTTCCATCAAGAACAGATCAAACGCCACGAGGATGCCATCAGACGTCACAAGGAACAAATGGCTGACATGAATGAGAACAAATAGATTTTTTTACCTTAATTATTAAATTAGCATCAAGTCCTGTTCATAACGAATACTATGCTGCTGTTTAACAAAAGTGAAACTTAAAGTCAAGATGTCAATTTTTTTTGCTTTTATTTCATTTAGGAATTAGTCTTGGACATCAAATATATTGTACAGGCGTTATTTGACTTTTTATTTATTTCCCTACTTACTTTTTTAATGCCATGCAATGAATATTTAAAATGATATGCTTAATATTATACTAAAAGTTTTAGAAACATTTAGTTTCTTACTATACAGTTGTCACTGTCAATAGTGCTATAATATTCTGAATTTGTATCTTTTTAAATTCTATAGTTCCAGCCATAACTATTTGCAGAACTTGCATAATGTAACAAGCTGACAACTGATGTTAAGGTATTGTTAGAAATCTTACTTTTAATCCTATATTTTATTTAACATCGTGATCACATTGTAGTATATTTAAAAAAAAAGGATGGTTAGGGTGAAACAATATGTCACAACAATATTTTTTTTATCTTCATCGAAAATCGAGGTATCAAAGATTACATATCTTGATACTGTGCTTTTCAACAAACGAAATGATAAAGCTTTAACATGAGTATGCTGATTAAATATTTTTAATTATTATAATATTTGTAATTATTCACGTTCGTAAATATTTTGAAGGTATTTACGTTTTATTTATCTTATTGTATATTTAAGTAAAGTAAAATACATACCGTAAAGCGCCACCTATTAGGATAAGTAAAAAATTATGTTTCTTAAATAGTTTAGCGTGAATAAGATAGGTGTCGCAGTTCTATAAATAATATTCGAATTCCATTCTTTAAACCTATAAATAAAAATTACAATTTTTAGGTGCGATTTTGATTTTCCGTAGTATAATAAGAATATGTTATGTTTAGTTAAATATTTAATTTTGATATGTAATTGAAGTCATCTCCAATTTATAGTTATCTTTATCTTGGTAAATATTATTAAGGAGAGCACTATTAACCTACATATTAAATATGTTATTATAACAATTTAACAGAAGTTTAAACTCAATTCTTGGTAACTGGCAACAATAAATAGTTCCTGAAGTATGCAGACGATCTGAATAGATAAGAATATCTACAGTATTCTAATTACATTCGAAAGGGTTGACTGACCTCACTATTACTTTATTTCGGTCTCGCTAGAAGTCATATTTGTTTTTATTTTTAGTATAAACTATTTAAAGTATATACAAATATTATGTGTAAATGACAAACGTAATAAATCGGAGTGCGTGCCGACTTGACAAGCTTCATCGACCATCGGGCGACGACCGAGGCGAAGGGAAGACCCACATGCACGAAGTTAGCCGCGAGTCGCGTTCTGCGAGAAACCCAACGTAGTGAAGCTCGCGCCAAGCGCTGTTCAGTTTACTACAAACTGAAATAGACGGCGCATGTCGCTCCTCGCTTTACAGTGGCCGAGTGTAGTGTTAGTGTAATAACAGCATATAGTTCTGTAGTGATTACTAGTGTTGTGTCACTCTGTTCCTGCGGCCGGGCCACTCCAACTTGTTGTGATGCATTTTGGCATATTACTATGGGTGTCTTGTGTAGCCCTCGCAGGATACGTTCGAGCGACAGAGGTAAGGGGACCATCTTTACGCGGCATTCCGGCTTTTTGTTAAGGGACCGGTATTATAATCTTACGTTTGTCCAAAGAACTCGTGTTCTTGCGTAATTTCAATGTCAACACGAGTGTTGTTTCTGTCATCAATCTAAAATATTCTTAATGGCCGTGTTTGTAGCGACTATAGTTGCACCGCAACGCATCGTTGCCTCCATTATAATATTATCGTTGCCTTGAAGTGTTCGTCAGGTAAACAATCGTTATCGTGGCTCCCTCCCATCGATTTATGTTTTTTTTGGTTTATATATTGGTAGTGGTATACTGTAAACAAGCGGCTAAGCGGTATGAATGGGAGCATGGTGCCGGATCGCCCACGAGCGCGGCTGGTGAAAGCGTAAAGCGTGTACGCAATACGCACTGGTCGGTCCAGAGACGCAGATGTGCTCAAACCTCCATTTACTATGGGTACCTATGGACATATTTATGTTTGCCTCTGGCTCTGGGGCAGGGGCGCGTGGCCGTGGCAGACTTCTTTATTGCCTTATGAATCATGCTGACACTGCACGCTGTGTTTTTGGCTGCGTTGCTTGCTTTTACATAACGGAGTAAATAGTTGAGTAACAATTGAGTATTTCATTTATTTTGTGTAGGTATTAAGGGTTTTTTGTTGAATATTTAGAACTTACGTTTTAATGTGCCTCAATTATTGCTTACATGACTATAGATCTGAATTTTTTTAAAGATTTAATACAAACTATTTGATCTTCACTAGTTCTTATCTTAATTGATTATCATAATTAGAACTTTTTTTAAGATTAGACTATTAATCTACATTAGGTAGGTACTTAGAATTAAAGGAATTAAACATTTAAAAGTACGCTTTTATAACTGCAATTAATATCAATCAATAATGAATGAAGAAACAGTCTATACAGTTCAAAAACTAATCCATACTATTTTGATTTTCCATTGAAAGTTTATCTCCTCAATAAAGTTTCAATACACGTCTAGCGGCGTTTCGTCCCGCCACTTAACACTAGGTTCCCTTTTCCCTTCCCTCCCTACCCTGTCCCTGTACCCTGTGTGCGGGATACAACATGAAGCCGAATCAATTTTTTTTTAATTATATAAAAATAAAACACAAATATTATGGCTTTTTCATACCAATTAACAGTATGAGATCAATTCTTGAATTACTATCATTTAAAATGAAAACATCAAAATAGATTTCATTGAATACACAAAGTCATCAATCAATGGTGCATATAATTAATAATTACATCGAGGCTGATTTTAACTTTTTTCTTACTCTCGTGCTATTTCCACACGACTGGTCAACTGATCGACTTTTATGACCAAACAAGAGACAAAGACCACTCATTATGTAAGAAAACATAATTTATACAATTTCTACTAAGTATTATTAGGCAGCTCCACCCGCATCATAAAAAAAGGAAATAACTAAGTTGTGTTTGACACGCGACACGTTCTGAGTGCTCGAAGTAATTCTGATTATAGGTACAGTGGGTTACAAAGAAACGATTCACGTGATACAGTATAAAGCTTTAGTTTCAATAAGTGGTTGAGTGGCGGAGCTCAACGCTGCGATTAACCTCGTTATCAGAGCGAGGAAATGGAAATATCAAATACTTCATTTCATCGAATAGGAACCAAACCCACAACCGCGAGTCGCGTTTACAATCGCACTCTTGTGCCCCCGCAACAAGACTGGCCTCATAAAACACAAAAATATTTTTTCAATTATGTTGGCTAGTCCATTTAATTAGTAGTTCCTAAGATTAGCTCTTTCAACCAAACAAACATTTCAGCTGTATAATATTAGTATCAATATTACTTCTAGCAAGTAATGACAACAAACTATTTACCTTTAACTATTGACCTTAATTTTATATTGTAGTGATAAAAAGATTCTCCCCAAATTAGTCATTTTCCAGTAACAAAATGAACTTATTTAAAGTTAAATCCTAATAATATCTAGAAACCTACATATAATACAGTATATTTGTACTAATTTTAAAATAACATTATGCGGTTTCTATGAAAGTAAAAGCCTCATTAGATTTCTCTAATAAGGTTAAACAGATTTATTTACATAAGAAACTAAGTAATACGAGTGCTCTTTACGTATGTCGACGACTTAAATCAATATGTATCTACTGTACTTTTTTTTCATGAAACCCTCGTGCGAGTTGGATAAGAATCTAATGACAACACTCACGCTTGGCCACTTTATATTATACTTATTTAGGAGACGTATAAAAATTTAAAGGAAAAAATGTTAATAACCGTAAACAGAACATTCTATCACGTCACTCCATTCTGCACTCTCCGCCATTTTAAAGGAGTAGATACTCTACAGTGAGTACGAGTTACACAATGCCATGTTTTGTCCTAATCAAACTATGCCAGTGAGGGCGTCGGTGCGACTGTCTACGTGACGGTTGTGAGTTCTATTCGCACTTGGGGGAATTAAATACCAGATCGAGGAAACAAAATCCCAGTCACGTAGTATGTAGAACACCCGAAGGACATATGAACCTCTGACCATGCAACAAACAGACAATGACAAACATCGGGTGTTAATAAAAATTTTACGTCGATGTATTAATTTTAATTTATAATAAACTTCATTACAATTTATAATACTATTATTATATAAAATAGTTTCATGTTTTTATTGTAAGCTTTCAATTTTTTTTAATAATAATCACACGGTTAAAATGCAATCTTACATTTATATCTCACAATAATTTATTTTTTATTAAATAAATATATTTTATTTATAAATATCTCAGTAGAGTGGTATAAAGTGGGGAAACAATTTCTCGTTGCAAAGATATTCATTTACATTAGGTTCTGAATTTGTTACGGACAGGCAACATGGTTTCTATGGGGAAATGGCGTCCTCGTCTTATCCCTATATTTACATAAGAAAATTTAAATATTGAGCAAAGTGTTACGCTACATATTATTCTAAATATAGTATCTATGTATTTATATCTAATCCTTTTTCCGCTGTATTGTTTACTATTTAGTGTGTACCTACTGCCTTCGTAATGGGAACGGAGTGTTCCCTGGCACCCATTGTCTTTCCTGCTATTTGCGGTATACAGCGTGAACCTAAAAAAATATTCGCGTATCTAAATATTATGAACAATAACTATTTAAGCAAACTTATAACTTTTTTAAATTTAGTTTTTTCTCAAGTTTTATGATTTGCCGGGAATTATGAATAGAATTTTTGTGTCAATATAGTTCATAGGTCGAGGACTCGCTTTAAGAAAACATATTTACAAGAATTAATAGTAGGTAATTTTCATTAGTAATTCCGTAATATTCACATTTTTTAAAACTCTAAAGAATAATTTAGGTTATAATGTGTTACCCCATTGATAAATATCTTCAATATCAAAGTAAGTTGAAAGTTCATACTTATAAGGAACAAAGATATAATTGGCCTAGTAGGTAATTTTCAGCAAACCAACTTCTCGAGCAATAAAAGAATTTGTCGGAACTAGCTGGGAGACAAAAAGAATGCGAGTGCGACTTCAATAGAAATAAAAGGATGTGCTGTTGCCAGCAGTTCCGTACTATGGCATGGAACACATTCTATTTTTTCGCCCACCTATAGAATTTTTTTTCAGGATTTCAAAAAACTTTCTAGAGATAACGTCTATAACTATATATTGTAATTTGGGGCCTATTTGGGCGAAATAAAGAATTGTAAGTAATGTGATGAATTAATTTTACAATCGAAACACATGGATAAAACTGTATTTTTTTCAGACCCAAATGAATTTTAAGAAAATTTCTCCCGGAAAATATTTAATTAGTGGAAAAATGGGTCCCGTTATTTCAATGATATAGTTGTGCAATAGGTATTACTTTTGAAGTATATCTAAAATACTGGACTTGTTCTTTTTCTTTTCAGTTAATTATGCAGTCGATATTTTTATTACTTTATAATATTTTAAATATTATTTTATATATTACTAGCGGACGCGCGCAGCTTCGCCTGCTTATTTGCATCCGTAGGGGTATATTCTAATAAACCATGAAACACGTCTTGAATGAAATAATATTAAAAGTCTAAATTTCAATTTTTATAAAAAACTGTGGCAATTTAAGGATTTTTCCATATAAAAGAATTTTTCTCTTATTTCATCCCTTTAGGGTTACAATTTTTCAAAATCCCTTCTTAGTGGGTGTCCAGATTACGAAAATAAACATTGCCCAAATTTTATGTTTCTACGCACAGCGGTTACGGCTGTGCGTGTGTCTTACCTCAGTCAGTGGGAACTACTCCTTTTATATACCTATATAGATAATAGACGTTAAATGCTACTATTAATTACACCCTGAAAAGTAAATCGTAAATTGAGAACAAAAGTTGTCATTACGATTTCTTTATTGCTTAGATTTGTAACAAAATATTAGTCAGTATATATATTATGGTTAAAATAAAGATATAATTTCTTGTTACACTCTAAAACGTTGCTATATATTCTAATAGCGGACGCGCGCAGCTTCGCTTGCGTATTTAGGGGTGAATTCTAATAACCCATGAAACATGCGTTCGATTAAATATTTTTAACAGTCTAAATTTCAAATTTTATAAAAATCGGTGGCGATTTAAGAATTTTTCCATACAAACTTTCAACCCTTTATTTGCACCCTTAGAGGGAGAATTCTAGAAAACGATGAAACACGTGTTCAATTAAATACTTTTAAAAATCTAAATTTCAAATTTTATAAAAATCGGTGCCGATTTAATTTTTTTTCCATACAAACTTTGAACCCCTATTTTACCCCTTTAGGGTTAAAATTTTTCAAAATCTTTTCTTAGTGGATGTCCAGATTATGAAAGTAAACATCTGTCCAAATTTTACGTTTCTACCATCACGTTACGTTTTTACGTTACGTTACGTTACCATCACGGTTACGGCTGTGCGTGCGTCTTACCTCAGTCAGTGAGGACAAGTCCTTTTATATATATAGATTATACTATTTCCAAAACAAAAGCCATGGAACTGTAGTTAAATAACCATTATTTACATACGTGTTTGCACTTGAATGGCGCCATAGATAAAGATTGTCCAGACTTTATTCGAAGCCGTGACCTCTGGCATAGATATCAGGCCACTGCGTCACCGTAACTGCATAATAAGTAAATATGAAATAAATGCAGATTATTTTGTTATAGTCCATTTAAATAAACAGTTAAACGTATTCTGGCATTACGTATTGTTGTGAATAGATTAGCCTTCCTGTCCAGTAGTAGTTTATATAACTGGACTAGATACATAGTAATGTAAACACGACGGTTGTGAATTCAATTCCCACTCAGTGGAATTAACTAATTTCATTTGCGAGAGCAAAGCCTTGAGTTGAGTTTCGTCACTCGACACGCAATGTCTCGAAAATTGTACAGAAAGTAGAAGAAGAAAATTGTACATACTTAATGTAGAAAAAAACCTAACTAGAAAAAAGAGAAAAAAAAATGTATACTTTATCGTTGGAAACCAATTTTTGAACAAAAATTGCTGTTTCTATGCTACAAATATTGCATTTTAGCTGCAAATAAACGACTCCTGAGTTTATATTGCTGTCTTTACCTAAGCGACAATATCATGGCAAGGATAAAGACAAATTATATTTCTTCTGAGGAATAATTGTTCAAGTGCCAGATATAACGTAGCAATTTAACTGATATTGTAGCTGCAGCATTTTTTTTATTTAATTAAGAATCGTCTTTATTATGAAGTTGGTTGTAAAAAAGTTTTTATTGGAGTTACAGATCAACCTTGACTAAAATGGAGATCATTTAAAAAAATAAGTTAAGCTCGATTACATCGATGCAAAGGATATAATATTTTTAATTACCCTAAGTAAATAAAAGTGTTTGTACCCAAAAGTTTTCTTTCATAAGTTTAGCCTAAGTTATATAATGCATACATACATACATATATTAGTCCTTTGTTAGGGTTTTGTTTAAGAAAATGTTTTAAGTTGACGGCCGACAGCCTCAGGGCCGTGTGAGACCCTCATTGTTGATGGTGCTTTGTTCATACTCTTAGCCATAACGAATACTTGACGTACGTAATTATTTAAATTGAGAACAACACTTTTATTCTTAAAGTAAGTAATCAACACATTAAACTATCCTAATTAAAAACTAGTTTAGTTTTTCAAATTCTAGCTGTATCCCTCATAAAGCAGAGACGACGGAAACATTCTCAGTATTACAGAGAGAAAGTAAAAAAATATTTTCCTTGAAGGAGTATCGTACCCACAACTATCGCGTTCAGTCAAACGATGTCTCACTATGCCACTATGATCTCAAAGTTGTACTTACCTTAGCACAGTTTGTTTGTTTTTTTTAAGGAATTGTTACAATAAAAGGGTGTATAAAAGGTGTCTTCTTTTGTTCTTAAACTTGTTTTGAAAACCACCGATAACGATTTTTTTGAGATGCGATCAACATGCTTTTTCTGTAAACCAAGACAGAACCTCGTGTTAAGACTATCAAGAATAAGGATTCTCGTGATTTTGCATGTTAAATAAAGTAAAAAAACTACCTACTTATTTAGAAAACGTATAAAAATTTAAATGTAGCGGGATTTGAACTCGGTAATTCTTAAAAACTCTCTGTCCGTCTTTCTTAAGTGTAAAATAACACCTTTAAAATGTAAAAAATATTATCTTTTTTGTTTATTCTTAATAAAAAATCTGTACGATCACTAGACGTGTTATCATTTTGATAAAACACTGTAATCTAATAGTTTTATTCATATCTTATATTATTAAAGTCCGTATTTATAAATTACTCTCAACTTTAAGATAGATCTTGAGACGCCGTTATCGTTAACTAATTATTAAACAGGATCTCAAGATCGTTCGATCGTTCTCGAGACCGATCTCAGAGTTGAGAATGGTTTCGTCGAATTGAGTTATATTTAGATATATTTCAATAATATTACCTATATTAATCTTAAGAAAACTGGGGCAAATGTTAGTGTATTTTTTTAAAAACATTAAACGGTAATCATATCACAACAAGATAACAATATTCAAGTAGTAATTAATCTGTTTAAATTTGCATTACTCATAGAAGTACAGTATGCTCACTGAAGCGCTTATCTTTAATGAAGAAGCTGTTTTAAATTATTTTTAACAAACTTTTAAATTTTCTCATTTAATCTGAAGTGTAGATAGAAAATAATATTACGATTTTTCGCCAATTTTATAACACGTTTTTATAAGGTCGAGCTGTAACTAACTATGTAATGAAAATTCAACATTCAATTTTCACACAATTTATACACAATAATTCATTGAAAAGAATAGAATTAAATTCTATTTAATTATTAAAAAAAATTAAGATAACATGTCTAAATTAAGCAATACGTTCATACTTCGCTCGTTTAAACTTTTGTACCTATTGTTTCTATATTATAGCATCATTTAGGGAGTGAGAATGCTATTTACCCAATTATTTTACAATTTGAAGTGTGAAAACAATCAACACACAAACATCAAAGGATTACAAAATTATTTTTAATTACCTATTATATAGATGAAACAGTAATTTATTTACGTAAGTATTTGTCAAGTAATGCAAAATCTTTAATGCATAGACATCTTGTGTAAAATGTGAAGTGAATTAATTAATATAACTTCATGTTTTTTCCCACGTTCGACATTCTACGGTGAAGATAACTTATCTGGTGACCAGGCAGACCAGGCAGGCAGGCATGAAACTTCGTTCCTCACACTCCACCCAATTTTTTTTCCACCCAATTGCTTGTTGGTGAAACTCAACGCCGCATTCTATTTACTAAAATGGAAAAAAGAAATATTGAGGACAATCGTGGCACAGATTTTTTTTATTTCAATTTAATACATTATTTTCCTCGATTTTTTATCTTGTAGTGTTATTAACATCATCAGTAACATTTTGCCTTTCGTAATTTGATTGCTATTTTCATTGCGTATATTTTAAATATTCTCATAAAATTACATTGAATATATAATTCGTTTTATAAATAATGAAACGAATGTTGATGAACAATTAATTAATATGATCAATTTGATGCCAAAATATTTCATGGCTCGAAACGAATTAAATGAAAATTTTATTGATTTTGTTCATTCATTATTGTGTATACAAAACCATGATGCCTATAATTTGCAAGTTTAAATTAAAAAGTTAGAACTGTACTCCTAATTAAAAAAAATAAACAAAACTGAGAATATAAAAATATTTAAATTAGATAATTGTGACTTAGTGCGTTTGCGCTATGCTAACATAGTAAAAGACAAGTTCCATTTCTTTCCAAAGTACGAGATTACTCCCAGGAAAGATCTTTGAGACTCTTTAAACGAGCTCGATTTTATGTTCTAGAACTATTAATTGCTTACTTTGCTATAAACACTTGAAATGATGTAAAGTTTTTATGAACTTCATCAATTTTATTATAACATGTCACTTGATACACTTTGTTTATTTTTACCAATTTAGTCCTTTATCGTAGCTGTTATTGTCATTTTTTTATTTTTTAAAACGTAGTACCAAAACACTCAACACTGTGCTTTGTCAAATTACCAAAGCGAGGAATTAAAAAAAATCGCTTATGAGTGGAAATCGAATCCATTACCATCGCATCTACAGCCGCTGTACCATGACGTACTCAAATCAACATGTTTTTATAAAATAAAAATGATTCCTCATATCAATTCAGATAATCTGTCATTGTGTCAAAGTGCCATGCCATGCCATCCAAATCTGGTCATCTATTTTTGAATGATACCACTTCATAACAAACTAATTGCGATCAATACTTGCACACGTAGGTTTTAGCAGCGACCGGAAATTAAAATATTTATATGAATTTTACTATACAGCAGCACCTTATGTCATACACGTGGTCTAATAATATACAGCTAAAACGAAGCATATGCTTTAAATATCTTATAATATTGTTCAGAGTAATTCATATAGTTATTTACTCGATACTGGTTACTTTCTCAGTTTCTTGCTACGTGTAGGAATAAGAAACCTATTGCTAAAACTCGAAGAAAAGTAGCGGAACCCAACGCCGCAGTTTGCAGAAAAAAAATAGCCATTACAACATATTTTTATACAACAGCTCTTTGTCATTCTTAATCTTCTTGTTAACATATTTAAACGCCTGTATAATTAAACATTTCATTCAAGTCAAGACTTAATTGTGGAATGTCAGTGGAATTCACAATGTTTATAGTTGCGTAACTATTCAAGTGGCGTTATTTAGTTACGAAATATACATACAATTTTGTAGTTTACATAAAATAAAAAGGCTTCATATTTTTATTTATGGCTAACTTTACCACTCTACGTATAAAAGTTGGGGCGGATCATAATTAAGTTAACTTAAAATCACGTAGCTGCCGACATCCTACTTGCAAATATTAACCTAGTTTTGTGGCCGTCGTGACGCTGTGGCACAAATTGTGAGTATAAACGTGATGGTTATGAGTTCGATTTTCCCACTCGGAAAAATTAATTATTTTCATCTCGCTCAGGTTATAAGACAACACGGCGTACGTAATGTCTTAAAAATTGCGATTGGAGAACGGACTGTGTTACCATTGGGTTCACTCTACTGTTTTTAACAACCCAGTTTTATTCGGCAGTAGGTGAGTTCGGCAGTACCTTAATTAATGCGATGAACTGATGGTATTCTAGTTCACAACAGAGCACCTTTGTGGCACAAGTCAAATGTTTGCTCCACAATCTTGAAACGTTTCTTTGAGTCTCAAATTCTCAAGGACGTCCCCGGCGAGAGCTTTGTAAAGATTTCGAGGTGGAGTTGGTCTGTGTAAATATGTAATGTCGACTTACCGTTGTACCTTTTATACAAACTGACCAACTAATGTATTTAAATATTCAAACATTAGTACTTTTAGTCGTTCCTTCTACTCCCTTCTACTTAAATATTTGGTTGTGTAAACTTTGGATGGGCCGAAATAATTTAATGAAAAATATACTACAATACACAAAAAGTTTTGGTGAATTTTGATTGTCTGTACGTAAATAAATTTATCCATCTATCAGTATCGGTAAGAAAAAACAACGATTGCATAGGATTTAATTAATTTGAAATGTCATAATGACACATGATTCTAAGCTTAGATCAGATTATATTTTAAACGATACCTATATATAATACATATATAGGGGCACATATTATTTACATAGCTGCAAACAATTTCAATACAAATTTTGCAACAAACATGAAAGTTACAGCCACGGTGTTGTAAGGGACGGTTTTGCAATAAGCATTCTATTTTATAGCGTCTGCAGGGTCCCGTCCTTTCATGGCACCCTAATATCGACCCCTTCAAGTTTTTTGCAAGATTTTCCCCTCGACTTAGAAAGAATATTTTAAAAATTGCTTGTAGTGCTACGTTGGATGTTTAGCAGTTGTTGTGAATTACTGGGCGTTACGGCTTCAATTTTCGTATGGTCAATGTTTATAGAAATTTAGTAGTCTAGAACCAAGGCTTCCTCTGTCTACCCTGCTTTTTTATGCGGGAAAGAACTTGAAGCTGTTTTTTTGCATCATGTAAAATACGAGAAATTAATGAAAATAAGAGTACTTTTAAGCATGCATGTGAAGAAATGTCCGACACTGCCCTATGTCCTACCAGACAGGAACAATATAAATGATACAAATGAAACATACTATCAAGTTTGATGTGAACCCACGACCAAAGCATGCAATCACAAACGTTGCAACTGTGTCTTGTCAATGTCAATTTCCAATTAACCCTACTTAAAATTAAAAGACATCCAAAATGCCTTTCACATGATTTTAAGTTTATGGTTACGCTTTTTTTCTAAAAAGATTAAATAAATAAAATACTGGTTACTTGTGACACATTCATTTGTCACTTAAAGCTGTAATACAAGAACTTTTGAATACAAAAACTCAACATTTAATAGTGTTCGGGGGTAAATTTGTCAGCTCTAATCCGTGTCTATTTAGTGTTAAATACGTCTGTACGGAGTTAACAATAAATCATAACCAAAATGGCATCTGGTAAACAGCTGTTTACAGCGTGTTCAGTTCATCTCACAATGTCTCCTTTGTTGTACAATTATACTATAGAAATATAATGCAGCTTATAATTCATCTTTTGATCTTTATATTATTTTTGACCATTCAAGTTTTTAACGTAATGCTAATAACCAAAAAACAACTAAAATAGTTTGATTAATGACTCGGGAATCAAACCTACAACCATGTAGACTCTTACCTAGTAAGGCACAATAGAGTCCTATAAAGGTATTTACTTCTTGCAGTAATTAAATTAATGACTTGGAACATATCTTCTGTCTCAGTCTTGTTAATTCCAAACGATAACAATAATATATTTAACCTTCGCATTGTGATATAATTAAATGGATTTTTAACGACACATCAGTGTAGAACAAATAAATAATCACGAAGTGGTAATATTAATCTAAAATAAATACATTACCCTCCAGTGCATCGCGTAGTCGGGTAATTATTAACATTTAGCATTTATACATATTTCGGTAAAGGCATACAATTTTAAATTTCAAACTTAAATATATTAATTTCATTCGATTACTTTTTCTAATTAAAAACACATCTAGCAAAGATATCCATCCACAACCAATTAACCAACAATTTCTAAGAAAAAATTGTATTCGAAAAGTAATTATATTTGAATTTCTAATACTTAATGTATTTTGAATAAACCTGTTTATGTTGAGGCACTTTGGAATAAGACATATAAAATGTTTTATATTTTAATACTTCTATATCTTTTTAGAAGTATTTTAAGCTAAACTTTGGCGCCGTCTAAACATGGATAAAGAAATATATTAATAACATATATTAGGTGGGGAAATATATAAATAATAATCATAATATGATAATGATGTTATTTTTTCTTATTATAGCTGAAATTAATTACAACGTTTTTAAGAAATATATATTTTATAAAAAAGAAAATATTTTTCCAGTTTGGTTTGGTTGCCTTTTCCTCGCAAAATTAAAAAAAAATATTAAAAATAGTTTGATACTAGCGCGACGTCAACCAGTACCAGTTCACAAATTCTTTTCTTTTATTCAAAGAAACTAACCGAGAAAGTACAATTAAATAGACTTTAGTTACACACTCTGTTATTAAAACGGTTATTATTTATTACAGTTCATCTTAAAACATTGAAAGCTTATAAGATGAATCATTTTTAATTAAGAAATCGTCGACCCAATGACTATATTACCGTTCACTTTATTTTAAATGCCAGTTGCAACCTTTTTTTAATATTTACGTAGAGGGATAGGAAAAACGCATATGTATATGATACAATGTAAATTGCTCCTTGTGACATTGCGTGTTGAGTGGCGGACCTCAACACCGCGTTTTGCTTCTCTCCCAGAGCGAGAAAATGATAATATTAAATATTTAATTCCCCCGTATAGTCGCACACTTGTGTCCCTACGCTACGACGGCCTTTAATTGTTTAATTTTCGATTATCATTATATAATGGCAAGTTACAAACAGAATATACACATATCGGTATATATAATATATATTTTACAAATTGTTAAATTCATATTAATTTAAAAATAAATATAAAAAAACTTAAACTAATTAGTCATTATTTAATCAATGTAAATAGACTTTGTCCATTGTTTGAAAACAGTTGTTTGCACGTTAGCCACTTCGTGCAAGTCGGATCTTTCATGAATCCTTATATACGCTGTATTGTATTGCTTTTATTTAATTAAGCATATATGGAGAAATGTTTTAATTATTTATACTATTGTTACTTTAGCCACTACAATTTTGTTAGTAAATACATAATATAGTACGCATTATTTCATATTCAAGAGTTTAGTCTCCAGGTTTCTATAAATAAGGAACAGACGAGGAATCCAATATATTTGTGTATAAGTGTAATTTTTATGTATGCGTGTTGAGTGCCAAAACTCAACGTCGCGCTTTGCCTTGTTACAGGAGAGTTAAAATGAAAATTATATCAATATTTTATCCGCGCAAGTGGGAATCGAACCCCTAAACGTCGAGTCGCAAATGATATACAATAATATTTCTTTGTACTATGTATTTTTGATCTAATTTTCAAACGACCTAGGCCTGTACCCGTTCCTCACACTAAAACTCAATCACTACCTGTACCTACCTGTATATTGTAACATACCTACGCGTAATTCAGCTTATATCAGCATCGTAGAATGTGTATCACGGAACAGTTGACATGTCTACACAGCGACTGGTCCAATTTGTTGTGCCGATGCAAATTGCTTCAATCCATTTAAACTTTGTGCTCGTTGTACAGGGTTCAAACTATGAGGTTAGGTATTAACATGTTTAATTTTAACATAAATTATGGAAAAAATGAAGTAAAGTTAAGGTTTTTTTAATAGTTAAGTTATATTATTAACGGAACGAGAAAATGAAAATAGTTAATTCCCCCGAGTGGGAATAGAACCTAGAGCCGTGGCTTTTACAGTTAAATGACGAGTCCCTGCGCCAATATGATCTTTATAGGTATTATGTGAAGTAAATTATATTTTTAATTGATATCGATAAGTCCTTAGTCTGATTAGACTCGCCATGAGGTAATGTCTTTAAGCACCTTGGGGATGGCTAACTTATTAATCTATTAAGCATTATAAGAAATTTCTGCTTTATTTATTTTTTAAGATTTCCCTGTCTTTTTTGTAAAAGAGAGAGAGAGTTTTATAATATTTTAAAACACTGTAAATGTAAGTAAAATAGTTTTAACTCCATACAGATAATTTCATCCTAGCATGACTACAAGAACGGTGAAGTAAACATTTAGAAAAAATAAATAAAATATCTTATTTTTTTATATTTTTATCTAAAAATTAGTAAAGACAATATCGCGCGACACATCCAATGGAAACACAGCACCAACGTTGTTCTCTGCGTCAGTTCTAAAACGCTTAACTAGACGCATCCGTCTTCTCGGCAGAACGAGCGTTTTATTTACAAGGACTTCTTGATTTCAGCGTAATTGGACGTAAGATGTAATTGAACTCGTCAATTGTAGAGACATGTGATTTTGTTAAATACTACGTCTCCAATACAATTAGTGTAAGATTTGAGACGATTTCGACGACGACGGTTCGATTGAAATAAGTTTTTAGTTTCCTCAAAGACACCCTTGATTTCCGCCACTCAATGAGAAAACGAGAAAAGAAGAGAACACAGTGTCTTAACACTAGGTTATCTGCTTTCTGTGGTATACGATATATAGCGTGAAGCTAAAACGAAATAACAGTTAAACATTTCGCTATGACTGACGTTACTGTATGGAAATATTATATGAGGCCAGTCGTGACGCAGTGGCACATGCGTGTGACTGTAAATCCGACGAGTTAGGGGTTCATCCGAGGAAATGATATCTTCTCTCTCTTCAGGAAAAGCGTGGCGTTGAGTTCCGCTACTGAACACGCAATGAGAATTCGGCGGAAAATGAAGAACGGAGAGTCTTAACAGTAGATTCCCTATGCTTACCCTGTTGTATGCAAGATACAACGTAAAACTAAAAAAAATATGAAAAAGCTAGCGTTTACAAAGTAAATTTATAATTTTTTAGATTTGTCCCTATTATGTATGCAGATGTAGATAAAGAACTAAAGCTGGAGTAAAACTAGGAGTTGTCATGTAGTAATAATAGTCAGTATAAAGTAAGAAAGAAATAATACGAAATAAACGAATCAAAATAAAAATGTACAAGAGCTACAAATACGTCTCGTACCTTAAAAACAATTTTCTCATTATACTTGAAATGTTGAATTCTTAACATAATATCCAAGAATTTTACAGATGATCTGTCTCAGTCCTTAGCTGAGCTCCGTCGTAAGTCAAACATAACTTATTTCTATTTTAGACAGTCTCGGACGCGTCTAACGGCGCGTATGCCTTTAGAATGTTACCAAAGATGATTTTATTTTTAGTTTTCGACTCGCTCTAAGTTATTTAAAATGTATGTGGCGTAAGGATGTGAATAAGGTCGTCTTGGCACAGGGCGTGCGATTGTAAACGCGACGGCTGTGGGTTGGATTCCCACTTGGATTTACGAAATATTTGATATATTTATTTTCTTGCGCTGGTAAAGACAAAAAGTGCGGCGTTGAGCTCCGCCACTCAACACGTGGAAACTGAGGAATGGAAGTGTCTAGGGAACGGAGTGTCGGCATGTGCGGGATACAGCGTGAAGCTACAACGTTACAAAGTATTTAGATGACGGCATAGAATAGCATATGGTAGGGTATTAACTTCACATAAATGGGTTCTGAATCCGAATTCCATTCGAGTAGCTGATCATGATTAGGTTATACAGAACGGCTTTAGCTTTATAATATTATCATAAGAGATATTTTTGTACATATGTAATATCTAATATAAACAACGGAATATTCATTATTAATGTTTATACAATTTGTATAAATATGAATAATGAATATAAAAGTATGCGCTTGTTATTTCGCTATTGTTAATACTGTGATGATCAATTGAGGACAAGTGATTAGTCTAATTAAATATGAAGATCAATGGTTCAATCAATGGTTCATGTATCATTATTAAGTAAATATATTGGGAATTATAATATAATTTTATTTTCAAAATTATCAATATATGTCTATTGTCAAATAATGACAATTTATCATTTCTGAACTAAAATATTATATTCTATTATATATAATTTGAACTATGTAATTATTTAAGTGTTTAGTTAAAAAATTTCGAAGACTTATCATAGAATGCTTATACTATTAGATACTAAGAAGACCAATAAATAATACACGTTTAAGATCTTCTGAAAACAATCTATATAAAATAACAGTAATTTCTTTTAAACTGATTACAAACTCAGAATAGTATAATTATATTATACACACAAGAACCACAAAACGCAAATTAAAGTGACATTTCCTACTCATTCCAAGCATAAGTTTATTAACAACGCATCTTCCGTCACAGCAATTATTTTAGATTGCAAGCATCACCAACTTTCGTCTGTCGTCTATACTATTGAGTGTGGCTGTGGAGTTTAAAATGTGAAATGTATAATTAATTTGTACTAAAATGTATTTGTTGATTTCACAAAACATTATTTTTGTTAAATTGCTATATCCATACTAATTTTTTTAAGTGGAGGCTATACATTAGGATACCTTGATTGTTTTAGATTTGATACTCACCCGGGAAAATTATTCAATTTAAATTATTTCAATTTTATTGTTCTGATTCAATACATCAAAATTTGACGGAAAGTAAATTAAAGGGGGTATCTTAACACTAAACTCTTTCTATCTTGTATGTTTAATAACTTCCAACTGTGTCGACAAGACGACGACACGGCGACATATAAATAGGTATGTCTATAATTTATATCATGAATAATGTAATATTTTAAATATATTATAACCCTAAGACAGGTCTTAACTAATAGTATTATATGGCTAGAGCTCATCAAAACTTCATATAATTAACTTATTGTATAAACTACTGATTACTTATTACATGAATACTTAATTGTGATGTATAGGTATAGGGGAGTGTATGGGAGCAATAAGATAATTTTTTTTGAAATTCCTACGTGATCGTAAAAAAAACTAGATTTTACGTTTTGTTAATGTACAAATGAAGGCTACAATTATGTTGTTATTCCTGTAGATATTATTATTTACTTTACTGAAATATATAAAAATATAACTGATTCAAAATATAACTCTTCAGTAGCACAAAAATAAAGGAAATTTTCCGCTTGACAAATTGTTACGAATCTTGGCACCTCTCATAATACGTCGACCTAGAACAGAGTGTGTGTATTTACTAGTAAATATTTTAAATATAATCCTCCAAACACTTCGGTGAAGCCAAATATAGGCCAATACTGTCGTATTTTCAACCCATAGCTGTCGTTAACTTTATTTATTCGTTTCTAGGGTTGCCCACACAAAAGACGATTTTATTATCCAACTTTTACGCACCATCTGTTTTGTTTGTTTTAAACCTATCTCAATAATCTTGATAAAATAGAATTGAAATGTATATAATAATGTACATATAAGAAGAGAAGGGAAAGTTAAAAAAATAGCAGATGGTTTGCACTATCTACCACTTATCGAATAAATTTTGTCAAAAAAAAAAAGTTATTGGAGCCAGTTACAAATTGAAATAAGAAAAATAAACAGATAAGAAGCATTGTATGGAATTTAAATTTGTTGATATAAATATTAACATTTTATCTAAGTTTTATGTAAATTTAAAAATGACTGCACTTTAAAGCATCCATCTAGTCCTTGCATTGTGCATTCGCACTACCTACTTACACGCCCACATCTCATTGTTGTTAGAAGGAAATGGACATTCTTGGTACTTTAACCAGTAATAATGTCATGATATTATATCCTTAAGAAACTGTAAATTTCAATTCTAAAGAGAATAGGAAACTTCAGTGCGGCGTTCAATTATGAGTTTATCAACTAAATCTAAAATGATAATAAGATAACAAATTTATTTTCTATACAAATCGGTTCTTCTGTAAATACATATTTTCCACGACTACATTACCCAATAAAGGGTAAAACGATCTAATCCTATATGTTCTATTACTAGTATAGCTAATGCCCCAAACAATCCAGTATTAGTAATTGATTAATACATAGAGATACAGATGTAGGTACTCGTTTGTAGTCTCGTTAGCATCACTGAAATCGCTCTAAGCGATATCGAATTCCGCTAACTATTTTGAGTAATACAACGTACTGTGGAACAGTAAACTTTTGATTGAAATGGAATCCATCTAATTTAAGAGACGTGTGTGTGTGTGTGTGTGTACAACTGTGTGCCTATATAAGGACATTTATCAAGTATTGGCTCTAATTACTGTATTGTGTCATAGGTACGATACTGATTAGACATAGGTATGATAATTGTATTATTTGTAAGGTTCCGTACCTCAAAAGGAAAAACACAGAACCTTTATTAACAATAACGAAATAATGTTATATGTAGTCTTAGTACATTTATTTTCATAGAAAAAGGTACTTTATGTTTATATCTTACGTATGCAATATTGCTGTTATGGTTGCATTAACCTATTACATAGACATGTGCTCGTACATCAAAGCTGACATTAACATGATATAAGTAATGTACTAAACATCAATTCAATTGAAAAATTCATTTAAAATAAGACATACCTGTATATACATCTATATTTTCTATACTAATATAATAAAGCGGAAGAGTTTGTTTGTTTGTTTGTTTGAACGCTAAGATCTCTGGATCTACTGGTCCGATTTACTTTGTTTTTGTTTTGTATGAAAGCTGCATTCTTCAGAAGTGCATATAACATTACATTACACATATGTACTAATAAATTAAAATACTTTCTAATTTGACATGCAATTTATTCTGCCATGTCAATAACAACCGTTATATTTCTATAGAAATTATATTCTTATATTTCAAGCAGGCGTAGCCGCGTCCGAGTCCGCTAGTCATATATATTTCGACAGAAATAAAAAAATATAGTTAATTATTCTAACTTAATTAAAAATAAGTCTTAAATGGAAAGTAGTTGCAACTGTGTCATAACACTACGTCCTATTCATATATAAAACCATATACGTATCTGAGATCTGTTTGATAACTATTCTCTTTAAATATGTGAATATGAATATGTTGAATATAACTTTGCGTTATAAAGCTTTTTTTTATTGATATTATAAATAAATATAAATGAAAGTAGATGAAAATTAATTTTATATCTAAGAAAAATTACATAGATTTGTTTATATAGAGATATTACCTGTAATTAATAATTATATAGAATATCTGCTAATTAACTGACTTTTTCCGAACGTAAAAGCAATAGTCTATTACAAACTAAGTAAAATAAAATAAAGGTCAATTTTGTTATATTGTTTACACTTTGGATCGGTATAAAAATATACTTAACGAAAAAATAAATAACAGATTTAGCAGGTTTATACTCTAAGCCGACGATACTATTTTAAAAATTTGAATATTAAGTATTGTGAACCTAGTAGTAATATAGTACACGTACATTTTCCCGCACAGTCATCCTATATGTAGGTAGGTATAGGTAGGTCATCTTTACACTTGCGGTTTCATGTAAAAAAGGAACTAATTTTATATGACTCAGTTTAAGTAACCATTAGCAATTATTATTTTAGTTACACAACATTTTTCTGTCCAGGCATTTCTGGTTTCCTTAATTTTCCTTTTTTTTTTAACCAAATTCATGTAATTATAGTTTGTGAGTGGGTATCTTTATCTATGCTGAAGAATTTGTTTGGTTGTAAATAATACTTCGCATAAAATAAAAAAAATTAAAGCCTTCAAAGCTCCCGTGGCTTCTCTCCCGTGACCTGTACGCGAGTTTGACTTGTCCTTTCCATAAAAAATCTTGGTCTAATTTTATTGAGATAGATTATAGGTTACTAAATTATATGAGATTTTGTTTCGATGTAACCCACTGCACCTACAGCCAGTTAGTTACCTCGCAAGCTTAGAATATGTTAGGTATATGTCAACTCTTAGCTATTTTCATTTAACCAAAAAGGGCGAAGCTGCCGTTTGAAGCTAGTATTATATAAATTATATTTTTATAAAATACTACTTTATGAATAAATTTGTACTACAACACCACTATCAGGAATTAATTGAAAATTTATTTATTTTCATATTAATAAGTTTTATATTCATTTCATATTTATAAATGTTGAGTACGTACGTAGTCGTGAACAAGTTTTAATTAAAACCGCTACTCTGCAAGACTAAATATGTTACTTGAAACTTTATTAGTGAATTCCCTATAAGTTTTTGGGGATGATTCTCTTTTACTTTGTTACTGTTTTAATAAAATATTAAGAAAACCGTAAATGTGGTTCTAGACATAGAATATTAAATAGTATTAAGATTCTTCGTTTTCCACTTTCCCATCTACTTTAAAACATTTCATGCTGTGTGGAAAGTTGAACGCCACATACAAAGAAAAAACCAATTTATTTCCACGAGTGCGGCCATGTGCCATGATGGGTTTTATTAAACCCATCTTCAACTTAATAAAAACTCAAGAGATTCAAACTCAATATCATTAGGTACAAAAAATCGTTACGGATGGAGTTAATGTGTTAAAATATTTATAGGTTATTAATTTTATTAGTCAAGTACTTAAATTACACAAAATAATATTTAGTTTCCTGTTTTCATTTACCAGAAGCCGTGCTGTGAATACACAATTTTTTTCTTAGCTTTATGCTGTATTCCGCATGTGTCAGGGTAGGCAGAGAGAGTCTAGTGCTAAGACACTCCGCTTGCATTTGCAGCCGAATTCTGGAGGCGTTACGTGTTGAGTGGCGCTAATCAACGCCGCGCTTAGCCTCGACACCGGAGCGAAGAAATGAAAATATTAACTATTTAATTTGCTCGAGTCGGAATCGACCCCATAACCTGCCGCTTTCACAGTCACACGTTCTACCCCTGCGCCACAAATGGCCTTAAGTAATAATAACAATTTATAATAATAAAATTCTAACACGAGCACAAGTAAATGTTAATAAAAGATGCAAAACGCACACTGTTCATGCAAATTCACTTTCAAAATACATAATCAATAAATATGAAATTGTACATGAGTTCATACACTGTTACGTCCACATACATACATATGTTCACGTTGGAGTCACGAAGCTGAAAGATTAAGCAGTTTGTAATTCACTTTCGAGCAAATGTTTTTTTTTTATTATTTTATATCTATACTACTGTACCAACTTCATATTATGAAATTGATAAGTTGGTGGTTCAAATTGTAAAAATATTTTTGTGTTAGATAGTTCTTATGTGGTCTTTTGCAGAATTTGGGGAGTGGAGTGTCGTAATACTCCCTGGGGTTCCCTCTAAATAAAACAAACAGAACAGAACAGTTTTGCAATTGAATCTTTGATTAAAAATTGTAAATAGAATAAGATGGTTAATAGTTAAAATCTAACGATCAACTTTCTTTTTCATATCTTGCTATGTAACAGTAAAGGTAAATCTAGAAATTCTATATTTTAACAGAAAATAATTTTCATATTTTTCACAAACGGAATATTAATAGCTTTATTGATTAATTTCCATCATATAAAATGTATTATTTGGATTACTAAAATTATTTTTATTATGAAACTGTTGACCTTGAATGAAATTCTGCTTTAATATTCAAAAAAATAATATGCTTTATATAAAACTACATCGATGCCGCGAATGTTCATTTCTTTGCTCTGATAACGCAAACTCAGCGGAAAGTAGAGATCGGAAGTGTTTCGACACTACTTACCCAGATTCCCTCAGCTGACCCTGCTATGTGCGTAAAAAAATATAAAGTTAGATTTATTACAAGTACATATTAATTATAAAATGATAAAAAAATATTTTGCCTTTGTTTGTAGCTGGATAATGTGATTAGAAAAATCAGCGGAAATCGAAGGGAAAACCACAGTATCGTGTGTCATACATTAAATAGATAAAATATATTAGAAAACATAATTATAATGAACACACACACAATTTATCTCGAGCTACATGAGTTTGCTTACGCAATGATGTTTATAATAGGATGTACCTATTAAGATTAAAAATATTTTTTTAATTAAACTTCATTTATTCTGTTTTAATTAAACATAAAACCTATGAAACTTAATAATCAATTTACTTTATTTGATTTTTCTTAATATCAATTTATTACCGAAGTAATACCTATAACTAAGCCTCAAATCGGTATTCAGGATGCGTATCGTCCAAAAAGTCCTTCAATCTCGTACCTACTCCTATAAATAATTCAGATAACGGCTTAAATCAATTAATAAATGTAAAATATTAAAGTGTTTTGATTCTTTATTATTATTATATTTTTGAAAATACTGAGTATTGAAAAACGAAAATGTCCGAAAAATCTTTTATAAGAATTAAGTTCTTTTATTATTAATTTAAATCAAATGCTAGTAAATATAGATATGCTATCGTGCAATTAAATAACATAAAAGCAAATATACATTACAATAATATTCTTTTCACACTTCAAACCTCTAAATACAACTTGAAAGAAGCTACAGAAACCTATAGTAAAGTCCAAAGCGGAGCTAATTTTGTAACATATAAAATATGCAAACGCACGGAAATGAACCCGAAAGGATTACGTAATAAGTTCAACTGCAATCTGGAATCGGAAGTGTCTGCAATATTAATGAGGGTTGGCCATTGGTTTTATATCTTCAACTTGGTTCTTCAGGTGGGGCCAAAATCCGTCAGCGATTCTTATATTATTAGTTTAAGAGTTAGATAAGCTTCTGCCAAGGCTAGATGCATAATTAAGGGATGGAGAAATCTTTTTTGTCAACATTTTAGTTTTACTCAAATGTAGGTTAAATAGTGATTCGGCTTTTGTGAACTTTAGGGAACGATTTTAATAAATTATAACACAGACAGGTACCGACTTTTAGTAATTATGTTTAGTCTTGATAAATATAAAATTTCACTATTATTATAAATAACTTAATAATACGAATTATTACTTAACTAATCGTTATTGTTCTGAGCTCGAAATCCGATCACAGAAAATGATTTTACTATTTAGGAAGATTAATACTGTGAGAGTTTCTTAAGCTTACGCTTACGTTCCGCCACTCAGCAAACCATTTTTAAAAAATATGACTAATCTCTTCTTGACTATTGACTACTTGATGAAATAAAAATAATTGAATGTAATTTTATACTTTTTATAATAAATCTTCTGCAATGATAGATCTTGTGCATAACTATTTTAATCAATTTTGCAGTACCCTGGTGCCCATGTTATATTACAAGTTATGGTTTAACTTATTTCATATGTCAACCGGGAGGTCCAAGGCTGGGTGCTCTCTAAGGATAGGTTGTATTTTGACTGTAGAAATATTTGCTACATCCGTTCCGTTGATACGGAGGCGTAACGATAAGATTCGTCCAATATCTGTCTATCGTCCAATCGAAGTTTAATTCTTACGGGAGTACGTCCGGATACAAATGACATGAGATTTTAATCTATTGATGACGATAGGAAATGGCAAAATAAATATGAGGCCGTTGTGGGGCAAACAACGGAAAAAAAATGAAATGAATGAAAATGTAAATTTAAATAAATATTTCCTCGAGTGGATATCGAACCCCCAACTAGTCGCGTTTACGTGTTCTTTTAATCACCCACATTTAATACATAAAAGTGATAAATATGATTTTACCTCGTAGTTGTTTTTCTACACAAAATAGCTTTTCATATCATTAGTCAGTCCTCATATAGTTTTAGGTGACATACCAATTTTAATTTAAAACACTTTATCAATGAACACATCGACTAGAGCGGATATTGTAGTCTGCAATGGTAATAAGGGATCCGGTTAGACGAGATTGATTTTACTACGAAAACACGAACTTGGAGTAAGAAAATTTAAGTTTTTTGGACTCGAAAAATATATTATATTGTTTTCTGTTCTTTTATAATACATGGTTATGTTATAATAGAAAATTAAATATATCTTTAAAAAATCTTTAAATATTTGTCATTAGGAATGCAACCGATACATGATCTATTTGTATGTCTGTAAAAATATTACATTTATGATGATACACGTGTGATTGTAGCAAATGCGGCAGGTTATGGATTCGATTCCCACCCGAGGAAATGAAACATTTAATATTTTCATTTCTTTGCTTTGGTGTCGTTGAGTTTGGCCACTAAACACGCCATGTACAACATCGCACAGCACTGTTAGTCTGAAACAGAAGACTGAAAATTCGTTTGCACTGAGTTCAGTTCCCACTCGGGGGAATAATTATGTATTCTGGTTAAAATCGACATCTAACAACTGAAAGAAGGAAACGTGAAAAGAAGGTTTATTATGATATAATATATTCTCTTTGCCTATGAACAATACGAGAAATGTGGTAAGAAAGTTCGGAGATATTCATTTTGTAGCAGCCTTTTAATATATTAAATTTGAGTTGATATTCAAGAATTTAAAATGTAAATTTATAGGCAACCTTGACGAGTACCTCCTACTTAACGAGTCTACTGTCATTTCAAAGACACTGATAAATTGTTTTAAGAATTATAGCACAATATATATGCTAGTCAAAATTGAGTTCAATTTTTAACTAGGTTTTGCCCCATGCCCAAATATTATATTATTTAAAAATATAAAATTGGGTTATGCAGTGAAACAGTATTAAATGACAATTTTTAATTTAGATTATCATTCCTTTTTGATATTTATATAAGTGATTTTTACAAATTTGACTTTTCATTTGCATGATTTATGACAATTTATATATTTTTTTCACATATTGAAAATGTTGCCTTTAATATTTTTTTAAAAGTAAAATATCATTTTGTAAGAGTGGTTGACGGTTCGCGACGGTTGTGGGTTCGATTTCCAATCGGGGGATAGGAGTATTTTATGCTTTTATTTTCTCGCTTTCTTAATGGAGACATACCACCAAACCAGTTCACAGAGTGTGACTAGCATCTCTTTGGCTACTCAATCAAGTGCATGATACAGTGTGGAGCTAAAAAAATATTTTTTAATTCCTTAAATATAGCTATATTTAAAGAATTAATTTATGTTGTCCGATCGGACACAAAAACACATTAAAAATTACTTAATATCGAAGAATCGTATGATAATATATCCATTTTTCCAATAACGTGAAAGATATGAAGAAAAATGTAATTAAAACTACGGTACGACTAAATTGAAAGATGAAATGACGTTATTTTAATATCCTCCTGAAAGAGGAACGAGCATAGTTTAAAACTAAAAAGTTTATGAAACGCTTGATTGAAAAATAAGTTCTATTAAAAAAATATCAAAGATATCGAATAATAATCACGATAGGAGCCTTATTTTAATAATTTTCTTTTACTCTAAAAACGTGACCTATTCTAATGTTACTTTTCAGCTGTTTTATAAGAGATTTTGAGGCCAGTCGTGGCGCAGACGGTTGTAGATTCGATTCTCATTCGAGCAAATGCTTGCTTGATGATAACAGAACCATGACAAAATTACTGACTAAATACTTAAAAATGTACAATTTTTAAGCGATATCCACAGACAAACATAAATATTTTCATACGGCTTAACAATGAGACGGACAGATAAAAAGATTTTTGGGGTTTACTTCACCTGTCCTGTGCAAATCGTAACATGTTTAGAATACAAACAGAACATGTGTTCCCTATACGAGTATATACATGTATCTAACCAATTACAATAACGTGAAACCAGAATAAATCTCATGTCGAGATGAAATATAAGAATCATACCTCCATCATGGCCTGTCAACATTGTGTTCAAAAAGGATCCTTGTATTTTGAGGATATTATTTACAATCGCTTCGTGATATTTTAAGGGATATACCCACGGAAATCAAACACGTAATACGAATATACTTTTTTTGTGTTTATTTTATATTTTTTCTCAATTCTATATGCGATAGAGACTTGAGTTTATGTAGTAAATGTAAATGATTATAATTTATGTATGTTGTTGCCATAATATGGCAAAAATGGTGTTTCTTCGATACTAATATTAACTTAATTAAGATTTATGAAACGAGAGAGGTAGGAGGAGATTTCAGTAAAACTTCGCGTATACAATATCGATGATACTGGAGGAAGGTCACGTAAAAAATACGAGGACCCTCGGAGGATTTGGATGTAAAGGTATGCCGATATTGACGCTCTATTCCTACAGGCAAGCTAGGAATAAATCCTAAACAAAAAAATAACTTCATTAATTAGAACTAGTAACCTACGACAATGATATCAGAAAATCAAATGAATAATAATATGGTATAATTAATTTATGTAGTGCAGTCCTTGAGAGGAAGCGACATGCCACATAAGGACCAAAACGCATTCGATATATTGTTTAAAGAACAATGCATCCAATTAAAAGGAAATCTCATGTGGAAGTGACTCAACGTTATGCAACACTGTCATTTATGTTTGTATAGTTAACAAAATTGTAGCTAGTACTCGCTCTACGTGCAATTCATGAAGCATCTATTTTATAAGATAAAATAAATTGGCTTGGTGATAGTGAATTCTAATCCTATTCCCAGCAAATATTTGTTTTTTGAAATTCTAGTTAAACACATATTGGGAGCCACAGATTATTTGTATTTACTGTTTATAATGGTAAGTTATGTTTTTAAAAAATACGGATCATTTTGTTATAAATCTCTGTTATTTGTTTATTTTCTTCCATTGCTTATAACCTAAAAGCATAATAAATATTATAGCGTCATATAATGGAGCAAAAAAGAATAGAGGCCAAGAGGGAAATGTAACAAAATTATAATTTCATTTTTAATAAATTTTCGTAATTGTACACTTGCCCGTTGAAATTACATATTCTGTGAAAAATAAATTAAGGTGTAACTGAGGTAATTTACATTTAATTAAAGTATAAAAGACCAGTAGGTATGTATCCTTGTCGTTGGAATTGTGTAGTTTGTTTTGTTTAAATTTTATTAGTTTACTGGTGTTGTTCGTCAGCTTGACGCTGCATCCCGCATATAGCAGGGTAGGTAGAGGGAACCTTGTGTTAGACACTCCGTTACACAAGCCCCACCCTATTTTTGAGACGTAGAGTGTTGAATGACGGATCACTATCACTGCGCCATTTTTGCCACCAGAGCGCGAAAATGAAAATAATTTATTACCCCGTGTGAGAATTGAACCCACAACCGTCGTGCTTACCGCCACGAATGCCCCAATTAAATTATTCTACAAGATAATAATTTCATTTATTTTATACAATATCATCAGAAAAAAATTCTTGTATAAAAAAAATGAGGATACATTATAATATACTTGCCCTTTTTTAAAAAAGTGGCAAAGAACTATAATTCTAATCGATTTTTCATTTTCATTTCATCTAAATATAATGCTATTCAATCGGTTGCACATTTTAAAGGCGCACAGTAAACTTCACCATTGTCACGTACATGGAGAACTAAAAAAATAGAAATATTGTAACAAAAATTAGTTATTACGTTATTGGAAAAAAATACTGTTTGTACTACCTTTCATTACTTATAAAGAAAAAAATATATATATTACATAAGAATATAATTGATTATCGTTAATTAGAGAAAATAAAATTATAATGACAATTAATTTTTTTATCATTTATGGCTATAACTCCTACGTACTTGACAAATCATCTCATTGGTGGCGAGGAGAGTCAGGCCATAACGAGGTAAAGGCAAAGCGCGGTAATGAGCTCCGCTGCTCAACACAAAATTCCCCTAAAACCCGGAAATGGAGGAACGGAAGTGCATTAATGCGAAGGTTGTGTCTCAACACTAACAGAACAAACAAAAATCATAAACAAATATAAAATTAAATATGCACTTGCTTACTCTTACAAAATGAACAACACATTGTATATTTTTATGTGTTATTGTCACAATGTGTTTGCCTTGAAATATTTTATAAGTCCGCCGTTGTACGCATCTCGTACAGCTGCTATCTTTACGTTCAACGTCATTCCCTCGTTTTTCGTCTTTTGAACAGCCTGTAATTTGTCACTTCGGACATTTAAAGTTGGCGTGATTGATAAGCGTTTTGATATAAATTATATTGATATATTGTATTCTGTTTTATTTACCTAGCTTCTTTCTGGTAACGAGTTATTTTATTTAAGCTTGTTGTCTTATTGTACTGTGTTCATATTCAGTTGTAGTTGTAGGCAGAAGGAAACTTGTGCCATGTAACTGTCACAACATTTAGACATATTCATTAGTTAGTCAACAAAATGGAAGTAAATTCTTACTGCCTAACTGGTTGTCTGTTTAACTGTGTAAATGTATGTTTTACGGCTAATCTACTTAGCTTTTTGTAATGAAATTTCATATGAATATTGTCAAATGGGGAAGGAGATTGTTAGCCTTGGGTAACACTCTTTTCTCTACCAAGGGAGAACGATAATATTCAATCAAATTATTAAACAACTATAAATGAATATATGAGTCGATTGCTTTTACCCAACCTTACCTTCTTATTGATGTCGCCCACTAACCAATTTGCGCTACATGTGTTTACAGGAAGTTCACAGAAGCATTATCAAAGGACATGCTTGGATAATATTTCTGCTTGAAACTTGAAAATTAATTCATAATACATAGGTTTTTACCGCGCATGTACCCATAAAATCTTATTTATGTGAACAGAAAAGATAGTGTTGTGACACTATACATTTACTTTATTTCTATTTTTCGTAAGACACGCAAATTAAGCCGCTCTCGCTTATACATTGTTTCTTTCATTGGCCCATAATTAGGAACGTGACTCGTGCATTTCTGTACTGAGATTTAATTACTTATCGTGATGTTATAAATTACCCTTATCAGAATTTCGGCCGCTGTTTTATGGTTTACGAACAACAAACTTTTTTATTTATAGTTAATTTTCTTTTCTTATGTACTTTAATTGTTTATTAAACTGTATCGGCAAAGTGTAGTAATTAATGCTTGAAATTGCGTAAAAAAATATTATTTATTGATTAACAAACAAGACCAGTAATCTAATTTAGCTACTAAAATAACAACGTAATATAATTTACTTCTGTTACAACTACATATATAAAATATGTAGTTGTTATGGAGCTGTATGTTGTATGTTGTATTGGAGCTTTAAGACCCAATTATTTATAAACATTTGGCAAAACCTTTATAAACATTCGGTTATTTTAGGCCCTATTTTAAAAACACTTACGTGCTATTATAAGAAATACTAAGAATGAAGTAGCATTACCTAAATAAAATGTTATAGGACAAATCAGAAAATTTAAGATTTTCCAGTAAAACAACAACTCAACACGCAATGAATCCAGAATTCGGCGGAAAGGGGGGAAAGGAGTTTCTTAACACGAGGTTTCATCTGCTGATAAAATAAAACATAATTAAAAACAAATATTAGAATACGTAAAAATCTTAATCTGTGAATATTTTTAGAACATTTTTTATTAATATTCAAAAACATTTGATTTAATAACACTAATATCGCTGCAACACAGCGTCGCATAGTAATTTGTCAACGTCACTCGCTTCACTGACATAATGGAAATTTAGTGTCAACTGACCAGCCATTCCGGCTGAGTTGTGCTGGATTGTTTTCATAGATTGTTAGAGTTTTTTTTAATGTATTGTTACATCTATTCAACTACAAGAATACTAGATGCTAGATTTATCTTTTTCTTCTGCTTTTATTATTTTTTTCTTTGCTTCTTTTACTGCTAGGTTAAGATCACATTTTATATTGAACTATAGCTTTTAATAATATTTTTCTAAGTAAAAAGTAACAAGTAAACTTTTTAAAAGCCTTATGATTTAAAAGACACAAATCACAACTACGTGCTAGCTACCGTATATTTAGTCTTTTCTGTGCGTTCGTAGAATTTTGCCTTATTTTAAAAGACTAAAAGAACCAATCGTGGTTATAGTTAAATACATAAAACCCGAAGGAAACAATAAATATTTACAGGTGCTTAAAGTATATTACCTTTTTTTAATTGCTTTCTTTTACTCTTACTTACTTTACTTTCGTTTTCGTCATTATAAATATAAACCGCTGCTTCATCTGCATAAAGTTGAATATGAAAATATAAAAAAGAAAAAGTTTCAGTTGTGACCTTAGAATATCAGATTTATATGAATTTGATTGATTTGTACAACAAAGATCAACGCCTTTTCCTGATTGCTAATACATTTTCTAAGAGTGTTTATTATTAGCCATATATTATGTAAATACATAAGTTAATATGTAAACAGGTGTGCCGAACAACAGGTTTTTAGTACGAGGTCAGCGAGTGACAGATGTGCGACCCTTGTTATTTTTGATATCGAAATCGAATTTTATGGTAAAAGTAACTTTTAATATAAAATATTTTATAAAATAACAATTTAAAAAAAAACATTTGCTTTCGGGAATATTGATGAGGTTGACATACTTTATGCTTCATCTGTATATCGCTGCAGACTAGGCGGAGGGAACCAACTTGTAGGACATTATTGATTCCCCACTTTCCACCCCATTTTTAAGACTTTGTAAGTGGAATTGTGGAATTCAATTATTCCCCTGCTCCACGATAGTCTCATGTAATGGATATAATTATAATGTTTTTTATATTTTTATTAAAATACATTAAATGAAAATGTCTATATAGAGACAACAAAAAAGAAAAGCTTTTATAATTTGTTTATTGTAAAATACAGTTATTAAAGATTCAGAAAGATTGTTTACACAGGCACGCTTGCATTTTCATCGCAAATATCCGTCCGTCGTATAGGACAAGGTAGGGAGCGCAGAGAATGAAGTAACTGCCCCATTTTCAGTTTTACAGGCACCTTGACATGTTTGGTGGGTGATAAAAAATATATTTAATTTTATGTTTTATTAGGTTTGGTTTACTTAAAGCTCTTTTTGCGTTGTGTTTACTAACTCAAAAAAAATTAAGTGCTATGAATTTCCGTTGAAAACATTTTAAAGATTTATTTTAGCAATCAATTTTAATAGTTTTATCTTATTTTGTAACACCCAACATACTATTTTTATGCTTTTATATATTTTATTAATAGTAAATTAGTTTTTAGTTTTAGTTCAGGTCTATGTGTTCTACAAGCCCATTTTTTTCTCCAATATACAATACAATACAATACAATACAAGACAATATCCTTTATTACACAAAAACAACAAAATTTTACACAATTTATATACAAAATTAACAAAACATGTAAAATAAGGCGACCCTATCGCTTGAAGCGATCTCTTCCAGGCAACCTTGGTTGTTGGAATTGTATAAAAAAGAAGGTGGTGGGTGGTGCATTAAATTATAATATAAGGAATTTAGAAACAATAATAATAATAAATAAATATATATAAGTAATATACACTAAAATACACAAAATAAATAACACATACATATACGTAGATAAATATAAAAGAAAACAATAGAAATTCTGTAGTGTATTACAGAATCATAATTATCTGTGATCACGCAGATCAATACAATGTTGCTCTCGTCATAATATTATGCCTATATCATAAAAACTATTCAGTAGAAAAGCATAAAAAGAGGCGCGGAATAAATTAAAACTAGCGTGGGAAGATATTAATAATAAATTAGGTTACTCCATCCGTTGCCCCACTTTACCTGCTTTTACATGTATTTTGTGCGTCTGGATAATTAATGTATTCAATTTGTTTTACTGAGACGAAAGCTTAGGGAAGATGTGAAGAATGTGCCAAACGAGGACTTTAGAGTGTACTCGTATGGCTGTTACATTCCTTGTTGATGTAACAGGATGTCACGTTTGAAACGTTTTTTTTTGGAAAATTAGGGAAACCTTTGAAAATTGAAGGAATTTAATTTTTTTCAAGAAGGGGAGAGGGAAGAGGTTCGGGTTCTAATCCCGTTAAGTTTAGTTTTTATACGTAAATCAAAGGAAATTAAAGTCATTTGTATTATTATTTGAGTCTTTTTATGTGTGTCGAGCAGGATGTTTTTATGATAAATGCGTCGCGTCTGCTACGTCGTAAAACGTAGATTGATTTGACATTTACGTAAATTTATAGAGTAGCGTGGTTTTCTTACAAATTTTGCGATTATATGATTTAATATGATATACCTTACAAACATTTATTTACATAAATAACTAACCGGAATTTAGGGGAAAGTCGGAAGGTCCCCAGGGGTTTTCTGCCTACTCTGCGTCGTGCGGGATACAGCGTGAAGCCAAAATGATAAATAAGTAACACAAAAAACACATATTGTTAGACATATTATAGTAATTTTACTTTTATAATATTGTATAACTAAAACCATTTAATGTATTAGTTTCGTTATTATTTTAAATTTAGTGCTATGAGCCTATTAAGCTAAACGGGCCTACCCTCGGATGATGGACGGTAGAGACTTCATAGTAATAATCTGTAGGCATAAAGGATATTAAAGCTATTTTAAGCAAAATACTTCATTTTATATGAAAATTTAATAGATTTGATGATTATTAATGTTAAAACAACTTTGTTTTTATTTGCGTGACATTGTGGGTTTATACAAATAAATTCATACTGAAGGTTATTTATTCCATAGAAATAGCAAAATATGTATTTTTTTCTCATTGCTGATCACTTCAATGCTATCTCATGATTTTTGCCTCGTCCGTAATTTTAATATGACATTTCTATTTTCAGGTAAATCTTTCAAGAGTTTTATCGGATTATATTCTTAAGAGCTATTCCACCAAAAAATCGTGGATTTACATTTTTCCCCGGGTAAGACGGTGAGTGAGGTACTTATTTTTTTTGTCTTAAAGAAGATTTTCATCTTATAACGTTTATGATGCTGATCTAAATTAAAATGTCTTTTTTATTGTGATAAGGCACACGGCTACGCTATGGTGTTACCCCGCCTCTCCTGGACCATAATTTAACTTGGTTATTTATCAGGTACCTTACATTAGTTATAATTATATACACGAAGCTCAACGTTGGCGTTGAGATCCGCAACTCAACACGCAATTCCTCCAAAAAATTCGGCGGGAAGTGGGGAACAGAGTGTCTTAAGACATTTATACTATTAGCATATTATATACTATTATTATAAGCTATTGTGAAGCAATATTTGTATAAAATTACAAGATACTTTTCCTGGCTTGATTTTACAAGCATTCATTTCATGGAGTGGGAACCCAGACCGTTGCACGCTTGTGCCTGTGCGCCAATAATAGCCTCACCTTGTTTCTGTTCTCAATTATTCATTTTTCTTACCAAAATTAACTAAGCTCTATGATTTTGTATTATCTGCTAGGCAGACCTACTTACTTCGTCGAAGTTTAAACAATAAACGAACTCTTTTATAGTAAATCGAAGTAATGTTGAATGTTTCACCTAGTTTTAGCATAAAAATTTAACTCCCTATCGCAAGTTATAACTTTTTAAAATAGCTGCGTTTAATGGCGGCGACAAAGTGGCGCTTAATCACTTTTTTATTTCTTTTAACGCTAACGTCATATGGGTATTATAGAGTGAACCTGGCAGAAATATTGAACTTATAAATTAAACTTTTAACGTTCGGCAAATAAGTCCTTTGTGGCCAAGTTAGAAAGTATATTTAAATTATGGGTTATATTTTTACTTAATATACGGATCATACATATTGGTTAAGATATCATAGTGTATAAAGTTCGTTTTTGAATGTCATTCCTACGAAATTATTATTTTAAACATGTCGAAACCGTATCTCATTCATAAATTCAAATTTGTTTTTCAAACGAGACAGCTTATTAGAAACTAAACAAGTAAATAACTATAATGAAAAAGTCAATAAAGCTTCCAGCGTTCGGAGTTTACAAAACAAATTATAATATAGCGACATGACTGCAAAGTAAATATATTAACTAAATTACCATTAAATTAACTTTCGAGCTACTCCTTTGACCAGAAATGTTGTTGGGTCAGGAGCAAACATTTTTTGTTCGCGTATATTAGTTGTGCAATTCGGAAGTTAAAGTGGGCAAGTTTTACGTTCAACACTGAATATTCTGGCCAACTTAAATTAGAAAACCGTTTTGAGGACCTCAGATTTCAGGGAGAACTCTGTTTACACGAGGCTTTCAACGGAAATGAGAAATTAAATAAATCTTTATACTATAGAACAACTAAATTACGATTTACAAGCTTTTTTTTGTTTAAACCTTCACTGATAAGATTGCAAATATATAGTAGGAGATATCACTTTTTTGTTTTTATATGACATACGAGTAAGCACTCTTTTTTTATCATTAGGTTTTGACTGGATTTTTTCCTACCTCAAGAACTTTAAATAATTACAACGGGAGTTTAATAAATAAATCATTGACATTATGTATATGAGTACATATTTTTCTATACAAATTTGTTTTTAAGTTTACAACAGAATACGTAATTATATTGTTGTTTTTATTATGAATATAACTCAAAACTTTCTTGGCAAGCTCGCTGTTCCTCTGTTTAAATATTCTTTGTAGATATCCTTTAGTCTTCCCGATCACTATCGATGAAATTATTAGATAACTTTCGCCGTGAAATATTGCACTTTTCGCCTTAAAGTCGCTCGACTCGAGAGTTCGCTTTGAGTTGAATCAACAATTAATATTAAGAAATTATGTAACGCTTGTTTACTTCTTTTGGATCTTTTTTCATTTGAAAATTCTTTTATTAAATTTTAACTTATCGCCATTGCTGTTTATTTAGCGTACTGCTTTATAATAACTATATATTTTTGTTTTCAAATAGTGTTAAGACACTCCGTTGCAACTTAATTTTCCGCCTACTTAGTCTAAATTATAAAAATATATTAAAACTTTTACTACCCAATTACAATTCACGGAAGTATCTAATATATGTAATAAGAATAAACATGTCTTCCAAGAGAATTCTTAAGCAATCATGCGCAACTGTCGCTTTCGCTTTGATCTATACTCATTTTTATTGTTTTTCACGTATATAATTCGCGTTAAGATTGCGTATATTACGTGTCGTTAGTTTTTGCTCGGCATCGATGCTCGCACCGATTATGTTGGACACGCTATCGCTAAAACTATGTAATTGTAGTTATTACTAATTTTACTTAATCTCTTTTCGATTTTGTTTCGTTCGTTGCTCAGTGTGGTATGTCTGTAATTTATATTGAATTAAATCGTATTAATATATATTTTTTCAAACATCTTCTGTGTACAGGTAGGCTGGGAAAAGCTGGTAGGACGATTAGAGTGACGGGTGTAGCTTATATTACTTATATGCGTTATATTTAATAACAACGGAGAAATGTAAATTGGGATCAAACCTGCAACCATCGCGTTTATAATGGTAATACTTTGAAATACCAAATATAAAACGAAATAAACGCGATAGTGACAAGTAATAATTTATTTATTACATGTAAATTACGTATTTAGGGAAAATAAATAGCATTAATAATAATTATAATAATAATGTCATTTTGCAAATTGGTTAATCACTCGCCATTCACAACTTGGTGAGCATGATTGTGCCGGAAATTGATATTAATTGTTTCCTCATTAATGGTATACATAATATATATAATTTTAAGTGTATTGAGTTTAAACGCTTTATTTTTTTACTTTGTCATTTATGATTGAATGATAAAATATTATATTATATTATTTTTGTGTTAAATATTTATTTGAGTATTCTTTATCAAGCCATTGCGGCTTATTCGTGAGAATAACAATAACATTACATGTAAATTATAATTTAATATTATACACATTTCGTAAACAAATTGAGTGTTGAGAGTTACCAGTACGAGGAAATGAAATTATTAAAAATTCCATCCCTCCGAGTAGGAATCGAACCCACAGCCGTCGTGTTTACCCAGGGCAAGCAAAGCACATACTTTATATTTAACCTATATAACTTCTAAGAAAGCTATTGTGACAATACTATCATTAACTTTAATTTATGCGGCGGCAGTAAGAATGCGGTTAAATAAATATAACCAAGTGGCGCTATTCCATTAGCAAAATAAGGGCCAGGCAGGTACAGGATTGTAAAACCTTCGGGGGGTAAAGGGGGACAGTAATAGGTCGTTACGTCCACGGCCTTTGTTACGGCGAGAGACAATAACTGAAATAGCCGCCTTGAAATATCCTTTAAATCACCTTTATCTATAGTTAATGGATATCTTTGAATTTCTTAATTATATTTCTTGGGAGTATTGGTTAAAAATGTTTATTATTTTATGTTCAAATAATAAATTTGAAGATTTTTTCTGTGTGAACTATGTATAAGAAAGATAAATAAAAACATGATACTATAAAGTAATTTTTGGGTAATTCTGGTAACAAGGAGACATGACAAGTTTGTATGAAAATATAGGATCTAGTAATACATTATAAATTACATATATTGACGTTTATTGAAGTTTGGACGAAGGTAGACATGAGGATATTCTTTTCATAACGCACTGAATAAATAACACATGATAGAACGGCTGTTTTAGTTATTTATCAATTTAATGTGTTTTAAGATTATATATTTTTCCTTATAATAGTGTTAGATTTCTATTTCTTTTCACCTGAAAATATTGCTTATTGATTTATCTCTTAAACCTTTGGCATCATTTTGGTAAACTTCGGATGTATTTTTAATAAATCAGTCTGTCAGACAGTGAAAATTTCACTGAGGCGACTATTTTAATAAAATAACGTTACTAAGCTCTCAATATAGTCCGAGTTAGTCCGAATACCTCTAAATGAAGAATAAAATATTGAAGAGAAAGTCCCGTCCACAATAGAAAAATTTAAAAGCAATCAAATTCAAAATATTGTGGAAAATAAAGAAGTGATAGTTTAATGTTGCTGTGTTATACTCGTAATGTAATACATTTGTCTTTTGTAACTTATTTACGTTGTTAGCATTTCTGTAGGGAGATTTTTACTTTTACTATAAGTAGCTAAAACAAAGTTGCATTTTGCCTAATTAAGTTATGGTTTTTGCGAGGTGAACATTAATTGGTTTTACAAGAAAAAGTTATAAAGTTGTAACAAGTGTGTTCGCGACGACCCATGATCTGGAACCTATAGTGTACAGGGCGTCAGCGGCTCATTCACTTGAGTTCCGCCCGTCCGGTACAAAGTGCATTATCGGCTTATTAATGATAGTGCTTAGAAAGATTCCAGGAGATATAGGATGTTTATACGTTTTCTAAAAAAATATTTTTCTTTCCTAAAAACTATCTAATTTATTCCACACTTTGGAATAAGTTAGATAGTTATAAAATTTTAATAATCTATAAATAAGTAATCCTCATTTACCGTTATTACAATCCAAATTTCAAATGCTATCTGGATTAAGTTATGTTGCTTCAGTCATTAATGTATTCATCCCTTAACCTCGAAGGCTGTTAAGGAGTTATCCTATATGCATATCATTAAGTAACTGATTAATCTTACGCAATGTTTGTTTATTAACGACGAGGTTGGATTAAAGCAAACGCTAAGGTATACACGAACTATGGTATTGTAATAAGATGTTTTAACCTTGGATGCAATAGGAGGGGTGTTCTGAGTTTGACCAGATTGTTTGTGTGACTGTCTGTGGCACCGTAGCTCCTGAGCGTATGAACCGATTTGAATGCGGTTTTCTTTAATTGAGACACTTGTTCATCGCAGTGGATCTTAGCGATGTTTCATTAAAATCGGATCAGCAGTTTTTGCTACCTACAAACATTTTGCTAAAATGAGGTAACTATTTTTAGAATCTTTTTGGGCTTTTTTAATTTTGCATAAACGATAAAATGCTTATTAAATATGTCGTTTTTTAAGTGATTAGAAATACTGTCACTTTTAATTGGAAAATTTTAGTGAAATTAGTAGTTGTCTCAGTATAGTTAGTATTTTTTTATTGTTTTTTTATTATTATTATATTGAAGATGGGTAAGCATTTGTCCGCTATCTCACCTGGTGGTAAGTGACGATACGAACGATGGTGGAGCATGCTTACCCAGGTAATGCCTATTCACTCTTTCCCTGAAGACGGCCAGGTTGTATTTAACGGGGAACAGGTGAGCAGGCAGGGAGTTCCACTTTATCCGTTCGCAGTATATAATATATTGATAGTTAAGTACACTTAAAAGTAATCTTAGCAATTATTTGTAAGTGTATTTGATTTCTTGTCAAATTTAATATACCGGACCATCCGTCATTCTCAGTTTCCATGTTGTTTAATCCTTACAAGCTACGTACGCGTAATTAGATAGAGCGTTAGATAAAGTTTCAAACTACGGTCTCTGATCGTACTGCATTTGTTCACACATATTAGTTTTGTACAAAGTTAATTTAACTTTTTCATAAGTTTAATGTATGCATACCTGTAGGTATTTTAGTAATTATTCATAATTTCATATTTATTATTAATATGTTATGTAATTTCATATATATAAATTTATTTAGCTTCACGCCGTATCCCGCAGCAACAGGGTAGACTAAGGAAAACGGGAACGTAGTGGACGTTAAACATTCCGTTCCCATTAAGACACTTGTTCCCTAATTTCATTCGAATTACACTGTGTTTAAATAAAATATATTGAAATTGGACATTTTAATTAGGGACACGTAAGTATATGTAATATGATTGCTTTCTATTGTTGTTTTGTAAAAAGTCTCTTTGGATTATCGCAAAGAAATTAAATTAAATTAAATTTAAATTAAGAATTATTTCCAAAACATATGCTTTAAGTATTAAGTTAGGTATAAGTGCAGGGACGATAGATTATTTAATCTAATTTTTGCTTATCATCCTGTATTTTGCGAGGTAGCTACATGAAATACTAGCGGCCCGCTCGTGGCTATACCCGCGTGAACTATGTTATTATTAATTCCTGTCTCCATGACTACGTCCTAGTGACGTCTATGCAAAATTTGAGACTCCTAGCATTTGTAGTAACGAAGTTTCATACAAACAGCATACAAACAATCCCTTAGAAGTTGAATATTGCAAATTCCCGTCTTAGCGAGCACCTACGTTCTATAAGTAACTCCCATGCAAAATTTGAGATTCCTAGCACTTGTAGTTTCTGAGGTTTCGTGATGAGTGAGTGATCTTTCGATTTTATATGTATAGATGAGTTGTAAGTATATTAAAAATTTAAACCCTTCTTCCAAAGTCGAACGTAAACCGACATTGTATATAATATATTCGAACCGAGCACGACAATACAGAAATAAAATAGCCAATACAAAATATAAACTAGAAACGAATACAATATACATAAATAAACATTCCCCCGCACTATGCTATGGCCATAAAAAAGGATCATCAATGCCCTAAAAAATTTTTTTTACTATCAAACGCAGGCACCAAAAGTTGGTTTAAATCCGTCCAGCATTTTATGTGGATCCCGGACATATAGGTAGACAGGAAGCCAGTTGAAACTGTTCGGATCGACCGTTGAGCTGTATTGACACTACATCCATCTCCTGCTGCGTTTTGCATAGGACTGAGGACTGACAAATGGCTGGCGCTCTGTGATGCTATTCCGTTTTGTACGGTGTAGGAGTCAATGTTTGGTTGATGAGTCAGTTTTCAATTATGCTAGTTACATTGGTGTTATAATCTATTGGAGTATTATTAAGGATCGTAATATTTAGTAAGTACTTGTCAGTTACGATGATTGGTAGGTGTTGGCAGTCACGAATCAATATACTTTGGAACATGCGGGAAAAGTGGGAAATAATAAAATGTAGGTATATTTTTTATGTCCCTCTTTATATATTGATTGTACCTATAGTTTATATATAAATAAATTATTTTTACCAGCTTCACGCTGTATCCCGCACACAGCAGGATAGACAGAGGGGAACCTAGTGTTAAGACACTCCGCTCCCCACTTTCCACCGAATTCTGGAGGCGTTACGTGTTGAGTGGCGGAACTCAACGCCGCCCTTTGCCTCGACACCAGAGCGGTTTACAGTCACAATTTGTGCCCGTGCGCCACGACTGGCCTCATATATAGTGTAGGTGCTTTATAGCGCAGCGGCACGTCTGTTCTAGACGGCAATTTTGTTCTGGTTAGAATAGTTTCGTGTGGATTCTGCTAAATAAAAATGATTTTCCACGTTATCCAAAAACGAACAAAGAGCATGAATAAACAAATAAAGCAATCCAGCAAAAAGTTTAAAAATTTAAAACGAGTTATTAATTCATGCAAAATGGGAAATAATCAACTTGCCGCCATTTGTAATAAATATGATAAATTGACATCTTCATCTAAAATCCATTACGCGTTTCCCTATAGAGAATCGATAACGTTCATCTCAACATGGAATAATTTAAAGTAATATCGAATGATTCGCGATCATTCGATTAAGGATAATTCATTTGTCTTTTAATTGCGATTCTCTGTTCGCCGCTCTGAGCCGGTGTTCAAAGAATATTATTAACTTTGGCCTTTTTATTGTCATTTGATATCCTTGGATTTTTATAATACAATCGATTTTACTATTATTACAATATTATCTATAAACCAAATGAGCTATATTACAGTAATATATCCAGTCGTGACGCAGCGGCACAAACGTGTGACTGTCAACGTGACAGGTTGTGGGTTCGGTCATCACTCGAGGAAATTAAATATTTAGTGTTTTCATTTCTTCGCTCTGGTGTCGAGGCGCGCGGCGTTCAGTTCCACCACTCAACACGCAATGTTTCCAGAAATCGGTGTAATGTGGGGAGCGGAGTGTCTTAGCACTTAGACTTCCTCTGCCTACCCTGGTATATGCGGGATACGGTGTGGAGCTGATAATTGTCTATAAATAGTAAATATTAGAGAGATCGTGGGTGCTATATTTATTTAGTAGGCGGTAATATTCAATTGTATATCAGTTTTTTTACTATCATTACACTGGCAATGTCAATAGATTGCGAGTGCGAGAAATAACTACACGCATAGATAGCAGTAGTTAGTTGACAAAATATTTTTATTTATTTTCTAGTTAGGAAAAAAATACGTTATATGAACAAGCTAGCAACATGAGCTTTGGCAAATTTGTAAAACGGACCATCAATTTCTTTTTAGCAGTCAATTAACGAGAAATACTCTTAAATTTAAAAAGACCTACAAAAAATAAAACAGCGCACTTGATAAGGACTCTAAAAGATCAAAAAGTAAAACCGAGTCGTAGCCAGAAATCTAAAATGTGCTCTCATTCAAAAATCTACCTTATACCTTAAAATTTAAAAGTGGTAATCAATTGATAACCCACCTCGTCCGGACTCAATGCGTAGCCAGGAAAATGAAGTTCGTCGACAAAGGAAAGCCAATTCTATTTGTATGGAATTAAAGTCCAAAATGTACTACAATTTTTTGGGCTCATTGCCAAAATGTACGTGGAAACGCACGTTTTTGTTTTATTTTCCATGCACGTCTGAATAGTGTGAATACTTTTTTGTGGTCCACGCAATATGTTAAAGAGCAATTAGTACGTAATTTTTTTAATGAATGTTCACTTTAAAAACAACAAGTGACCTACATATGGAAAGTTCAGAAAATAAACTTATAATTAACATTGGTTTATAGCAATGTTGATATTATTAATTTATTTTCGTTATAAAATTAACTGGGATAACCCAGTGATATTGTTATAATGTTATTTATTTAAGATTGATGTTTGTTTCTCAGAATGTGGTGTATAATTTGATATTTCAAATAATTAAGGAAAACAATTTTTGTAACCACTAATTTACAACTAAAAGATAAAGTAACGTACAAGATTATATTGTAAAACAGAAGTTAAATTATAGGTATCGCTTATTAGAAACCATTCGTGGCGCAGGGTCAAAAGCGTGTGGACTGTAAACGTGTCACGTGGGTGAGGGTTCAATTCTCACTAGATGAAATGAAATATTTAATGAAACAGTTGAGACTAATTACAAACTGATTGCGTCTCCTACAATATGTTTATTAAATGGTGCAAATACGTCATTGTTGCACCAAATCAGAGCAGCAAAACTCGAATTGCTCTAAGGTCTCTACCTTAGAGCAATTCGAGTTTAATTAATAAATATTTAATCTACCAATATATTATAGAATTTCCAATCATCCACATAATGAGATAACACCAGAAGCCACAAAAATATATTTAATTAATTAGGTAATAACAACGTGCGATAATGGTAGTACGACCCTTGTATTGATCGACGTATTCGAAATCTATACTTTTTGATATAAATATACTTATATTTCTAAACCTAAGCTAATGGCACATACGCTCACGTTTGACTTCTTTCTTGTTATCCAATGAAAATAACTAACACATGTGACTTCAATTTTACTACAAATACAATTCGTCTCTTTTTCTTATCAAAACGCATTGTGTACTAATTAAAGTTTACAATTACTATCATACTAGTAAGGTAGGCAGGGAGAATCTAGTGCCAAGACTAGACAGGTTGTGGGTTCTATTCCCACTCGAGGAAATGAAATTTTTAATCGGCAAAACGCGGTGTTGAGTTCTGCCACTCAACACTCCAGAATTCGGCGGAAAGTGGGGAACAGAGTAAGTTCCAAGGTTCCCTGTGTATAGCCTGCTATATGTGGGATACAGCGTTAAGCTAATTAAATAAAAAAAAATACACAAAACTACAATTAACGTTTGAACAATAACGATGTGTTTAATTTTTTATACGAAACAAACGTTTTGCTTCATGTTTTTACAAATATGTGCCTTTTGATGATTGCAATTATATTATACTAGCGGACGCGCGCAGCTTTGCATGCGTATTTAAGGGTGAATTCTAATAACCCATGAAACATGTGTTCAATGAAATATTTTAAGAGTCTAAATTTCAAATTTTATAAAAATCGGTGGCGATTAAAAGATTTTTCCATACAAACTTTCAACCTCTTATTTGCACCCTTAGGGGGAGAATTCTAGAAAACGATGAAACACGTGTTCAATTAAATACTTTTAAAAATCTAAATTTCAAATTTTATAAAAAACAGTGCCGATTTCAATTTTTTTCCATACAAACTTTAAACCCCTATTTCACCCCTTTAGGGTTAAAATTTTTCAAAATCCCTTCTTAGTGGATGTCCAGATTACGAAAGTAAACTTTTGTCCAAATTTCACGTTTCTACGCACAGCGGTTACGGCTGTGCGTGCGTCTTACCTCAGTCAGTAAGGACAAGTCCTTTTATATATATAGATATAGACACAGCCAGACACACTATTACTATATATTTTATATATAGTAATATATTTTATATATAGTACTAGTGTGTCTATTTTTGTTATGTTATTACCTATATTTTTTGTTTCACTGCCTAATTTTAGACAAGTAGTATAAAGCCATTATTAATAATTAGACAAACAAAGATAAACAATTAATTTTTCCCTGATTGTTTTTCTAAGAACAAACAGACTCAAAAATTTGTAAACACAATATGCACAAATAATAATTAACTTAATGCGTGTAATATTATTTTTTTAACCATATTATTAGTTTTGCTTCCGAAAACTTTGATAATAAAGGTGATGGGGTTATCTTAGAATAAAATTATTGTACCCTATGTCGGTTCCGACTTTTATTAAATAAATATTTAGGTATACTTAATTAAAATAATTTTCGTTTTTCGTTAATTTTTATTCGAACCCAGAATATGGCTTAGATAAATCTTGGTGAACGTCATCCGTTCACCATATTCTTTAAAATTTTGTCAGAACAGCCTTAAATATTGATGTATTCTTAAAGAACTTGCTGCATTAAACTCGCTACCTGGATAAACGTATACTAATTGTATCTAAATACGCCATCAGGAATGGCTTGTCGGTCGGACGTGAGTTGACTCGCGATGGTTTATTAGCCAGTATATAATAGCTACATAATCCTATCAATAAACAAGCGGCACGTCAGGCACATGTAAATCACGTACTAATGAGAAATAATTAATTTCAGTATAAGCTGATTAGAGCTGTTGGGTTGCCTATGTGTATAACATATAGGTATGGTTGCTGTTGAAAGTCTTTTCCGGTCAGAAACAGGGCAGGTTGACGAAAATGGGATGTCGTTTAAAAATTTGGACAGTTCATCCAGGAGCTTTTTCCTATATACTCGTATAGAAATGAGCTTTATTTACTTTTAAAAAACTATTATTTTCATGTTATTATTTTTTAATTAAGTATACTTATGTCATAATTTGATATTAATATCATATATATTATGATATAGATAAAGAGTAAAACAAATTCTTGCATTAGGCATCCATGGTTGAGTATTATAAAGAATGACGATATCAGTTTGACATGTAATACGTACTCTGCCAACTGATTTTATGAACCCTTAGGAATCGTGAACCCTCTAAAAGATAGTCCAATATCGATACAAATGCTCAGAGACACGCTCACTTATCGATCGTACGTAGGTGCGGCTTCGTTATATCAAAAATACTCAAAGCAAAATATTGCTTATTATCTTTTGAGTAAGGAATATATTACCATCATTAGTATTTAACCAGTTTGACGGTGTACATAGTATTTGTCGAATCGTAATTTAAAATATGTTTACTTTGGTCTTCAAATTGGAAGTTATTGAATGTGCCAAATAAGGTAAATGAATGTTTACAAATTGACTTTGATATTTAAATGGCGAAAAAATATATTTATAATATACAGAAGTTATAAAATATGCCTTACCATTTACGTTTTTTTTATTTTATACTATTATTTATGTTTTTTTAATTTGTTTTATAATGATTATTAAGGTTGTACATTCACTTGATAGATTTAATGAGTAATCTATGACATAATTACACTTTGTTTCAAAAGAAACTTTTGAAATAATTCTATTAAAAGCAAATAATATAATTTAATATATCCTACATCCTACATGTAAAGAGGACAGGAGTGTAACACTAAACTTTGTTCTCTTTTGGCCCGAATGCAATACGTGGCGGAACTTAACACTGCACTTTGTTTTTATCAGAGCTGGGAAAATAAAATAATTAAGTCCTCTGAATAAGTATCGAACCCTCAACTATCGCGTTTACACTTAGATGTTGTCATACTGTGCCATGTGGTCTCAATTTATTACAGATATATTTTTTAAAAAGAATAAACATTGTATTTAATACTCGTAGAGATAAAAAGATCTTTTTGTGTTATAATATAAGGCTTCCCTTTAATCTCATAAAGTTATTTGTTCTTTCCAATAATTGTTTTTAAATAGGACTGACTATAATTTTGTTCATAAGATAAATATGTAATTCTCTTAGAGAAAAATAACAGCGCCGTTATATTTTTATAATAATTACTAGCGGACGCGCGCAGCTTCGCTTACGTATTTAGGGGTGAATTCTAATAAACCATGAAACACATGTGCAATTAAATATTTTTAAGAGTCTAAATTTCAAATTTTATAATAATCGGTGGCGTTTTAAAGATTTTTCCATACAAACTTTCAACCCCTTAATTGCACCCTTAGAGGAAGAATTCTACAAAACCATGATACATGTGTTCAATTAAATAAAATAAAAAATAAAATTTAAAAAAGTCTGAATTTCAAATTTTATTGTAATTGGTGCCGATTTAAAAAAAAAATTATACAAACTTTTAACCCCTTATTTGCACCCTTAGGGGGAGAATTCTAGAAAACGATGAAACACGTGTTCAATTAAATACTTTTAAAAATCTAAATTTCAAATTTTATAAAAATCGGTGCCGATTAAAATTTTTTTCCATACAAACTTTTAACCCCTATTTCACCCCTTTAGGGTTAAAATTTTTCAAAATCCCTTCTTAGTGGATGTCCAGATTACGAAAGTAAACATCTGTCCAAATTTTACGTTTCTACCATTAGCAGTTACGGCTGTGCGTGCGTCTTATCTCAGTCAGTGAGGACAAGTCCTTTTATATATATAGATTATATTAAAAAATTCATGTAAATTGAAAATAAAATAAAATATATAAATTCGTATCTTTTCGTAGCATCATGTAAGCCTGTCTACTTCAGGTCAGTATATTGAAACCACTATATTGAATTTTTCCGGATTAAGGAATTTTCTCATATAGCTGAAGGTGGCGGAGAAAAGAGCAAATTTAAGGTTTCAACGTCACTGCAGCTTTAAAATAAGTTCAGATTTTTGGTACAATATATGTGACTTGGTTTTTAGTTTTATTCAATAACTGTTAAATCTAAGTCAAACAATAGGTTCCCAGGTTCCCTCTGCATATCCTGCTATATGTCAGCATGAAGAGAAAAAATAGAATAAGTATGATTTTACCAATACAACGACTACCGAGCCAATCGCAACTTGTTCATAATAAACGTAATAAATTCTCTCATTCCGTAATTGAGTTTGTTGACAGTCGATCAATTAATTAAACCACAACAATGATCAACATTTACAACAAATTCTGTACCGAAAACTTCTCTAATTGGATTCGATTCGGTTTACCAATTTCTATTCTTATTCTTTTCTCCATTTTCCGTTTGTTATAGGGCATTGTCGTCGCGAAAATTACAGGAAGTCAGTCCCTATGTTTTGATTAAAACTGTCGAGAACCATATTCCAATTTATTTTTTAATTTATATTCGTTCCGTATGAGATCTCGAGAGAGTTCGCTGATATTGGGTTAGATTTGCTTAATAGATCCCCAAAGTTATATATATGTATTTATATAGGTACTGATTTTCCTTTTGTTTGTTTAGGTGTATGTATATTTCTATGTAAATGTTTGTTTAACATTTCACATACAATATGTAACACAAATAATAATAAACTTTAGACATCCCAATTGTTTTTGGATGTGATTATTTTCTTTATAAAACAATATGTTATGTTCGTTGTTCTCGATCCTTGGATGAATTTAGAGAACGGTATTTCAAGATTTGTTATTTTTTATTTGATAGTTATGATAAATATGATGTTAATAATAATAACAACTTATATTTGTGTGATATGCCTAATTATATAGAAATTCTATATTACAAAGATAGAGTAAAGAACATCGTGTTTTTATACAGGATAACTGCTAGAATATATCAAAAGGAGAAATAAAAATTAAATTAATTGAGGCCAGTCGTGGCATAGGGGCACAAGCACGTGGGTTCGACTCTCACTCAGGTAACAGTCACGCTAAGCACGGCCGCCATCCAACACACAACGCCACAAGAATTCGTCGAAAAGTGAGAAACGGAAGTGTCTTAATGTGAACGGAGCGTCTTAGCAGGGTAGCACTTAGCCGGGTAGGCAGAGGGATCGTACACTACGTTCCCTCTGCCTACCCAGCTATGTGCGCGATACAGCAAGAAGCTAAAAATTTAATATTAAAACTATCTAGTAAAGCAAGGTACACAAGATATATACATATGTTAAAATAAAGAAAACTATTTAAATAGTTACAAATTGAAACGTAAAACACACATTAGGTACATTTCTATAAGGAATCAATAAATCTATTGGCATAATACAATTATGGGTCACGCCAAGTTGTTAGCATCGCTTAACCTGATTAACACCGATAACTTAGTGTGCCGATTTGCTAATTTTTCTGCCTTAAGGCCACAATTTGTTACTGAATCTAGAAAAAAAAAAACCTTCTTTAATTTCTTTTTTTTTAATAACTTCACGATTTATCCCGCCGCGCCACGACGACCTTAGTACATTCCGGTCTCTTCTTTACTCCTGAATTCGACACATGTATGATGAAACCCAAGACACAGCTAGGCCTTAAAATAAAAATAAAAAATCCCTTAAGTGGGGATCGAACACACTACTATCACATTAACATTCATGCTCTCCAATGGTGCCAAGATGAGTTAGGTTGTAAAGGGGTCAATAGAATACTATCATATATAGAAATATAAGAAGAAATATGTAGAAATCTACCTACGTATATTCGCCGAAATGAATTTTCTAGTAATATTTTTAGTGTCTACTTATTACTATAATTAACATGTTTTTAATATTAGATCGAGCTGTTAACAAACGAATCTGAAGGAATTTGAAGCGTATTTTTTGTTGTATTTTTTTAAAAGAATTTACAATTTATCATCACTTAAAAATTATTTTACCTGTAAAACCTGACGAATAAAATTAAAAATCCGTTTTACATATATTAGTAAATACTACGTCAGTTCCTTTTCATACCTAGCAACCACATGAGAAATATCAAAATGGCTCATGAATTTGCCTCATTTAAAAGATATGTTTTATAAAGATATTCTTGGTTCGAGTTGGAGGTAATTTATTAGGTAAGTGGTGAGGGATTATGAATTTATTTATACGAATTCCCTTTACAATTTGGAAAAAAACCTTTCCAAGCGTATGTATCATTGATATTTTAATCATTTACTTATCTACGCGATGTTCAGAGTTGTTGAGATTCTGTTTTTTTATATTATTTAAAACATTATAATTTTTTTTAAAAACATAAATTTAACCTAACATACTATTATAAATGGTGTATATGTTGTACTTTCGTAAAACATTGTTTAAACTATTTTTTATTCCACAGATATTTTGTTTATATAAACAAGCTACTCAAATAGAACCTTAATAGGAAGCTTTCTTTTATTTCCTTAGAGATTCTAAGATAATATGAAAAAAAAAAACAATTTTTATATACAATATCTATACTTTAGTAGATTTACCATAGAAAGCTCTTTCATGCCAGTAATACCTGTATTTATAGGTTATTCACGTATGTTTCAAAGACTACCTATCTAAATTCAGGTATTATCAACGTGGAAACACTCTACCTAATGATCTTAGCTATAAATTTACTGTCCCCTCCTAGTCTCCTCTAAAATTAATCGCATTGTCCTTGCGTGACTGAACCGAGACAACAGATTAATTGAACGGTGGAATATTTCTTTATGTACCTATTAAACTACTTTAGTCTGCTTTGTATTGTTAGAGAGTACTATTATAATTGGAAACTGATTATATGTAATTAATATACTGTTTGTTCATTTACAACTATAAATTATTCTATAAATAGTTTGTAGATCAATGAAAATATAAATCAAGAAGTTGAATTTTCTTTATACTAGAGTTTGGAGTAGGTTAAGGTTGCTGTGAAATTTTAGTTTCTTTTATACGTACGTATAGTTTTATTTCACATAATATGAACTCATAGCCGTTTCATTTGATGAAATACAAACCCGCTGCGCTATCGTGGCATATAATATTGATCTACACCATCTAGACTTTTTTTGCGTATTTTACAAATGTTCGTGACGGATATTATAGATACTAATATTTTTTTTATTTTTCAGGTACGTAAATACAAATAAATGACTTTATTAGCTTCGTGCAATAGACTCTACGGGTATGTAACTTACTTTTTACAATTTTCACTTACAATATTTAAACTGAAACATCACTTCTACTATTACTACGTTTGCTACTTACTACTTGCGTTAATGAATCAATAACCAATCATCACCGCGAATTCGAATTTACATAGTTTTTTAAATTAACCAACAAAAATGTTATTTACTCATCAACATATAATGAGTATACCTAATAGTTATTCAATATTAATAAAGTCATAATAACGACCACCAATATGAAAATTGGTAAAATAACGATGACAGAGATAACGTACTTTAATTTAGATATTAAATACCAACCGCTCTAACTGACAGTATTGTTCGCGGTAAGTTAATTTAAGCTAAATGCAAATGTTATTATACAATGAACTTTTAAAATTAACTTGAAATGAGAAATGTTTTTTCTTTTTTTCTTTTTTTTTAATTATAATGATTTCAGTGTTATATACGCATTCTGATGAATGAGAATTAGCATTGTTTGCTTTTTTATAATAACTTTGATCGAGTTAAATATGGTAGACGTCAGTTGTGTTAGCGCTGTAGGAAATAATTAAAATTAAATATTGTTTGAAATTTAGAACGTATCTAAGGCATTCGTGGTGCATGAGGTTGTCGTAGCGCAAATACCGCCATGGCGCAGTTGCACAGCGTTTCTTTGTAAACGCGACGTTTATGGCTTCGATTCTCTCTCGGGGAATGGAATTATTTTCAGATAAATTTTATTTTCGAAACATCGAGTAGTGTCTCGAACGTCGTGTCGTAACGAGGCTTACCACTAAGATCGTCTGCCTACGCTGCTATAAAGCGCGAAGCTATATGTATTTAACAGTAACTGATATAGATATAAACAAATTTCCATCTAAATTTAGTAATTGAAAAGAGAATCTATAAATTTCTATACAATCTTCATTATTCCTATAGAAATATAAAAATATGAATTTATCCATTCCGTTATCTAAGCTCGCGGACCGTAAAACCGATTTTAATTTAAGCCAGCTCGCAGATTCAGCATTCCTTTTATTGACGTTTTGACAACTCGCTCCCGAGCCCCGAGCCCTGAGCCCCGAGCCCCAGCTCCGGCATACCAACCCGATTTATTACTAATTCCCGTTCGACCCACTTACTTAGTCCGATTCTTGTTAAATGACAAACGAAATTAATTTGTGAAAAAATGTTTAAGACTTCTTTTGAAGTACTTGCTTTAGTTTGTTTTAGCTGTGTATTTGATTCGTGATTTTATATAAATCAAATATAAAGGTTGTAATATTATATTCCTTCCATTGTTATACGCTGTATTTCTAAACTGGTCTCAACTATGAGATCGTTCTTAAGATACCGTTTTCAATCATATATTTATAAAACGTCAACTCAAGATCGATCTCGGCTTTAATGTAGTTGACAATAAATGTATCACATCCCCACTCCTCCTTATTATTATTTACATTTCACACTCAGCTGAAATTTTTACAAATCTTATTCGCTATATATCATAAACGAATTGTATTATGTCAAAAACACCAAGCGTGGTAGTGAACGCTTCTGGCTATTAAAATTGCCAAAATTGATAATATAACAATATATATATGTAGAAGCATCAGAAGGGGCCTCAAAGCGGTCTTGGCTGTCACTATTCATTTGTGGGCGTTGTAGCAACAGAGATGTTTAAATAAAAGTCACACTCATATTCTACAATGTCTTATTACTCGTTTACATAACAGTTTTACAATAAATCTCACAAGATTAACAAAATTACAATAGATTAGGAGCCAATAGGTTAATTGGTGAACATCTCACGCCATAGCTGTCAACCAATGACGTCTGCTATTACTCGTGGCTACACCTACTACCCTATTCGGGGTTACCCGCTCCATTTTAAATATTCTTCTAATATAATCCATTACAAATCTAAATTAAATCAATTAAAATCGAAATGTAATAATTGCGAAATTATAATTAAAACTAATACATAGCAGCGCGCCGTCATATATATAATCTGTAATATGTAAACAGCATTAGGTATTTAGGTACTAAATATTAAAATAGAACAGCCAATACTAAACCGCCAGTAATTTGCGGTGTCTGCGACGGGAATGCAATATCGCCGTGATATTCAAAATATCAGTGGAATGCGATGCTAATAGTTCCTAACCGGCGGCATCGATCGTCTCTACTGGTATATTGTATTGTTCAATTATACTGTCATTGTAATTTAACTGCACTATATAGATAGGGTTTAATTATATTGAATTGAATATCACTTTTTTTTCACGCTGTATCACGCTCATAGCGGGATAGACAGAGAATGATGACAAATTTGATCAAGCTCAAGATGTAATGCCTCAAGAATTTGTCGGGAAGTGGGTAATGGAGTCTTAACATTAGATTCCGATTACGATTAAAATTTACAATTAATTAAAAATATTTTATACAATCGAAAGTGAAAATATTACGTAAAATAAATAATTTGCAATATCCAATTTTAATATGATTTATCATATTCTATATATTACTTTAAAGTAACAATAGAATATTCAGGTTCGCGTGTGCTGGATTCGAAGAGATCCTCTCAAAGGCTTCTTTCACTCACCAATATAACGTACTAAGCTCTACGAGTACGTACTTATGTGAACAAGTTGATGTTTTAATATTAGCGGTAGTGATTTATACTTTTAGATACATAAAATATTGAAGACCTCTGTGGCTCAGTGGCAATGTCTGACTGTAAAGCTGATTGGCAGGTTATTAGTTCAATTTACTTAATTTCCATGTTTTTAACTTGGGTGTAAGAGGACAACGCTAAAAATAATATAAACATTTTTAATTTACAATGTACATAGTTTACAATATATTTTGCTGTTATCGTTGAAAAGCTTAACGTAAACCAATAAGCTAAATAATGTTTGCTTTTTAATGGCAAAACATTAATATACTCATATTATTAATATACAAAACTTTCAATCCTTTTACGTAGATACAACACCTATTGCATTTGTTCACTTTATTTTCGACACTGTCCCTGCGTGGGTCTGGTAGATATTACGGTACATTGGGTTCCGCGACCTAGCAGTAAACTATCAAGGCTCTTTTAAGTCATTGAATATGAACAGCAAGAAGGGCAAAGCTTGTCTATGGCTTATCTGATGCATTTTGCTATGAAATAAATATTATATTCTAAATCATGATTTAAAAAAATAGTATAAATTAAAAAAAAAACAAGTCAATTAACGCAAAGTAAACAACAATAATACCTTAGTTAAAATTTAACTGTAATATTACTGAAGTACTTAACAGAGGAAAGTTCTAAACATTAATATTAGATCAAACTGTATGCGGCGTGTGCATTAGATATTCTAACATTACCTACCTCTGTGCTGTGTCGCGTTGTTGTTAGTATTATGGCGCAACCGCAAACGGCTGTGCTTATGTACTTTTAGGGTAATTCGTATATACATATTATATTATTGCATTTGTTATTTATATAAGCGTAAGTGCTATTAAAAAAATAAATCTAAAGCGATCCCTCTGTTTTCCTGATTATTGGCTTATACAAAACAACGTCGTGGCGCAGCGGAGGGACGTCTCGTGGCTGTGGGTTAGATTCCCACTCGGGGCACTTTCTGTTTTCTTCGTTCTTGTTTGGGAAATTCAGTGTAAAGTGGGGAACAGAGTGTGGTAGCACTGGGTTCCGTCTACCGACTCTGCTATATGCGGAATATAGCGTGAAGAAATGCGTGTTTTTTGGATTATGAATTGGCCTTAAAATTGAGAGGCAAATTTTAACAAATTTGCCACCGCTAGGTAGTTATATCCTTTCTAGAATCGCATTACGAAATACCTCGATAGGCTTATGTAGGTGGAAACAAACAACGAAACAAGTTCTCCTTGCTTATTTAATGAAAAAGAATTTTTAAACAATAAATTTGAGTATCGCAATGATCGAAGATTTCTCTTTTTCATATTGTTACGATAGCGATGAAAGGGGTCTTATCAAGGAGGCTTGATGGATAACTCTATGCTTTACGCTATTTAATAATACTGAGTAAATGTTAGGTACCTACTATTGGAATTTCCGTGGAATCTCAATCCGTGCCCACATTATATTTAATTTAGATTTAGATTATTGGTGTTTGGCTAACTGATGATCTTGACTGGAGTATGTTATCTGTCATATACCTAGGCACCTATGTGATGGCCAGGTGATGAGGCAAGAAGGTCACAGGCAGAAGGTTTATTACAAATACTCATATGCAATAATGTTATAATTATTACGTAACTTTGAAGTACTACATCATTATTAAAATTTATAAGTAGGCTTTGGTTGTGAATTTAAAGTCGATTTTACATAAAATGTTATTAGGTAATAATATGAATACATTTGTAACTATGTATTTCCGGCATAGTTCTAATTAAAGTTAAGATAAGAGATAGTGAGTGAGCGTATAATTAGTCGCCTTTCTTCGCTTTGCACCTATCTTTAGAGATATATGATGGATGATGGCATCTAACAACTGTGTTGTAAAGCAATAAAATGCTAAAAGAGATAAGCGATTTAATTTCAAGTATAAAAAATATCCTGGTGGGAATATAATCATCACTTCTCAATTGACAACGACAATATTTGGTAAAAATTGTTCATGCCTTAAGGTAGTATAAAATTACCTTTGTATTCAACTGCAAAGTCATAGTATAGTATGAGGCCGTCGTGGCGCAGCGGCACAAGGGTGTGACTTTAACGCGGCGGATGTGGGTTCGATCCCCACTCCAGGAAGTGAAATATTTATTTACGTTTATATTTCCATTTCTTGGCTCCGGTGTCCAGGCAAAGCGCGGCGTTGAGTTCCGCCACTCAACACGCAATGCCTCCAGAATTCGGCAGAAAGTGGGGAACGGAGTGTCTTAACACTAGGTTCCCTCTGCCTACCAGGCTGTGTGCGGGATACAGCGTGAAGCTGAAAAAAAAGTCATAGTATGTAAATAAATATAAAATATTCCCAATTAAATTATCTGGCAACATTGTTATTCCGGCATCTAACAAACTACTGAAAGTACCTAATTACAGTATTGAAAAAATTAAAGGCGTAAACGTACCGATTCGCACGATATCATGCGAAAGGACAATGTTCGATCATTATGATAGCAATCAGCACATTAATAGAACCGTTTATTAGGAATTTGCACGCTAATACTTAAGATTTTGTTGTAATGGAAGAGAAGATTTATAAAGATTTTTTCTTTTTTTAAATAAATTAGGCGGAGTTATTATGTATTATGTTTTATCTAACAGCTCAAGAACCGTAAACAATAGTGATGTTCAGATTATAAAATTAGACACAGCAGAGTGGGCAGAGGGAATCTTGGATTCTAATGTTAAGTCACTCTGTTCCCATTGACACAATAAAATTTCAAAGTTTCCGCGGAATTCTTGTGGCATTGAATGTTGAGTGACGGAACTCAACTCCGCGTTTTGCTTCAAAACCAAAGCGTGAAAATATCTAAGCCACATACTATCGCGTTTATACAAGATTATGCCTATAAATTATACTTTTATGATTACAGTATCTAATTTACTCTAGTAAATCAAACGCAAGATCTATTTTTTTCTCAATTTTTCTTGACTTCAGATTAGTAAAAACGAAACTAAACTGTATGTTTTATTTAACATTTAGATAATAGTTATTAAACAATTCCGTTGACTTAGGTAAATAATATTTTATCTGTTAATTCAGGTCATTCATTATCTATGTGTCAAATTTCGTTCTAATCTGTTAGTTTTTTCGTAATTAGTTAACAATTATTCTAAATAATATCATACAATTTTATATTTTTCATGTAAAAAAGTTTCAGTGTTCTTCTATTATATGCTTTATTTTGAAATGTTTTGCAAAATTATCTATATACCTATAAGGGTTTTAATCATGCATTATTTCTTATGGAAGGTAGAGTAATACAAGCGCTAGCAGTGCTGACTCTGTTTTTTTAGTGTCGATTTATTTTAAAAGACTTTACCTGTACTGGTTGAGAGAACTTAACGCCGCATTTTCTAGTAACATTGGCTAAATAAGGATGAATGGTAATATAAAGGATATAAGAATATACTTTGCATTATATGAGGTCGTCGTGGCGCAGTGACGTAGGCGTGTGACTGCAAGCGCTACAATTATGGGTTTGATTCCCATCTTAGGTAATTAATTATGTAATATTTTTACTTCCTCGCTCTTATAATAAGGTGGCGGCGTTGAGTTTCGCCATTTAATACACAATGCCTCGAAAATTTGGTGGAAAATGTAGAGCAAAATGTCTTAACACTAGAGTCTTTGCCTACCCAATCTATATGCGAGATACTAAGAAAATAACAAATAGAAATATTTTATGCAGTAATCAAATTATAATATTAAAATAAGTTTTCTTTACACTCCATCTCCACATCTCATGTAATTTTCTTGTCGGAACTGCTTCTATTCTTATAATATTTTCTCGTCTACGATGACATGGAGACGCTAAGGGTCTTCGTTCGTGAAGAACTCTTTGTTTTTTTCCACTTGCACGTGCAATTTGCCTAGCTCGGCGTGAAATTGTTTTTAGTTTTCATTGGATAATTTTATGCATACCTAGTCTTTGTTATGATAATAGAGGAACAATAAAAAAATATGATTTTATCAATGAAATTTTATATATTTTTGTAAATTGTAAACGTTTTTTGGCATTTATGCATTTATATTTAACACGTGCCTCATGAATTGGACGTTTAAAGTTTTCGGTAAAAAAGTTCAATAGAGTATTTTCCAAATTCGTTCTCTATTGTCCCTTTTCGTATTTATTTAAAAAAAAATCTAAGTTCATTTATCCTAACGTACTGATATCAATCCGGTGGTGGTACATGATTGTAGACCACCACCGGATGGATATCAGTACGTTAGTACGTTAGATTCAAATTGGTTATAGGAGATGTGTATTCAATATTAGATAACATAAAAATTTTACGAGACTAGAAACCGCTCTTGCCTCTTGGATATCGCCCAAGCGCTCTGACCACTAATCCATACGATCTTTCTAGTGTCAGAGTGCTTAAACTTATACCAAAAAACGCGGTTTCGAGTCCCGCTGCGTTCAAATACCGAGTGCGTTCGGATACCATACGTGGCCGTACGTTTACTAAAATATTTAACTTTTAATAATATTTTAAAAATGTTAATAATAATCTTTTTTATATCCTTTATCGGAACACACATGAAACTATTACTGCATTAGCTAGCAACTTGCAGTGAACTAACAGTACAATGATAATGAAAATACAAAATAACACGAAAACTGAAGCATTATCATATAACACCAGCAACCACTACCTAGCTTTACCGATAAGGTAAACGATAATATCCTAATAAATATTAATTACTAGGCAGTGTTAATTATTAATTCAATCACGACAATCCTTATAAGGGCATAATGTTTTTGTGATGTAATTGTTATATTTAGATTCTTGTTTTAAGTTGGGTTGTGTTAGATTTATTCTGAAGACCTATCGGTCTTAAGATAAAAGTGTACACTACAAATGTAAAAAGAAAGGGGAAAGAAAGCGTCTCCAAGGTTCCCTTTATCTACGCTGCTATGAGCGGCATACAGCGTGAGTCTAAAAAGAATATATGTAAAAAAAATTATTAATTGACGGACAGACACACAGACGGACAAGATAACATAGTGATCCTATAGGGATTGTGTTGAATATACCTATCAAATAGCATTTGTTATTTATTTCGCTCTGAATTTTATACTATACCCGCTTTACCTATACTTCGTAAGTAAAAATAAAACACATTTTTAGACACAAATGACATTTTTAATATAGGCACATTTCCATTCACCTATTTCAATTTAAAGTAATTTTAAGTTCTAGATTCACAGAACATCGTTAAAGATAGAGAGGTTTAGTAATTACTCGAGTTCTCATTAGAAGTAAACATAGGTATCACAAACTAATAGCGGTTGGGTCATAAATAACAATATATAGAACGGGTGGAATGTCTAATAAATAGCTTAAATTACTCTTAAAATCGATTTCGTCGTTAAGGTTAGTAGAGAGAGAATAAGGCGGTTCTAGATATTTTCGAGTTAAATATACATATTTGAAGGAATCGGAATTTGAATTGGCACTTCTTAGGATTTATCAGGTGTTCAAAAGGGAGGGTTTAATTTTTGTCGTCTAAATAACATTTATTTTATTGTAATTAAATTAATAATCCTTAAACTTTATTCTAAGTAATCGATCTGTCCCACAATTTTGTTATAACATGAATTGAACAAAAACCTGTAAAGATGACGCGCTAGCATAAAATTTCTAGATATTAAGCTGAAGCTAAGTGCTAACTTAAAGTAGATTGGAGTTTTGATTAAGCAATCATGTGGTCGCTGCGTTCATGAATAAGGTAGTAGTATAATATAATATTTTCAAAAATTTTCATAGTTAATTATTGTAGCAAGTTGTAATATAAGATTATCTTTAAATAAAGATATATACTTATACAGATTTAAAACAAGGTGGTCCCAGAAAATCAAAAGATTGCGTGTTGATTGACGGAGCTTAACGCCGTGCTTTGTAGCGCAGATAACGGAAGTAAATATAACTTAATTGTCATTATTCCCCTGAGTGGATATCAAACCTACATACATATTTTTTACAATGGCTGTTCTACTGCGCCGTAAAGGCTATACCTACTTAATATTCTTATCTCGTATATTCTTCTACGTTGTTATCATCAATGGAAACCGCTCATTCATTACCTACTGACTCGAGAATAGTAATGTTCTTATTAGCAAAGTTTTTTCTTCCATCCGCACTTAAAAAACAAGTCGATTGATTTATAGAAAATATACTGTTTTTATACGTATTTACGTATGAAGCATAGAAGAAGGAGAATTTCGAATTAGTTGTTTACATGTTGTTATAAGGTCTACAAAATAAAGAAGTTTTCATCAGCTCGAATTGGTATTAGTTTTATTTTTACTTGCTACCCACGAGTGATTTCCTCCGCTAAAACTTATTTCTGTATTATAGACCAATAGACATTTTTTTTTCATAAAAAGTATCCTATATCCTTTTTAAAACCTCTAAGAATATGTATGCAAGTTTTATGGTAATGGGTTAAGTAGTTTTGGGGTGAAAGCGTAACAAACATGCACATTTATAATTTAGTATGATTCAATGCAGTTTGATTTTCACAAAACTGGAACTGCAAAAAAAGAATGTTAAGCGGCTTTCTCAATAATCATAATCTGCATCTATACTAACATTATAAATCTGGAAAGTATTTTGCTTGTAGCTTGTAAGAACTACTGATTTGAATAAAAAATATATTTTTGTATTCGATACTCCATTTATTGAGGAAGGCTACAGTCATTGCGCCCTATCCTTTCCTTATAACTCACTTAGAATGTGTCATAAGTACAACTTAAATTATCTATATATTTACAATTTGTTAAGAATTTATTAGGAAATCAACGCTGAAATCTCAATTTATTGAAGATCTGTGCAAATCACAAGGAATTTAGACGCAACACAAACCAATCTCCCGTAAAAATAAACACGAACCTCTTCATCAATATTAAATTCAAATGATTCGTCTTCTTAAAACGTATCTGCGAGTAGTACAGCAGTACGACTTAATGAAATGTAGAATTGCTGCCGTTTTCAGGAAGGATCTCAATACATTTTCACGAATTTCCTAAAATTTGTAAGGTAAGGAAAAACTTGTAGTATATTACTGCTTTTAATTCTTTCTGCTTTCTGCTTATTGCGGAAAATATTGATTAGATTGCGCATTATTATTGAATTTTGCGTGAAATTTTATCCAGACTGGAATTTGATGCTAAAAATGTTGCATGTTCTGCAACCAAGTATAACAAATTCAAGATTAATCGTAACAACATGTGACAAATTCAAAATTTATTCAATTTTCTTTAAATGTTTTTACGTTAGACCAGTTTAGAAGTTGCTCCAAGAAGTCAACCTGATAGAGGGACCGCTACAAAAGGTAAAAGTAAAAAATCTATACTTTTATATAAATCATTTTAAACAGTTCGCGAGGTTATTTTATGTAAAACTTCATAACCAGATGTTATGTTATTCATAAAATTTAAATGTAAAAGATAGCGTCGGAGATACTGGAAGCAAGGTCATGCACAAAGCATGGACTGCACGCATGAAAATCACAATGGCTGTATATGTAAAAAGTATTAATTATGTTATATCATGATTGTAGTGTTTAGTTCACCTACCACGTTATTACATGAAAAAAGTACCCAAAAAAATAATTTTGTTATTTTAATTTTGTCTGGCGAATGTATTCGCTACATAAGTAGGTAGGGTATTCGATTTTTCTTATGTTACTGTTATTCCTTATTAAATTATCTATTAACATTAAAAAAATAAATGATTTGCTCGTAACCTAACTTTCATTCGACCATCTCATTTAGGATTTATTTGACTTATGAATATTAAAGTCCGTTGCGAAATTGAGCGAGCTCTCAAATCTCAGTACTTTGTTATTCCTGGGAGTGACGCGGACGATAATGAGCTCTTACTGCGGGTAACTAGATGCTACTTCGAGATTACTTCTATGAATAATATATGAGGGAGATAAGCCAGGGTAAGAGTCAACTGAAACTTAGGGCCTGAATCAACACCGTTTGATAAGTTCCTGTTAAAAAGTTGATTAACAAGAAAAAAATTGTTATTAAAAAATTAAGGAAGTAAAGAGTTTAACGCTTAGTTATACTATAAAATATTACGTTTTAATAATAGTTTTTTTGAATTGTTTTAATATATGTATATGTATGTGCTATTAAATGAATAGGTAATAGGTATGCACGAGTGTTTAGCCTCTTTAGCTCTAAGGTTTCAGACCGTAACATCTAACTTAAGCATTATCATCGTATCCTAAACTTGCATAATGAGCATGGCATGACAACTGGCAACACTCCAAATTCGTATTAGAACATAAAAAGCTAGGCCAATTGCCAGCTTGCAGATAAGCACGTTTTAATTACATGGCAACTTCCGCTAAAGGCTGGTTAAGTGACGCTTCTATGAAACCACTCGAAACTTTGCACTTTGCTCCACTTGTGAACAATTTCGACATCAAAAGTACTTACGATTGTTTTTTAAAAGTTTTCCTACAAATATTTATATTTGCTAGAACTCTTTAATATAACCATGGTTGTGGAGTTTGGAAGTGACTGACTTAAGATACGATGTTTGGGTTCTGTCTCCAATATACATAGGTAATCGTAGTCAATCTTTAATCTTCATCCTGATGAATGCTTAATCTTCATCCTGATGAAGCCACTCGTGGGAATTAATGACTTTCATGTTCGTGGGATGTTTGAGATTTTCCGCTACTCCTTCGATTCTGAAATCGAAAAACGAAATGTCTTATCTACTCCTAACATATCATTCCATTTGCCTACTGTGCGACATTATGAGATAAAAGTTAAATAAAAAATATATACCTGGAAACAAAATAACAAACAGATAAAGTAAGTTTACAATATGTATATATGAAATACTTAATAACGCATTTGCTTTCATTCATAATATGAAGTAGGGTTTTTACCGATTTTTATTAAAATACCTCTTTGTTGAGCTTTTCGCAGTTGATTTAGTACGTTGTTCAGATTTTACTGATCTATTGTAATGTAACTTATGGCTGTTTGTTCGTTATGTTATTTATTCAGACAATCGAGAAGAAATAGCCATGTCTTTATTTATTGTTTTATTTTCCTTGCCTCGAGAACTCGGAGGCGATGGAAGTGTCTTGACCGTAGGCTTCCAGATACCCTTTGCCTATCCTGCTATGTGCGGGAGAAAGCGTGAAGTTATTTATGGATAGATAATTTTTATTACAGTAAACTTAAGATAACGACAATTTTTAGATAACTTGACAAGCCAAGCAGATGAGACTAGGCAAAACCAGTCAACATAATTTTTAGGTAAAATTTAGGGCATACAAAAAACAGAAATTATTCTGTCACTACATTTCAGCTCTAAAATGAAAGCTTCCATTTTCATATAGTAGAGTTTCATTTTGAAACACAAAGGGTACCTTTAAAATAGCGAAAAATAGAGTTCGGCGAATAGAGAATTAGGTCACTGCATTGACATCTGTAATACTGGAAATATTGTGTTGTTTTACATTAATTTTAATTAACAAAAGTAGTGGCCGACGCACCCCAGCATGTAAACGCGATGGTTGAGGGTTCAATTCCACACTTGGAAATTATTTTCCTTTCCTCAATCTGATTATAACACAAAGTGCGCCGTTGAATTGAGTGATGACACGTTATATCTCGTAAATTTTTGGAACTGAGTGTCTTAACACAAGGGTCCCCTACCCTTTTTTCTGCGGGATACAGCGTAAACTTAAAAAAAGAATAAAAATCCTATATATAAAAATAATACAGGCATTTGCCCCTTTCATAAATGAAATATGTGCAATTTATATTATATTTATATTTTATTTTGACAGATTTTGAAGGAATCCATTTTTATACAAATATTTTAGTCAGAGTTATCATTAGGCTTTCACAACCAGTTATTTGACCTCAACATGAGAAAGATGCGTGGAAATAACTAAGATCAAATCTAGTTAAAAGTTAATTTATTTGTAGGAATATTATGCGTAATATTGTTAGGTCATTCAAAGTGTACGAAAACGTCAAACGCAATCCGAACACTAGTTTTCGAAGACACAAGTTAAAATATATTAAAAAGCAAGGTATTTACTACGATAACCCGCATAGGTGCCCTAAATGTGCCTACTATCTAAACGATTTCAAAGTCAACTAAGTGTGTACAGCTGATAATAGCCATAGCATAGGCGGGCCTAGCGGGGCTCGTGTTCGGTTCAACGACGTGTTTATCATATTAAATCAGTGTGACAGTGACTTGGACTCATTCAGTTAGCACGTTATTAGTTTATTATTATAGAAACAAGTATTTTGCGTCATTTGATAAGCTTTGTTGTTTTAAAGTGGTTAGAGTTATTTATATTAGTTTCTTTCGTGGCAGAGAAATTTAGTGTTAAGATACTCCGTTGCCCACTTTCCGATTAATGTTCGAGATATTGCGTGTTGAGTGATTTAACTCAACGCTGCAACTTGCTTTGAAACCAGAACGAAGAAATGGAAATATAAATTTAAATTAATATTTTATTACTTCGAATGGGGATCGAATCCACAACCAGTCGCGTTGTCACAATTTGTGTCCCTGAGCTACGACTGGCTTCATATACTATATTTTGGTATTATTTTTGCACTTAATGCACTTGCACTTAATATTTTTTATTTCGATTTAAAAATATAAACCCTGCACAAAACACCTAAGTGTGTTTAAGACAATTAAGGCTTATTTAATTTGTGTCCACGTTTTACTTTAATGATTTTATTTACATTTTTTTTGTTAATATTTTACTACATGCACTATTTCCATAAAAATAAAACAATAAACACAAATCATCTGTATATGTAGTTGTTAGGATTCCGTATTACAAAAGATAAAAACCAAATCCTTATACGATAACTTTGCTGTCCGTCTGTTAAGACCATGATGTCCTCCACGGTATCCAGACCCCGAGGTATGCTATACGTTGCCGTGGTATAGTATAGAAAACTTAAATTAGACATCAAAATCTGTATTGAAGAAAAACCAACTTCTGTTTATCAGTAAAAATCTTTATAATATCTTGCTCAATGATCTAGTATCAAAACTTTAAAGTAGATTATATAAATGAGATCTTATCTTACTATATTAACCATATAACAACCATAAGTCTTAAGACCAAGCAAAATTTAATAATAACTTAAGTAATACTATTAAATCGTTACGACTCTCAAGTGTGTGGCCATCACAACCCTTCCTTTTATGAAAATTTGATATTAAACCCTAATATAACAACATAAGGTGCACCTTGTATACTTATTCATGTAGCAATCTTAATCAACTATACTCACTTAAACACCCTTATGGCGTAGTAAAAAAGAAATAATAACTTTGCCTATTATTAGCGATAGTGCTGGGTTTATATGCTAGGAGTCCCAGCTATTAATGATAAGTAAAATTTATTATGTTACTAAGATGATAATTAAAAACAATCATGATTTATCAAAATATAATGTCTAAGGCCATCGTGGTGCAGGGGCACAAGCGTGAAACGCGAAGGTTGTAGATTCGATTCCCAATCTGGGAAATGAAATATTTCATTCTTTAATTTCTTCGCTCTTGTATCAAGGGAAAGCGTGGCGTTCTGCCATTTAATGCCTCGAAAATTCGGCAGCAAGTATGGAAAGGAGTATTTTTATGAGAACAGAGTGTCCTAACATTATGTTCTTTGTCTACCCTACTTCCTACATTATTTAAAAAATATCAAGCTAATAGAAAAAAGATACCACAAACCATTTTATCCAGCCGTAAATCACTATTCTCTATCGTGGGCTAGCGATAAAATTATTTACTTTAACAATTCACTATCGATCAAGCGTTCCCTAAAGTGCTATGATAACGGCTTATCTACAAGTAAATCCCTACAAAATATAGTCTTATAAAATAAAATACTGAAAGCGGCTCAGCGTATGAGGGAAAAGGGAGGAGGAGGGCGGAGGCTGCAGAACAAGGGAATAAGAAAAGTTATTTTACGGTTCGTCCGCGCGAATAAACACAGGTGTGTTAAAATTAGAGTTGGAACTGAGAAATAATACGAACTTTGCTCGTGAATATGTTTTGCGAGTTTGTAATGTGAATTAAAATGTTAATAAATGTATATTATGTTTATAATTTTCTGTTGGGCCTGCCTTTGGTTATTTTGGTTATTTGGATTATTGATGGTTTTGGTTATTGGTTATAATGGTAAATTTGTTTGAGGCCGGTCGCAACGTTGGGGTACATTTGGCGTTTACATTCACACATTTGTGTTAAGTTATGGGTTCGATTCTCACTCGAAGAATTGAAATATTTTAAACGTAATGGCGTTGAGATTCGCCACTCCAACACTCAATGCCTCCAGAATCTATAAATAAACAATATTTCACCTTTTAAAGTGATTTTGGCACGTTTAGCGTAAATCTTAATAAGTCGGTTCATTGAAGCGAATAAAATTAATATGAACGATACTTTTCGTAGCGGTTTTAATACATTCGACCATAGCTGCGGTATGTTCTTGTATTTGCATAGCTATATAATATGTAATAGATAATTTGAATATAAAATATTTTATTCCTAACGTTGATTTAAGTATACTCAAAGATATGGGTCCTCACTCAAAAAAGTTAATATAGATAAAACACTTTAGATACTCTTTCTAGTTATATGAATAATGGTAGTCTCTACAGCGTAGAGTGGTGGAACTAATCTGATATTTTAAACAGCAATACTTTGCTTCTCTGCAGCTGGCGCCCAATCTGCTTTGCCTGGAACTCTCAAAGTGCACAAATGGGTTTGCAGAATTACAAATTAGATAAGTTCCATTGTTAGAGTTATTAATGCTTTTACAATTTGCGTAGCCAGGTGTGGTTTTTGTAGATTAGATTTTGATTTAAATATGAATTATAATTCTATTTTGAAATAGTAAATTTAGAATGATTCACTAGATATAAAACGCGAAACAGGTGTAAATTTATAAATAATTAATCCGATTGTCTATCACTATATTGTTTTCAGTAATATAGTTAAGGCGATTTGTTTGCAGTGATAGACTAGCGGAAGATAAGGACAACTACCAAAGTAGACGAGACTTGACGAGATATTGACAATATACTCTCCTCTACCACACACTCTCTACTTTCCTTGTAAATATATGTCATAAAATATTCTGATAGATATTAAAACTGCGTTCAACAACAACGATCAGTACTCCAATAGCGCCATAATAGTGAAAAAGAAGATAACAAAATCATTTAAGAATATTTATATTTCTTTGTATAATTTATTAGTCTTTCAGTTAGCCCCGTTTTATTAATATTTCATACCGAAAGCCAAACTGCACAGATGTTCCGTCACAACTGTTCAATATTTAGTTTCAGCTGAAGTTTTTGCACTTTTAGCATAACTAAAGTTTGAGTTGCAATTAATCTGGCGCTATTCTGCCTTTGTTAAGTATCACACGGAAATTTGGTTGGGGAATTGCATCCTAAAGTGACTGACTATAGCTCTCGAGTTACGAAGGTGTTTTTGACTATAACGATTACAGTTTTTATTCGTGAAAATGCGATATCTTGTTGAAAATTACTTATTGTGCACTATAACTTACAGTAATATAGTGTAAATGTAAAGATTACAGTGAATTGGCACAATTTTTTTTCTTAATAAATACGCGTTTGGAGGTTTTTAGACTTTTATTTATAGTCACAAATTCTGAATTAACTTAAGATCAATCCTAAGCAAATCTTCCAAAAAAATCCTAAAACGGATGATCGTAATCAACGCTTAAGTCCTTAAAAAATGGCACAGCCTTATGTCTAATTTATTTTTATTTCTCCTCTTTAATAATGCCAGTAAAGCTCCTTGGAAGGAATTTATTTAAGAGAGCATTACTTAAAATGAACGCACGATGAACCTTTATTTTATTCCTCGGAGGTGTGGATGTAAATGAGTTTCTGACTCTACCAGTGATATATGAACGTCGGGTTGAGCTAAGTGAATTTGGAATATTCTATATGCTTGATTTTTACTATCTTGTGTTTGTTTTCTAGATTTGGATAGAAAATCTAGACCGTCAATCTTATTAGGAGATATAAAATTAGACAGGAGGAAAAGAATAAAACCAATTCATTTATTATACTTATTATATTTATAGGAATTTGATTTAAACCTAAACTGTTTTCTCAGCAACAAAATCAAAAAAACAAACTGCATTCAACGTAATGTATAAAAAGTTTACGTCGCTAAAGGAATTTCCAAGAGAAGCGTACGTTATCCTAATCTTAACATCCTATATATAGACTAAGCTGTTCTCTTCAGCTAAGCCCTGCTTGTAAGGCGAGCTCTACTTACCGTGGTGCTGTCCAGAAATAGTTATTTCACCTGTGAAGATTGTGCTGAATTAAAAAGCTTCGCCGGTTTGAAGCTTGAGTTTTATATATCTATTCTATAATTCTATAATTGCTTTGTTTTTTAAAGAATCTCGTTTTTCTCACATAGAAATAAGTGACAATTCCCATCGTTTTTTCACAACGAATTACCATAACTTTAAAGAAAATAAACTTTTTTTTCGTACTGTAAGTAAAAAAGTTCTTTTTCTCTGTACTTATTTTTGTACCATATACATAAATAGGTAAGGAGAGTTTAAAGTTTTCTAGATACGAGGTATTTACACGTTACCACCCTTACACTATGATATCTTTATCTATTGCAAAAACTTACATTGATATAGGGAGTTTTATAAATAATTCCTTATGTGTTTCACACCCTTACGATACTTAATTCTTATATAACATTGACACCACCTAGCTGCCATTTTCACTTTTCCCATTCCACCCTCAATTCTCGCGTGTTTTTTGGGCAATACATCTTGAAGTTGGTCAGAACGTCGCCATGTCGCCTTTAAGCTTAATCTGTTCTTAATCGCCTTATTTTTTTATCACTTTTATGTTTTTTATCAGCAGCTTTTCCAAACGTCACGTCATAACAAAATATATTTTTGGTAAACAATATATGATAATTTTGACAGAGTCCCAATATATTAAAATCATTCAGTTTCTCACAGAATCCTGCACATATCAGGGTAGGCAGAGGGAACCTGGAAACACACTGTTAAGACACTCTGTTCCCACTAAATCACTACCATTCCCCACTCAACGTATAATTCTGAAGATATCGCGTGTCGAATGGAACTCACCACTGTGGTGTGCCTTATCAGAGCAATCGGATAAAAATATTAAATTTTATTTCCTCGAGTGGGAATCGAACCCATAACCGGTCGCGTTTACAGTCACATGTTTGTGCCCTTGCGCCACGATTGGCATCTAAAAATAATCAAAAAAATTTTTATTTCTAAAATATTTTCCAAAATATAATTTCAAATTATATAGTTATTTCTACCTACGTTATGTATATCGTCGCTTCTCTCGAAATAACAAAATCTTAAATGTACATACATACATATTGACACAAATCGCGACAGACGACACGACACGCTTTTATTTACACACAATTCGCTCTCAATGAATTTTGTTATACCACGAATATAAGAAAATGTATCACGTAGCACTTTCATAATAAAACGAATATAACCTTTTGCTATAACTGACATATATTATATTCGAAGAGTTTGATTTTTTTTGTATATTTTATTTAAATGTTTTCTTTAACCCGATTTTATTTTGCGATGTATGAAAAGAGGACTATGTTTAATTATTGCTTACTTGTGTTTTTAGTTTTTGTATCCTGCATAAGCAGGGTAAGTAGTGGGAATTTTTAAATTATCTATTACCTATTATATAGTGGGAACCTAAGACTTAAACTGAGGAACGGAGTGTCTTATCACTAAGTTTCCTCTGCAAATCCTGTTACGTGGATACAGCTTAAATCTAAAAAAATACATTTTCCGCTTAACAAAAGGCCGCCTTGTTTTGTATTTTATTTTAGTGTTCCTCGATTTGTCTGCTTCATCCATCACGCGTGGCAGACACTTTGCTCATTAGATATTTGCGTCTGTAGCGCACTAACAAGCAACTGTACGTACCTACTACTTTTAAAATACTATTATTTCAATGGGACTCGTCTTGTTTAAATTATTTTTTTTCTTTTTATATAGTAACGAGTGCGTGTCTGAGTGTATAGCGCTATTTGTGAATAATTAAATTATCGTTGAGTGTTGGAAGGAAGGTCCTACTCGCTTATTTAGATGACTCACCAATCTGTAGTATAGTTTTCCATGTATTTAAATAATTAAATACTTTGAGGCCAGTCGAGGTCAGTCGACCGATTGTGGGTTCGATTATCAATTGAAAAAATGAAATATTTAATATTTTATTTTCCTCGCTCGCTGAATTCTGTGGAAATGTGGATTTTGTCTTATTGGGGACGGAGTGTCTCAACACTAGGCTCACAGGTTCCCTTTGCCTACCCTGCTATGTAGCGGATATAATATAATAAAAAATAATATAATATTTTTCATTATATGTAAAATATATAGGCAATTAATACGAAAAAGTCTAATGGCACGTAGGTTTCGAACCAGTACTATAAACGTCTTAACTACGCAACTTCTACGAAAATTTTCATCTTTATTTTAATACAAAATATTATTGGAACAGGCAAGCTAAGTTGTTAGCAAGCTTAACTTTGAAATATGTCATTTTCACGTATTTTTAAGTCCTCTATTAGCAATAACGATTGCTGAAAGCTCCTGGCTCCAAAAAGACTATGACAGTTTATAAAATAAACATTGCTAGTTTGACGGGCATCTTCGTCGTATATTTAACGTCGTGGTTAGAATACTAACAACTCACGCGTATTGAATACTAAAACTATAAAAATAAAATAACAACAACAAGTCTATGAAATTGTAAGTAGAGTACAAAATTAAACGATTTTAATTACCTTCCTACCTACCTGCCTACCTTCGCTAAGTGGAAAATGTTTGGTCATATTGAAAAAGAAAAGTTGCATTTTTACTTTTAATTCGACGGTCTTTTAATTTTCTTGACGAGTTTTCTTAATATTTTTAATTTAGATCATGTTAATTTCTTAGAGGTCAGTCGTGGCAAAGGAGTATAAGCGTGCAACTATAAACGGGACAGGTTGTGGGTTCGATTTCCACTCGATGAAATGTTTTTTTTTATATTTTCATTACCTCGCTCTTGTAAGCGCGGCGTTGGGTTGCGCCACTCAAGTCGCAATGACTTCAGAATTCGGTGGAAAGTGGGAAACTATCGCTATTCCTATATCATCAAACAATACTCCGATCGCGGCATCGCCCGCTTAATCTTCACTAGTATAATACGATGTCTCGTATGTCTAAATACACATAAATCCTCCGCTTGACCCTTAAAAACCATATTAAAATATACTGAACACTTTATAAAACATTAATGTTTAAAAAAACAAGTTTTCATACAAACTATGATAACTAATCATATAATAGGAATATTGGATAGCTCTTATAAACAGCGGTTACACGCCCGAGCTCGCCAGACGAGGACGACACAGAAAAGTTATTTAGAGACGAGACTCCAACTTAAGTTATGTATGGAGTTGTTGAAGTGCCGAACGAATTACCTATTCAAATAGAAGTGGTTATAGAAGTGGGATACTATGTAATTTCATTGTAAATTCATAGTTTTATTGTATGGTGAGGTGCAGTTATAACTGTGGATATTCTAAACATATTATTTTATATCCTTATATGGATGAATATGGATAGATTTTTGTTCTCATCAACTTTTTTGATTTAAATTTGCATACGTAAATAAGGAATTTAATATTAACATTTTTCATTTTTATCTTATTTAAATGAAAATTGAAATTGTATTAAAACATTTCCCTTAAAGGAAATCTAATCAGCTACTATCACTTAAAGATACCACTACTGTGCTACGACGGCGCTATCCTTATAATGCACACATTATAATACAGTTATTTCAGATAAAAGTAACATTATCAAAATAACCTTTCTGCGTCTTTATTCTTAGTATAGTCTAGTTATCTGGAATGCTCGAGTTAAATTGCTATCGTCTACATCCTAATTTACTTTTGCAATGATTAGCTAAGTTGAGACTCGACTGACTTAATGTTATTCCTTTACACCAAATGTACTTTACTGGATTGCACTTGTAAATGAAGATTGTTATTTACAATTTTTAAAGGAAATAGAAGTATTTTTTGGGTATTCATAATATAGTGTTAAGACACTTCGTTCCTCACTTTTTTAACACTTTTCATGACGAGTTATGTAAGTCATACGTTGACGCGAAGTGCTTTGTTTTAGTATATTGAAAAAGTAAAAACGTAAACGTAAATCACAAAAAAACATACAAAAACGTACACATAGTTGATTACAATTTATGTACATTTCATTTTAGTTAGGTTGTGCTTTTTTGATTTTATTAAAAGGTTGTGCTTTTATTCGGTTTATACAGACGAAAGATAATGTGTAATTGAGTACCTACCTAGATGCATTCACGAAAAACTTTTGATAATTAAGTTACTAATTGCAATTTAACAAAGTTTGTAATGTGAAATTGGATGGATGAGACTTTTGTCTCTGTGGACTTTTCATAATCTACACGGAAAGTTATATTGTACCAGATACAAGCAAATAATAATATTTATACTTTTTCCTGCATAACAGAGAGTGAAAAAAACTTAGTGTTAAAAACTTTGTTTTTCGCTTTTCACCCAATTCGCGAGAACATCACATGTCGATTAGGAATTCGACACCACACACAACAAATTATTTTAATACAATCATTCCCCAAACAGGAATTGAACTCTCATTTTGCCCGTTTTTAGTCTAGACAATGTGTCACAGTGCTACTACGAGACCGTACACATATAACCTAAATGAATTATATTGGTAAAACCACCATTTCTCAACCATATGACATAAAGATCAAACTAAAAGCTTATCAATTAATAATCACTTAATACCTACAACAGTACATGCATCTATCCTGTTAATTAAACTCGCAGTGGCAGCTATTTAACAGATTATGCCGGTTGGCATATGCAAATATATGCATAACCGTGTACACTGGAGACGTATTTACATTAAGACTAATCTCAATGCATATTCTAGACACTTGCTAAATATGTCTTATTAAAATGTTTATTTTGTATGTTAATCATTATGCACAAACTATACAAATATTGTATTAAACTAATATTTTTGAGGATAGTCGTGGCGCAGGGGCACAAGCGTGCAAATGTAAACGCGACAGGTTGTGGGTTCGATTCCCACTCGAGGAAATTAAATATTTAATATTTTCATTCACTCGCTGTGATAATTCTATATTGTGTTAATGAATGAAGTCTAAATAACGTGTAATTTTGATTCTCAGTCTTATGGGTGAATGTACATGGCTTAATGACTTATTAATTTAACATGTATATTTTGTATTTTTTTCTTATAATTTTCATTTATAGTAATATGTTGTGTTTTAATATTTTTCTTTGAGTTCGTAAAGAAAATTGTAGAAAAATGATAGAAGTCATAAAATAACTTCACAACGGACGAACAATACTCCACAGTCTTAAGTGGTGGGACAAATATTTAAACATAAAAATCAAAGGACACGGCAATCGTTGAGACGCTGGCATTCAAGTCAAATCGTTTGACTGTCTCAGTCTGTGTCAACATCATTTCTACGAAGAATAAATAGGGGTCTAGGGACTGCTGTCTTACAAAGACCGTCTGTGAAGTCTTCGAATGCGTCTCTAAAGTTGAAATATTATTCAAAGTGCTTTCCCTGTGGTCTGGCGTCTCGTAGTCATCCATCCAAATGTTACGTAAATATGAGCTTTATAAGTTTAATTTTTGATGATTTTAATGTACCTTAAGGAGAATTTGTTTGGTAGTAGAAAATAAGTATAGTTTGTATTTTAGATATATAAAAAAGTAAGTTGTAAAATGTCCATAGTGTTAGCGGTAGTATTCATTATGAGTTTATAGTAAAAATGTGAAAATGATTAATTAGAATGAAACGAAATGTGTAATTTGTGTATTTAAATAAAGAGAAGTTGTTATGATATTATTATGACTGAAGATAAAAATATAAATGAAGTACTTTTATTAATATATAATTTTAAAATAAATATTGTCAAAATGATTTAGTAATTTGACTTCAATTAAATATATTTTGATAGTGATTGTACATTATATTGTTATAACTATAGGAAGTTACTATGTTATGTTATAAATGATGGCAGCACTGAAACTATCTTTATTGTGAATTATGAATATGAGATACATCCGGTAAGCTTAGTTTTGGAGGGAAATTGTAACCTATAAAAACACCCCAAAAACAGAAATAAGGACAATCTTCCCAACGTTGTAATACTGCCAGCAAGCTCTAAGCAAACGTTATTAAGTGATAGTTTAAGTGCTGAGTGTTTAAGTGTCAGTCCTAAGTAGAAAGTGTTCATAATAAAGCGATTTAAAAAGTGAAGGTTTATAATTGATCTACCCAGTGAATAGATGTTTCTTTCAATAGTTAGTTCAACTTTTTGAACGTAAATTTTTGTCTGTCTCTAATGGACGTGCGTCGATCACTCTTGTGTTATTTTGAATAATTCATTTTCAGATAGTAGATTGCTTCATATTTTATATACAATATGAATTCACATCGGACAAATTGAATTACCTATATATTTTCTATGTATATGAATTTAAAACTGCTTAACATATTACAAAATGCATGACGACGTTAAATCTTTAAAAACATATAAATTAGTGATAGGTACATCACTCAGTTCTCTTATTCAATTCCATTCATAATATATATTTTTTAAAATTCATTACTAAATATTATTTTAAATATCAATAATCTAATGTTGTCCAAATATTTCATCATAAACTTTCTTTTTTCTTATATTAATTTCAATTTTCAGGTAAGTTCCCTCCTCGTCTTAACAGGTAAAGTTTTTATAACAATTTGCTAATATTCTTGAGAGCTATGAAAGCTTAGTCTCGGGAATTCTAAGAGAATTAGATTATCTACCGTTGGGCGTGATAATGTAGCAGTTTGACCCAATTGTTAGTCCAACTTCCAGCCCACAGTTCATGGCCAGTCTTAGTAAACATGTTTGCATGGAAAAGTATTTTTAATTGATTTTAGAAAGGAAATTAATCATTTTACTATTCGTTTTTAGCAAAGACCATATTGTTCATAGTCATTCTGATTTTACTATGCAAATTGCTATGCGTGATTTCTTTCAATGTTTTGTTTATTTATATAATATTTGGCACATATAACAGTACCAAAATAATCATACATTTAACTATATTTAGTAAAAATGAAAAGAACTTTCTTGGCATCCCATGGATTCACCATGTCATGGTACCCATCATCTTACAGGTAAAGAGCTTTAAGCATTGTCTGGGGCTTACGACCTAAACGCTGCAAATATCAGAATCGCTTTTAACTTTTTTTTGAACCTCTGTCAGAGCTTTTTCTTCTACTTACGCAAATTAAAATATCGCTTTAAAAAATCGCTTTCTAAGTATTTTGGTTCTAGAAAACATATATTTTTAATAGGTAGGTAATATTCATAAAACAATAACTTGATTACACAAAAAATATTTTATTCAAAATCTTTTATAAGTTAATGTAAGTTATGAAAAGAAATTCTACTGAAATTTTCTACTAATACTTAGAACAACAATGTTATTGAAATATTTCATAAAAATGTACAAGAATTCTGTTTTACTTTTTACCGCTTCAGACTTTTATCCTCGAACTCAATTATTTAGTATCATTTGTATGCAAATATAATATATTTTTTAAATGGCTTTATAAAATATTGTTTTAATTATTATTGTTAAGAGATCGTTATAAAACTGAACATGACCAGTTCGTATGTTAATTACAATTATGTTAGATAAAAATAAATAAAAAAATAACAAGTTTATATGTACGAACTCGTAATAAAAGAATATGAAAATTAAATAAAATGGATTAATTAATTAATTAGATAATGGTCCCTAAAACACCATGGTTATGATGACACTTTTCCACGTATAGGTATATTTATAATATCCGTAGCTTAATGACCCAATGACAAATTCCCAGTGCCCGAGGTACTTCACCGCCACGGGGATACAAGGGACCAAACAATTAACATGATGTAATCCAGCCTTTCTCGATAAATGGTGAAATCAGTAGTCTATAAGATAAGCGCATTCAACTAAACAAGTCTTTAGCTTTATAATATTATAGTCAGGTTATTAGTTATAGATGGTGGTGGGAAATACCACTCAGCATGCACTCTACAAATGGATGAGAGACGGATAAGGAATGGCTTATGAATAATGTCCACGCTACTTCCTTCTCTGTAAAGTCAAAGTTTATGTGGATGGATGTTTATTCCACTTTTACGCAAAAACTACTGAACACATTTGGATCAAACTTTACAGTTATATAACTTATACACCAAAATAACACGTAGGCAAAATCAAAATAACGCTTATATAAAGATTTTGTACAATTTATATATACTAAAACAATAACTTTAAACGGGCAAAGCCGCATTTGCATCAGGAGTTTATAAACTTTCTAAAGAAAAACATAAGAAGCATTATTCAAAATAAGTCATGCACAGTAAATAAATACCATACAAACTCGAATACCCGATGTAAAACTCCAATAAAGAGGCCGTCACATAGATTGATTTACGAGGACACAACGTCGTATCTTTAAAGTTGGACGCGGCGCTAAGATCACCATTGTTTACAGAACAATAGTGCGCTTAGGCTTAGAGATCAGGATAATAGTGCCTGTATAATAATCCTGTCGTTATAGTACTTGAATTCAAATAAGATTAATTTCAGGAGACTGATGTCTGATGCCTATTATTAAGGATATGTGGTGCGATATGTAGGCTATAAAGTTTGAAGTACGACAGAATTTAGTATCAAAAAATTTTCCTCGTTTGGTGACTTCAGTTTATGACAAGATAGAACTTCTTCAATCGTTTAAGAAAATTATAAATTACCTAGCGCAGTTTTCTTTATAACAGAAAACACTGTAACAGAAAACATTGTGAAACAATGAAATTTGAAGTCTTAACCGACTGTCGTACCGCAGTAGCAGCGTCTTACGTTATGGTGTTGGTTCAATTCCCACTTCAATCGAACGACAAGAAAATTAGACGAGAGTAGAGAAGTAAAAGTCTAGGTTCCCTCTGCCTACCAAAAAGATAATTAAAAATTGCACAATAGAAAAAATTAAAATAGAATCGCCAATACAAATAGATGATAACCAATGATCGATGTCAAATGACAATCTATATTGGACATCGTTGACGCTCAAATAAGAAATAACTAATCAATACCGAAGGAGAATTTACTTGGGTATGTCAATAAACAATCTATATTTTACCATGAAAATCACAAATAAATAAATGTTGGTAGAAATTGTGTATGAACAAACATTAATTTAATAAGTCCAATTCGCAGAAACGATATGAAACGGTAATATCTCTTGGAAAGCGAGTCCACAATGAAAATATTACTTTTATATCAAGATAAGTTAGAAAACAGAGTGTAATAACGTTCAGTTATTTGTGACCGGTATTGGGAATTGGACCTTTGTACGAGTGTATATCTATTTCATATCGATTGGCTGTGGCTTTTGAAATTGGGCAGTTTAAATTAATGTTTTTCTAAAAGGATTTTATTATTTTTATTGGTTTTGTTGAGTCAATTTATTGACAAGTTCTTCACTTAGATTTTCGAAAATGAGATCGCCAAAATGAAAATATTTTTTATATTACAATTCCCTCTAATTGAGATTTGAATACAGAACAAAGCCTAATTTGTATCAGAAAAAAATATATAAAGAATTTTATAAGCTTTTCTGTTCTACAGCTTCGCCTGCTTGATCCATTTGTAATAACGAATTGTATATGAGACATGCTAAGTGTCCGGGCTCACTCTCACCGCAGGAACAGAGGATTATATCGAAACGGCAAAGTAATGTAGCCTATGGCCTTTCTGTGTAAATGGAACATCCAACACAAACGGAATTTTACAATTTGAGTACATCTTGAAATTAGCTCGTTTACCCAAACAAATTCTTCAGCTTTATAATTTTAATATAGAGATTTAAAAGAGACTTCTCTTTTTTAAAATATAATAATATAATTTCAATTTTCAATACATAAATAATATCAGTTAGATGGTATACTGTAAAAGGAAAATAATTGTATCCAAAACAGCATTCTATCGAATCTCAATCAAAACGTCGTCAGCAGTGGCGACAGCTGGACGCACATGATTTATGTAAGGCATGAAAAGTTTTGCAGATGAGTCCATACATTATCTACGAGCATAGCCTGGCCCCGGCAACTTGGTAGCTTGGCTTATGATATTGCTTTGGTGCATATTATATCGTTAAGCTATTAGGATATTATTGTTGAATGATGATTGTAATTTAAATTTTTATATACAAAAAGATTAATTTTTTGCTATTTTCAAGACACTATTAGAACATGTTAATGTAATACTTCTCTACAAAACCTAGTAGAGTTGCACGAGTAAGGACTAGTCAGACCCTAGGGTGTTATTAAACCGAACACCGTTGAAAGACTGCATTCTAATGTAATGCGATTTTATCTTAATTCGCTTAGCTTCGCTTTTTATATAAAAATTACGTATAAAAACTTATATATTTGTTTATATAAGCACTGCTAATTTGACAGCTAGCTTAAATGTCTGTGTCGTCAGTCGGAAAGGACTCTACTAATATTAGTGAGGCAATTAAGCGAACGGTCTTTTACATATCATGTAAAATACATTTAATGATGTTTAGAATGAATGAATTATCGTCAAAAAAAAATCGAGAGCGATGTAATGCGGTAGCACTTAGGTGATAAAAAATATTATAGCTTAGTTTTGAAAAGTTATTACAGCAAATTCACGTCTTTACGTATATAGTTTGTGTGGAGAGCATCAAGACAGAAAGATAGAGTGAGAGTGTTAAGAATAAACTCTATTTCTGTTTTTGTTTTCCGCCCGAATTCGAGACATTGCTTGAAGAACACAGTGCCTTGCGTTTAGAGCCAAATACATATACATATGAAATGTACAAACATACTAATACATAAATGTATATAAATAATAGCTATATATAATATAATAATATATGTTTTAATCAAAACCTATATTATTAGGTTACCTAATTAACTAAACAATTTTGATAGTTCCACATACTCGTAGTACTCAAATTAACAGCGCGCTTCCAACGTTCCACTCGTGGGTGTACACAATAATTATGCTATATAAAGAGATGCTAAATGAAATTCGTTGTAAAATAGCATTAGTTTTTAGTAACTTTTTATTTAACATTGCTTTTGGAGTTTTAAGATTTTGTCAACATGTTGGTATAATGAATGTATGTAATTGCTATAGTTGTTGGTATAATTCTTACTGATAATTATCTTATTTAGTATTCACATACCTAGAATTTGAATTTTTCTATATTAAAACGTTGCACACGTCCCGACTGCACAGACGGTTTTTCTTCAAACCAAGTTTCTCCAAATAATTTTAAATAAAATATAAACAAACATAAAATTTCATCTCGCATACCAAAATTGCATGTCAGAGAAAGCAAGCACATTGCTACTATTAGACTTGATGTATTCGCGCAATTTTGTAAGTTTCTTCATAATTTATCTTCATACAATCTCGTTCATATTTTAAACTTCATATTTTGTGAATTAGATATAAATTTTTTGTACAATTAATTTGTGAACGCGACAGAATGTGGGTTCAATTCCCACTCGAAGAAATACAATATTTAATATTTTCATTTCCTCGCTCTTGCGATTGTTGCGCCGACGACGCGTTGCGTTGAGGCCGTCATTCAACACGCAATACCTTCATGTCTTTATGGAAATGGATGTCTTAAAACCAGGTCCCCAGGTTTCCTCTGCCTACGTGTGGGATTCAGCGTGAAGCGAGAAAAAAAATATAAGAAAAACTTACTGATAAGTGACACTGGTCTTTATTGTATGTTTAATTGACATTGCTAGTGAAGTGGTGGAACTTTGATAGTGTTTAGTAAACCCCAATACGTTACAATGCTGTCCCAAGCACAGTATACTTACATATTATTCCTATTTTGATGCTTTCACGCTATATAGCAGGGCATGTATAGGCTAGTGTTAGGAGATTAATCCCCACGCACCCCTCAATTTTCGAGACATTGCGTATTATATGGCGGAACTCAACACGGCATCAGAACGCAGAAATAAAAAAATATAGTCAAGACGCTACGCCACGGATTTCTTTATATAAAGATATAGCTTATACAATATACATGTGTATATCAGGAACAAATATAATATGTGCGTACTTGGTAATTAAATTATAAACGATACCGCAGCTTCTTAGTGGGATTATAAGGTTATTAGTTCATGTTGAAATCAATAAACCGATAATAATTATTTGTACTTAGAACTTTGATCTTAAACGATATCTGTATTCTGTATCCTAGTAGTTAATGTAAACAATTCTTAGTAATTTTAATCGAGAAATACAATTGTTTGCCTTTAAATAAATTATTTATAGGTATACCTAAATAGCATTTAAAATTTTAATAAAAAATGTTTCTTTTTAGATTTTTTTTCATGGTGTATTGTATTTTACAAATCAAACCCATTCGGTTTGCCTTCGTTTCAATTTTTAGAATTCTTTTATTAGTGTTTCTAGACTCTATCTACTTAAAAAATTAAGCATTTATAGGTACTTTCTCTACATATTTAAATGACTTAAATTTTTCATAAGATTTCTATTTGATATGAAACTGATTAGACTTTTAATTCGATACTTAGAAGTTAAATCCAAGAGGCAATGTCGACCACCCATATAGTGTCATAAAAAGCTACCTTTCATTTTTAATTAATATAAAGAATGGGCGGGTGTCAAAATTACCTTTGTCTACATACAAAAGATAAGGCCAACCGTTTCGTCCGGTTCAATACACTTTAAACCTTCTCTAGAAAGTCGATATAGATATATAAATAAAAATATGACTTCGGTGAAAGTATTGAAATTCAAAAAGGGTTGAACTTTACTGGTGAAGATAGTTAGAAACTCGTTACCCCCTGGGAGTATAAAACTTTGAAATCCTAAACCCACTGCACCAGACGTCAAAATATTCTCATCTCATTCTGTCCGCAACTTAAACCGAAAATACCTATAGTAACTTAGAAATCTTTGGCGATAAACTGATAAATATGTTTAACGAATTGAAAAATACACTTTACTAATTATTTTTAAATTCTTTTTACGCTTTACCCTGTATTAAATGTTAAGCAAATTTAGCTCAGTGTTAAGACACTCCGTACTCCACTTTCCGCAAGATGTCGATACATTATGTACCTATTGAGTTGCGATACTCAACGTGACAACAATTTTATTGCCCCGAATGGGCCTCGAACCGATAACTTTCGTCCCACAAAACACAATGTCCTTGTCTATTATTGTTATTTTACTGTATTATTATTATTTTTATAGTAAAGAAATATATATTTATACCTGTCATATAAGTATGTATGCAAATAATAATTTTGATTTATTAACATCACTGACTAAATCCATGTTTCTATAATCTAGAAAATCTGTTCTACATTACATAATTGGCTTATTCAAAACATGTTCGTATCTCTTGAATAATATCTCTAAAGTATACTTAAATGAATTTATTATCATTTTCAATGTGGTAACACAGACTGCGAAACTACTTTTATCGATGCCGTAAAGTTCTTGTTTTTTGACCTAAAGATAGCATTTGGTACAAATTAAATAACTTATATAACATAGGTCGTCTTAGTGCAGTGAATCAGTCTTCGATAGTAAACGAGTCGGTTGTGTGTTCCAAACCCATTCGGGGCAATGAATTAGTTTGATTTCTCTGGGCGTAATAGAAAAATTCACACTATAAAATGGTTAGTTTAATCTTGAGTTACAGATATGATCTACCTACACCTGTCTACGCCTACGTAGGAATAAATTGTAAATGCTTGTGGGCTTTAGGTTAAAAGTGCATTAAAAATCACATCATCATTTGTAGTCACATTGGTAGAAAAATTGTGACTTTAGATTTTTTAAATATTTAATATAGTGTTTTTTTATCTCCACTGAATCATTCGCTTTTTTTTAATTAATGAGACTGAATCATTAATTTTTTTTATAAAATGAATCCTGGTTGAAGGCCGTCATAGCGCAATGGTACAAGCTGTGTCGATGATTGTGAGTTCGATTTCCTCTCGGGAATTAATTAATATTTTAATTTCCTCGCTCTGGTAAGCTAATGTGATGTCCAATGTCTCGAAAATTTGGTAAATTGTGGGAAACGGAGTGTCAATTATATTTTCTAGATAGCTAAAATACAAATAATAAACGACGATAAAGATTTATCATAATATTTATGAAACTTACGCCTAAGATAAGTTTCTCGAGTCAAAAGTCACTCAGTGTAGTGCGGCCGGCAAATTTAGCTAACAATACAGTAATAGCAAGATGTTTCTAACTCATTAGAGAAGTTGCCGCGGACCTCGTAACGGGAGTTGGGAACTTGGATGATCTTTTTTATGCAATATCTGCTGTGACACATTCTAATATGACTTTGTTATTAATTTCTTGATTATGTAGTATACTTACATACATTTATACCTCTATTCTTAACTTCATACTTCTTTGGTTACTTTACTAGTGTCATATAAAATGTAAAACCATAGTTTTAAGTTAGTCCGTTCGCCATTATCCGTACTATTTTGGATATCGCGTGTTGAGTGTCGGAACTCAACGGCGTAGTTTTTCTACTAGAGCGGAGAAATCATTTTTTATCTTCACACTGTATACCGGACCAGGCAAAAAAATGTAGTGCTAAGACACTCCGTACCGATTAAGACACACTTTCCTCCAAATTGTGGAGGTATTGAGTAGTGTAACTCAACCTTAAAAAGTTCTTAAAAAATAAATATTTCATGCTAGGAAAAAAAACAAAAACAAAACCCATTAAAGCCTACAAGGCGGAAGAGAAAAAACAAATTAAAGTAAGAATCCCGAAGAAACTCGTCAAACAATAAAGGTGGCAGGACTTGGGGTGCGCAACTAGAACACTAATGTATGTAACTTACTGCTTGTGAGTTGTAAGTGTTAGTGAAATCTTTCTTTTGTGCATAATTGAAGCTGTTTTTTGAGAGTAATTGATATTACTTAATCTTAATATATTAAATAATAAATGGCCGTCGTGGCTTAGAGGTACAAGGATTAGACTGTTACGCGTCGGTTGTGGGTTGGATTCCCATTCGGGGATATGAATTATTCTTCATGAATATTTTCAATTCTTTAAAAGGCAAATTTCCGGTGTTGAATCCAGCACTTAACAATACCTAGAAAAATTCAGCGAAAAGTAGTGAACAGAAAGTCTTAACAGGTTACTTGACTTCCATCCTCTTATTTAACTAGACAGAAAAGTTTTCCACTTTTGTAATAATTATTGATCGAATCCTATTACGAGGAAGTAAACATATATGAAAAAACTCCCTGGAGTACGATTTGAACAAATATCCATTGTATTCATGCAGGATATTACGGTAGCGGTGACAATAAGCTATCTTATATTTTTATTGGCACTAAAACACTATATACATACATAACACTATATTCTATACATACATACACACCTATATTTGTATATTTTAGAAATCTTCTCAAATACTTACAACATTTAAAACTTACAACAACTACATTTAAAACTTACAAATACTTACAACATTTAAAAGCTAACCTTACTGAGGATAGGTTCCCCTTTCATATCTGCATGCAAAATATTTAAAATATTTGCCATTTTAAATATTTCGCTCAAGGTTTTGACGTATGCATTTGTTTAGTTTTATGTAAGCTTAAGTAAATATCAAACTTTAATTATTTGTCGAATGTTTGATATTAATTAAAATGCCAAGATCTGCTTCCGAGCGTCGTACAAATTTAGGTACTGTGTACCTACCAAATTTAATAACCCACAGTTTCCATTTATTGGGGAGCATTTGGATTGGAAGTTGCTGTTTTTATTAGGGGAACGAAATTGCCTATTTCCAAAAGTATCCCTTAGGACTCACATGTCAAATCTCAAGGGCGACATCTTGTTTGGTGCTTATTAGTGTGTATAAACAATGCGTGACTACGTGGTTACGGTAGGCACTAGTAAATATTAGGTTCTGTGTTAGGGGTATTCATTTATAATTTATTAGAAAACTTTAACGAAAAATTTAACAAAGCGGGATTTCAACCTCTTGTAAGCTCGAGCGCTGACCACTAAACCATGCCTTCTAAAAAATGTGGAATACTACTTGAAAAATGTAATGTATTCAGCTTTTATTATTCTCAGCTGTTTCACATATTAGCAAAAATTGATTGAGTCGTAAGAAGTGTGCAGTGGGCATAAAATATAACGCTCCTTAGTCCTGACGACTCCGTTATGGCTAGTGTGAATCTAAAAAAAAAGAAAAGATATTAGTTACTATTCATTTTGTATTTAAGTGTATAATTATTTTCTTATTTGTTGCATATAAGTTTTTATTTTAATATATTTTTTTATTATTTTTAAAATAAAGATTCAATTATAACGTTTTACTTGAATTGCAACACAACAACAAATTTATTTTTACGACTAAAACTCTAAAGAAACTAGTAAATTGTTGTTCATATTTTGACACAAACTTTGATGAAAGCTGTCTGTTACCACGAAAATAGAAAGCCACGTATTTTCTAACTACACAGTGGCCACTGTCGGGGCATAACGGCGCTACGTCTAGACTGTACATGCATTTTATATTGTTTCAAAGGTCATTGGTTCAATTATGCTTAATATAGCCAATGCTTATATTAATTCTTAGGTTAATCATGTTATACATGTGAAAACTTAGAATAGAGTGTTTTACTTCTAAACTTTTTAAATCTGCTTTATAAGAGTAACATAAATAAACAAGTTAAATACAAATTCTTAACATTTAGGTACTTTATGAAACACATGCCTACACACTTCTTGTGTGGCACCTACTAGCATAGTAAAGTAGTGGCAATTAAGAAAAGAATCCTTAAACGTCAGCAGAAAAAACCTCGTCTAATGAGACGAGGTGAGGTGTGCTCGTAGGCTTGCCACCATTGTATATTCTTGTATGCTTCAACCTAATTGTTATTTATGTATTTTTTTTGCGTCCTTAGAGCTTTCTTATTTAAAAAACAATCAGAAATTGAAGGAGTAGAAGTAGTTCCCTTCATACGCTAGTCCGACTCGCACTTGGTCTATCCATTTAATATAGGATAACATCATTGCAGATGATCTATCAAAAGAAATTTTATATTAAGATAGTCCTTTAGTTAAGTCCGTCAGTTAAGTTCTCCACTTACGGCCCAATTTTAAAGACATTGCGTGATGAGTGGCGGAACTCAACACCGCACTTTATCTTCAAAATAAACTAAAGAAATAATTAATTTCCTCGAATGGAAATCAAACCCACAACCGTTAAGACTGGCATCTGACAATGAATTATAATAATCAAATATGTGTACTTTGTAAAAGTGATTCTATAGGGGCAGAACTAAAAGAACATAATAAAAAGAAACAAAGAGCCGTATAAGACCAGCCCTACTAACCACAATCTAAATATACCCTATAAAAATAAACGTAGGGTGTTACAATAAAATACATAAATGTGTAGCACGGGCGCTCAGCGGTATTATCGATACACCGAGTAGATGCTTAACGATCGATCTTCACATTACAGTATCCTTTATCTTATATGATAATTTAGTTAGCTTGGAAATCTTATTTTTTATATGACGATAGGAATATATGCTGCTAGCATTTACTCGCAGCTTTACCCGCATATTTAAATGGAAAAACATTAAATGTTTTGGTTTACTTATTCTTAGCACGACAGGTAACTCCTTATAGAGAGGTTACAAGGAAACAACCTAAATGGTTCGTACAGGATGTATATGTACATCAATAAGAATTTGGAAATTTCAAAGAAGTATTTCCTTTCAACTAAAACAATCCTTCAGCTTTAGGAATTTACTGGTTTACTCGTAAAAACATTAAATTTTTAAGTACTATTTTATTTATTTAAATATATATGAGCTGTTAGTCGTTTGATAGTAATTATTTTTCTCAGGTTTAATATAGTATTAAGTATGTATAAAATAAATAAAAAAAATAGTATATTTTTGTATTTTTATAGTTCCTTATACCCAACATATAAAAAAAAAAATTGAAAGTAGCGGGACTTGAACCCGCGCCAAATTAAAAAAAAACAGTCTAAGGTTTCCAAGCGGAAACTTTTATCATCACACTGTCTCTAAATTAACAAAATATGAAGAACAGAATGTCGTAACGTCCGGGAACGCATGTAGCTTAAACAAAAAATGGTGATTCCGGGTTTGATCTCCTCTCGGGGGAATGATCTATTATTTATTAATATTTACATTTCTTCGCACTGGCAAAAGTCCGGCGTTGAGTTTTGACACTCAATACGCAATGCCTCGAAAAAATCGGCGAAAAGTGGGGAACGGAGTGACTTAACATTGAGTTCTCTCTGCTCACCCTGCCATATACAGTGTGAAGCTAATTTAATTTTAAATTTTTTACATTAAAATTAAAATAACTCTTAGTCCTAATATTCGATGATATAATTAAGAGCTCTATTTCATTCGGGGCGGTAATATCATTCAACGCTCGCACTTTATTGTTATAGCTTCAATTTGTTTTCATTACACTTATTGGGATGCGTAATTATACATAAATATATTTATTTGGGTCCCTATAATAATAATAACGATAAATTCGTATTATATTATTGGGATATATATAAATGTAATGTTTGTTTTGCTTCTAAGATACTAACAGAAGTAAGGTTCAGTATTCTGTCATAACTGCAGCTTCTAAGCTTCTAAGTCATGCAGAATGCAGGTGGCTAAGCTAAAGAATATACAAAGTTGAAATTGGGCACGTAGACATAGAGAACCCAGTGCCAACATTCTTCATCCGAATTCGAACATGGCATATTTAGGCTCGTCCTAATAAACCGCTCTCAACTCTGAAATCGATCACGCGATCTTGAGGCGCCGGAATGGAACTCAAGCAATCTTGAGGTGCTTGTCTTGAGTTGTTTTTCTTACTCGTTCCGGAAATGCAAATAATTATAATATACGCATCGTACTCAAGGGTAAGTGTAGAGCCCACAATCGGAACCGTAGACTTGACTTGTTGTAGGTTCGATTCCCAGTCTAGGGAATTAATTATTTTTATTCTTTTGCTATGAATTTTCCATTTTATGTCTTAAAGTCTATGCAAACAAAGATTCCGGGCGAAGTGTTTTATAAAATAAATATTATTTCAATAAATGTATGGATACATGTTTAAAACATTTAAAATTTTAATTGATGTAAAAAGAGTACGAAATTGTTTAACATATTTTATATAAATGCAATATTAATTATTTATATTTAAATTGTAAGTACAAAAGTGGGACACGAATGTATTGAAGTTGAAAATTGTTTCATTTGACATATCAAACATGAAATGATGTATCCAATGTTTTATTTTTTTACTTTATGTCATTACATTATAAATTATCATTATAAATAGAATAGAATTTATTATTGTAAATTATAACTAAGATTATAATTAAGATACAATTGTTAATATATTGCAGAAGAATAAAAATAATTAATGACCTAGAGTGGGAATCGAATCCGATCGAACCCACAACCGTCGTATTTACAGCCAGATGACATAATTACTCGTGAATTATTTTATTTTCATTTCTCGGCTCGTATAAGGCAAACAACGGTACTCAAGACCGCTTGAGTTACTATGGCTCGTATTTAGAAATCGCTCTCAATTCTGATATCTTTCTTGAGACAGATCTTGAGATACCTTTATCATTCATAGAATTTTAAAACAGCGCCTCAAGATCACTCTCAGGATCGATCTCAGTATTAAGAGCGGTTTATAAATACGAGTGTAAATATGCAATGTCTTGAATACGGACGGACGTCGACAAGTAATGAATGTTGACTAGGTTGTCTCGTGTCAACCCTATGCAGTTATAAGGGAAAAAACGAGAAGCATTTTAATTTAGTTAATGATGTAAACATACATTTACAGCTGTTTAGTTTATCATTTATATTATTTTAAAAAGAAATGACGAAAAATATTAATTAGAGAAACTGTTACAGACAAGGTTTCTAGATTTTTTACATCATGTTGTGATGTTTTATATATTAAGCCTTTTCATTTGATCCCCGCGTTAGTTGGGTTGAACCTATTGATTATACATAATTTAATTGTCATCAGAACAGAAGTCGTTATCCAAATTTCAGCTCAACCGGACACTGGAAAATGGGTCAAATGAGCTTTGAACACATAGAAACACAATAATTTAAATAAAATAAAGCTTATAAAATATTCTGAAGCGCCGTTACAGTATTAGAAAGTATAATTACCCAAAAGAAACAGGATAATTATCGCACAGCTCTAATTATTTGCTAATATAATAATGTAGGCGCTAATTTACATTCAAAGAAATTGATAAGAACATTTAATGTAGATAGGCGCTTTTGCCATTTTTAATATAAAATTTTAAACAAACTAAAGATCATACAGCATTTAATAACGTAATAAAAAACTATAATTCTTAAAAGTTCATTCGGTTTATAAATAAAGAGACCGTCGTGGCTCAGTAGCACAAGGGTGTGACTGTGACGCCACAGTTGTGGATTCTTATTATAAGGTTGATAGTGGTCGTCGAAGACGTTGATTACAGTTAATCTTTATTAAGTTTTTTATATTTTTTGATAAATTTTGTTTTATAAGATACATTGAAAGTGAGACATCTTTCTATTTTAATACATATATACATTACAGTAATATTTATTAAAGCCTTTTTCATCATATCTATAAAACAAAAAATAATAACAATTAGCATCCACACTCGGAGACGATAATAAATTTTAATGGTATTTAATTAATATAATTTAAATCAACATGCATTTGTTATGGTATTAAATATAAATATTGATTATTTTTATTTAAACAGAATAATAATAAAAAATAAAGATTCTAATATACGCTAATAGTTTAAAATAGGTGAAGCGTAGGCTAAAATTTAAATTACATTTTATGTCGGGAAAGTCCATCATTAATGCATATTTATGAGTGGGGGAAAAATCTCGACACACAGTCATTAGTAAGGCATTACTTAAGGCTTGGCCCAAAAGACAATTTAAAGTTAAATGTAAAATTAGCTTGTGAATAAATTTTGGTACTGACGTAGAGCAATTGCTATGTCTCTGTCAGGGTTTTTAATAGATTATATTTTTTTAATTTAAAATTTAAAGAATTTTTTGTATCATGCCTCATTCATTAAAACTGACGAAAAACTTGAAGATATCAAGTGTTTTAAGTGTTTATTGATAACCTGTCAAAGCTTGAAATTAAGAGCGAAGAACGCACTTTAACTTATTGCCAGAGTAAGCAATGAAAATTATCAATTTCTACGAGTAGGAACGAAGCCACAACTGTAATAGTAAGTAATAATAAAATAGAAGGAAGAAAATTAAAGCAATTATAGCAACACGTGCATATGCTAATATCATTTTGTAATTAAGTAACTTTGGAAAATACATCTTAATCTAAACCAGATTATAATTATGATTGTAAGATAGATTGTAATGCCATGAATTAATATCGCTCACACATCAGGATCGCACGAACACTATAATTTATGTAAAGGTATTGAATAATTTGACTATAATAATAAAAAGTTTAAGTGAGCGAAGCCGAGTGTATCGCTAGTGATATAACAATCGCTAGTGATGTTTCAAAATACCCAAGAAGGTGTAACTTTTAGAAATATTATGAGCATTAACATAACCTTCCTACAGCTGACTCGCTCACAAAATAGCTTAACAGTTATATATCTCATGACTTGCGCCAGCCTTATTTGGCCGGGGGCATAATGGCCGCGTGCTTTTGACGGGGGCACGCCCTATCCTTCGCTGTAAATGTATTAGATATTATGCCCTCTTTGTTATCTATGTTTTCCGTGTAATTTGGTTCTTTGAGTCTCTGTAAGCTGATTATTGTTTTAATTTTTTGTGTATTTGGAAATGTATGTATGTAATACCCATGTGTTTTTGGTTTTTGTTGTTATATTCGTTTAGAATGTATGGAGTTAATATTTAGTATTGTAGGTAGTGGTTGTGACTTTTAATTTTGTTCGAATAGATTTAGTTACTTCAAAATAATATGATAAACTTTCTTGTAATATATTGAAATCCGCTTCCCGCACACAGGAGGGTAGGCACTTTCCGCCGAATTCTGGAGGTATTGCCTGTTGAGGAGTTCAACGCCGCGTTTTACTTCGACACGAGAAATAGAAATATAAATTTAAGAATTATTTTTAGAGTAAAATTTTATTAAAAATGAGTATATTTTTATACTGCTTGTGACCATTTTCCATTTCCTTTCAAGACTTATCCCAACACGATCGTTGCAACTACCAATTTGACGTACGCAACCACAATACCAAAACCCCACGCACTACGTTATCAATGTAACCCACAACCAATTATCGCGACCGCCGGACGGTTAAAAAGCGTTGGTCACGTGACCGGTCGCGCAAATAATTATCGCGTAACATTAGCGCTGATTGATGTGGCCTCATTGAATTAAACTGCTCTTTAACTATCTAATGGTCTCTACATTTTAAACTTAATTATAATTTTCAACAAATAACTGTTGCATTATTGTTAATTGTTAATTGTTACTTGATTTTGGAAGATTTGTTTACAAATACTGATTAATTAATTGCATGCGTTAATTGTGCTAATTTGAGTGGTAAGTTTGGTGTTTGATGCATGAGTTTTGGTAATATAGGTTATATAAATAAATGGTTCTATTTGTATAACTAATATCAAGAACAGGATGTCATGTTATTATTTTCATTTCTTCGCTCAGGTAACGAGACAAAGCGTGGCGTTGACTTCCGCCACTCAACACGCAATGTGGAGATTATATATTTTTGTTTTTTATATATAAGAATATAATGTAATGAATACTAGGTTTAGTTTAGTCTTAACACTTGGTTTCCTGAAACTTGGGTACCCTGTTATGTTCCGGGTGCAGAGTAGGCGAAAAAAATGCTTCCAAAAATATAATATTCCAAAATTTATACATCTCAATTTCCTCCATGAGAAAATTCACTTAGAATACTGCTTAGATAGTATTAAAAGGTTATACAGAAAAAATATTTACGTTTAAGATGAAATCATCGATTTTATACGTAATGGATGTTGTTATTTTGAGGCGGAGTGTCGATGAGCCATTTTATCGGGATTCCGCTCGGTCGCGCGGGATAAGCATGCAGCTAGGGCTGGCGGGACTTGGGGACTTAGATTATTAGACTTTAGTCTAGCCGGTGCTTTTAGACCATTTAATGATAAACTATGAGTTAGCAGTTGTTAGATATTATTGATTTGTTTTGATTTAAATTTCATTTGAGTTTATAGTAAAAATACGACATTCTTCAATTAATGAAGAATAAGACAAAATAAAGAAATTCTTACAAAAAAATAATAAGTAGAGTGTCAAAAAGAGTATTGAATTTTTTTAAGTAATTATTAAAAGCGAATTTTGAGCACCTGTTTTTTTATCAATCTCAAAGTATCTACATATCCTGTAAAATCAATATTTTTTAACAAAAATAATATTTAAGAGATTGACTAAATAAATTCAGCCCTGAACGTTCAGTAAGGTATATTTTACTTGAAACATATCAGCATGAAACCGTATTTTAAGGAAATTCGCGTATAACTTTTATATTCCGATTGTCACTTCACGTTTTACCTGTAAGCGTTATTTTGAATAATATATATTTCTTATACGTAATGATTTTTCATTTAATACTTTAAAAATATAAATGACTTATCTTGATAATTTATTTCGTCATATCTTGCTTCCGAACAGGTGGATGTAATAAAAAATATTAACTTAAGACCTAATAATGGATCTAATTATAGTTTTTATTGATATTATATTCGCTTTCGTCACCAGCATTGAATTTCAGCACTCAAGTCTCTTAACTCAATGCCTCCAAAATTTATTTATTTATTTATTTATTTATTTATATAAACCTTAACCTATTACAATAAATGGCGTATAATTAACAGTAATACAATTTTGGTTAAGCTAACAATAATTGATTAGCACTACCCTCCGAACTAGTTTTACTGTATGACGGTAGGATAGTATTCCTCGCATGCTTGTTTTCTTACTAATGTAGTACATATAAAAAGTTTAGATGCAGCAGTTTAGATTTGTTGAATTTTCTTGATAATATTAAAATACAATAATAAAAACTTCTATGAAAGAATTATATAATATACGCTAAGAAAATTTTATGTAAAATAAAAATATAAAAATATAAAACGGAAATATATATATGTAAAATGTAAATATGATTGTATGTGAGTGAATTTTCGTGTGTGTGCATGCGTGTGTGTGAGTGTGTGTATGTGCGTGTGTGTATGTCTGAAGTGATTAATTTTAGCGATGAGTGAGTTTAATTTTTTCCAACATTTTCGAGTATTAAGTATGATTATATTAGTTTGATAAATTTTTCTGTGTCGTTATATGTTAGTGCTTTAAGATATTTGTCAACTGTTTTTTTAAATGTATAATTATTGAGGTTTTTAAGTTTTACAGATTTGGATATTTTATTGTAAATATGTGGTGCCAGAGAGAGATAGAATTTCCGTGCAAAAGCTGATTTAACTGTGGGAAGTTCAAACACTAGGTCTTGTCGTCTTCTTTGATTATGAGTTCCCACGATTGAGTGTTTGTGTTGGTCTTTTAAAATTGCCAATAAATATGTTTGCCTTACATTTAACATTGCTAAGTCTTTATAGAGTGTGTCAGTAGGGTATCTATAATCTTTACAAAATATTACTTTAAGAATAGCACGTTGAGCCCTTTCTACTCTCAATAATAGTGTCTTATTGGCCCCACCCCAAACAATGATGCCATAACTTATTAAAGAATTACACAGCGCAAAGTAAATACTTCTCAATAATTGAAGATCACATATGTATCGTATATTCTTAAAAATGGAAATCAATCTCTTGACTCGTCCATACAGTGAATTTATGTGATCTTTCCAGGAAAGGTGCTGGTCAACAACAACTCCTAAATATTTTAAACTTTGTGTTTGTGTTAACTTTTGACAGTTACATATTAAATTAGAATCGTCAAGTCTGCAGTAATGTGCTTTGAGTTGTAGTGATTCTTGTTGGTGTTGGTCGTGGTATTTTTTTTCGCGTATACAAAATGTTAGGTACTTGGTCTTGGCAATATTTAACGACAGCAAATTGTTGTCCAGCCATTTCATTACCACACTGAAGTCATTATTGGCATTTCTATAAACTTCTTCAGAAGAGTTTGCTTGTGAAATTAATACAGTGTCGTCTGCAAATGTTATAAATTATAAATTCAATGGAGAGTGGAAAACGGAAGGTCTTAACACTAGTTTCCCAGGATCCTCTTCCTACCCTGCCATGAGCACGATACACCGTGAAGCTAAAATATATATAAATATGTTTTACACTTAAAGCATTTGGTACCAGTGCCAGAAGGAAATTTATCGATATCACCGCTATAAACTATGTCCTTTTGATATGCGTCTCACGTACTTGATCATGGAAGCCATTGATATTGCCACACAAATTTATGCTGGCTGCCCTCAGATATATATTAAAATTTCCGCAGAATCTGTCTTAAAGGGGTAAGTCGTTTATTTTGTGGCATCGTATGTTTTTTAATGAACCGTATAACTGGTTTAAAAGATTTAATATTTATAAAGGATAAGCTGTAACTGATTAAAAGAACTACAAGTAATATTACATCGTTATATATTGACTAATCTGATATATGTTAGGGAGGTTTTGTAATGTACGCTATAGTTGTCCTATCCAAATCGAGTGAACGGGCCAGGTGGTTACGAATTCGTAGAGTTCGTAGACCTCGAGTCAAGATTTCGCTTCGTTCTTCGCTTTTAGTTCTAATTCTAGAAATAATTCTATAATGAAAACCGTCAAAATATCCTACTTAATGCAAATATTATAAATAAAAACGATAATGCTAACCTTATAGTGTTATTTCACGCATAACCTCACTACAATGCACCTCCCTGTTAGTTACTGATATCACCGAAATAGCTGGCAGCTAGCGAATAATAAAGGGTTATTCTACTTAAAGGCTTTGTATATACGAGTATGTATATAATCAGCCACGGGAATTGGGTAGAAATTTACTGACATGTGAGCTAGCATTTTCGTATTATATTTTTAAATTTAGTAATTTAAACAAAGATGTTATAAATATATATTGCTAAAAAAAAATCAATTACAATAACTATAGTCTAAATTGTACTTTTCATTTTCTTCAACAGTTTTTCTTGCATGAATCAAATTGTAGGTACTGAATTTTATAACACACCGCAAACATGTTGTTCTGTTTTTAAAACGCATTATTCTGCTACAAACATAGTAATTAGAATTTTGACGATTTTGGTGTGGTTTTTACGTAAAAATCTATTGCTACTTACATGTACTTACTCATTTATGTTAATTAAATAATATTTATACTTATCAATAAAAAGAATTTTATTTATCAACATTTGCAGTTAGTTTAGTCTTTGGTTCTTTTTCAAAAAATATATAAATATAATAACATATACCTACATCTACTAGATACCAGTGCCCTTGCAATTTAATCAATGGTCGATTGTGCTCACATCTCATTTGTCGTGTCATTGTGGTCCACGGAAAGTGCTCTTCGAGTGAAATTAACAACTCATTCATTGGTTTCGTTATATTCAATTGATTTTACATACTGTGTTATAGTATAATATAACCAACTTCACGCTGTATTCCGCGCACAGCAGGCTAAAAAGGGAAACCTAGTGTTAAGACACTCCGTGCTCCACTTTTACTCAGCAAGCCCTATCCCTAGCTGGATACATAGTCAAGTTAGGCACAACTGCATTGAGATAAGATCAGTCACAAATTACTGTACCTCTTATTTATTTACCAGAGGAATAAAAAAAAGTTAAAAAAATACAATAAATAGTTGCCTGTATAAATTAAAATCTACATATGTAAAGTTGAGGAATCACTTTTTTTTTTTAATTTAAAATAATATTATAACAACTTAATCTTTATAGCAAATAATAGTAAAAGAAACTGAAAATATTTACTGATCCAAGTATTTCAAAAAGAAAACTAAAACGGAAGTACTTTCACGTATCGCTTCGACACAAAAAATGCACAAAATTGAAATTGCTCAATAATTGTTAGAAAAAAATGACATTCAGCTACGTCAGTTGAATACGAATGAGGACGTTGGGAAGGCATGTCACGACTAACTGAAATACTAGGCAGGGCTATCGGAAGCGCAGAGTTCGTTAACGTCGCCCATCTCGATGCAGTCCAGTCGAGGTGACCATAATCCTGGGTAATATTAAATGAAGTATTTTTTTAACAAAATTTGTAAGGTGGATTTTTTTGTTATGTTGATTTTAAATTATGTTTATAGAAATCGACATTGTGTTTTATTCTTAAAAATCTTTTTTGGTTGTTTGTGAAAGAGAAAACCTTTTAGAGTAATTACCTATATATATATCTGGTCCTATTAATTTTACATATATATCAATAATGATTATATTTAAAAGATGCATTCATAGGAAAGAAAATCTCTATTTTAATAAACTTAACTAGGCACTATATCTGAATGTTAAAGAAACGATAAACAATATTCCATTAATCAGAATATAACATAACTAAATTAAAATGATTATAATAATCCTCTCTTGACTTTATATCGGAATATCCAATTTATCAAAAATGTATGGTAAAACTACTTTTGGGTTTAAACGTGAGGTGCATACGAAGAAGAATGTATCAAATATGTTGCCCGGTCAATGTTCCTGCAGTAGAAATTATTTTTACTTTTACTTGCATTTTTTAACCCTTATATGTACACAATCCTTAGTTATCCGTACATGCACTCCTATGACTGTGTGAAACTAGTATAGTCAGTAAGCAGTGGCTAAGAATTAAAGTTTAAGTATTCATAGAACTATTTAAGAAGTTATTTTAAAATCGATAACTCCAAGGTTGTTGGCTAATTTTGGCGTAAGAGCCTGTTAGGTAATCTAAATATCACTTATTTATTTTATACGCTTTAGACTTAGCAAAAGTACTTTGAGAACTCTACTCTCTACTCTTAGTAGAGCCTACTAAAGTGCGAATTGAAAAATTATTTTTGCGTTGGACAATCCATTAATTGTAGAAGAATATGGAAACCGTAATTCATTCGTCATTTTGATGTAACTCGCTGTACCTCATTTGACAAAAAGTAGTAATTCCAAATATAGCACCGCTTAAAATAAAAAAAAATCCAACCGTTTATTAACACCCTATAAAAAAAATGTAATTTCACAGACTTTTGTTGCATCCAGGCTCTATTTATGGAGTTAAATGAAGTTTCATAATAAAACTGAGAACAAAACCAGCAGTCCAGTTAATTTTTAACGCATTGCCGCAAAGCTTGCGGACGGACGCGCGCAAATAAATACAAGTGTGAATGCACCTGCGCCGTTTGTTGCGAAACAACCGTCCATTTCACTTTATTCCAGACTCTGGAAATGAATTTAAATTTAACGTTTGGATGTCGTTTTTTTTTAGTTGACTCCTAATTTTAGTTAGATCTCTTAACTTTTGTTATTATTTCAAGGGGTTACAGTTTTTTTGGTAATTATTTTTATGAGAATTTATCTAAAATTTTATTTTCAATCGTTTTGATTGAACGTTGTTACTTTAAGTTATATGTGATATTTTATGTAAGATAGCCTAAGCTACAAGCTGTTAACTGGAAATTTTTACCTTAATTATTTTATTTTTATATTTACAATAAAGCCAGAGCTATGAAATAAACTCTTTTATTTTATTCCAACAAATATTTGCTTGTGTATAATGTGTATTTGAGAAAAAATCATATGGTTACGTGAGAGCAAACGGCCATTGTCGGACGGGCGGATGCACGTGCTCAGTTTATTTAATACTTACGTAACTTGAACGTGGGGCATTTATTATATTTATTATAGTATGGACAAGGGCACTGTAATAAATAACAGGATCAAAATTGCTATAAAATATAACTTTCTTGGCTGACAGTACTTTGTGAAACATGTACATTTGTTGTTCGTATATGAAAATTGCCTTATCGATTCTGCATTAAACTAGAAGAGCAAAGCTAAGAGCATAATATATCATTATATTCAAGTGCGTGCGACTAAACAAAACCATTCTCTTTAAAGTCCCTAAATATATTCTATCGGATACGGAAAAATGCGATCCTCTAAAGATTTTCACAAATTCAATTTTATTTAAACGGTTTAAGAACTATCTCTCGTTGCAGTATTTCCATTTGAATGAACCTGCTTTGGTTCTTAGAAAAGATATACAGCTTTGTGAATGCCGAAATCGACACAATATTGTCCTTTGAGAAATGGAATGTATAAAATATGTTCCAAAATAGAGCAAATGTGGATGAAGGATAGATGCAGTATATTGATTTCTTTATTGGTTTAAATCTTATGTAGTACCATTCCCAAGATAATCTATACAAAGGCATTTTCTGACCGAATTTTGAGACATTGCTGCTGTTTTGTGAAATTTAACGCCGCACTTTGCCCATAACATATAATGTAATTTACTGCCCTACGTGGGGATCGCACCCAATACTAGAAATATTAAAACTGGACAATGTATACCATAAGTATTTATAGTAAAGAAACCCCAGCATAACCTACACATTAGTTTATCATATTAATTAAAAATATAATACTTCCATTTTCTCAAGTAATTACAATACATATTAAGAGTTCTCTTTTTAAACATACTTTTAAGCTATTTTGATTGTGTCATTCTTCAGATATCCTTAAAAGCCTCGTTATTTATTTAATTAAAAAAGGAAATTACACAGTATTTTTAAGCTTAAAGGAAAATAATAAAACAGAGATAAAATGGGATTTTAGCATATTTATTTGAAAAATTTAAATACTATTAGTTATAAAAATATATTATTGACGTTGTCTAAAATATGCTACTTGTAATTTAATGGTAACATATAATTATTAATTGTAAAATAAATTATAAATTTATATTTTTATAATAATGATTTTATAGTGTTAATTTGAAAAATAATTTGTATACTTTTATATGTCGTATTTATTCAGTTCTTCGATTATGTAGTCTGTCACCAGCTCCTTAGCGTCGGAAGCCATAACGAAATCTGTGTGAGAGAAAGAATCACGTGCTACTTTACGAACTCTGCAATTGGGCATAACTTCTGCCATAGCTAGTACATCTCTCTCATGCAGAAGTTCATCGCTCACTGTATAATGCATGGTAACGTCCATAGTTATCTTGCTTAAGTCATAAGCTGGTGGTGATAAACTGCCATAATGCAATAAGTTAGCGATGGGACTGTAGTACCACCTTCTGAATGATTTGTCGTTGATATTTTGGCCGTAATGGGCATATTGCTTGATAGACGCTCCACCTAAAACTTCAAATTCTTCCATGATACCTTCCTAAAACAAAATATTTCAATGAAATTACTTTAATGCTTAGACGTGGCATAGATACAAACATTAAGTAAATCAAAATTGCTACCATAATGGCTGCTATGTTGAAAAGACCACACGATCCATTTTCGTTGCAATTTCCAAGATCTAGATTATTCCATTCTGGTCCAAGAATTTCAATAAGACCCATCCTGACTGCAACTGCCTGTAAAAATATTTAGGCTTCAAATCCTTTCAACAATTTACTCTCTTAAATTATATAATAATTAATTTATAGAATAAAAATATAACAGAATAATTTTTACTTCAAATAATATACTTTAGACTTACATATATAGCTTGTGTACTTATAGCAGCCAAACTTAGCAATCTATGTGGGAAGTGTCGTTGGTAGCCTACACCAGCAAGTAAGTGAGCTGACGCAATTTTCTGGTTATATTCGGGAAGCATAGAATTTAGTACAAGGAAGGTAGTTCCGCCCTGAGAATGTCCAATATAGTGAAGCTGAGATTTTCCGGTAAAGTTCAAAACGTAGTCAATCATTGCCGGCAGATCTTTCATACCAATATCTTCAAAAGTGAAATCGAAAAAATCTTCTTTGTCTGCAGGATGATCTGGATTTAAGGAAACATGGTTACGTGAGTTGATAACTCCTCTTGCATTGCCCATCCAAACGTCATAACCGCTGTCCGCTAAATTGTAAGCTGTAAAGTAAATATTGTGTAAATTTTCAAGTATATTAAGGTAAAAGTAGATTAACATTGTACGTCCAGTACGAAAAATATAAACATAATATAAATTTTATTAAATTTTATCATGTCAATTTGTTATGAACTTACCCACGCTATTTTCAGGACCAGACGTGAAATAGGAAAAGGCAGAAGACTGTAAACCGTGCATCAGGAATACAACAGGCTTAGACTTTTTCGCAGAATTCTTATTTTCATTGCGGCCAAATGGAATTCTATTAATTTCTAAAATGTACCCATCACTTGTCGTCACTGTATGTGTTTCAGAATAAAATCCATCTTTAGCTATTCTTTCTTCCTAAAAAACGTAATCAATAACTTTATTTCTCGTATATTACTTTATTTGCTGCTCTGCCTAATCCGTGTGCGGGATACAGCGTGAAGATAATTTTGATTTGAATGTGCAGTTGAGTTCTTAGCTTATGGTGTTTCGATCGTCAAATTTAATCAAATAGATAAATAAAAAGCAGCATGGTGGCAGTGTCATATAAAATACAAATGTAAAAACTTTTCATAAGTAAATCACGAATACCAATATTTAACTTACCGTGTCTAAATGCCTCGATACGGCATTACGAACGTCTGCAGTCAACACTTGAGCACAAATAAGGGTCACGATGGAAATTATTCGTAACATGATGTTTTCTTAAATGACAATGTTTCCAATTTCCACTGTCGTTTTATAATATAGCAATTATCTTTATCTTTGATTATAGTAAGGCAGCTTCACTTCGTTATCGCCGTATGTTTTGTTTTATCCGTCAGTTTTCAAATAAGTTCATTGTTTATGACAGGCTTAACCGATATAATTGCTTTGCAGACGTTCTACGATTAAAAAGCTTTCTTTATCGGTTACGCGTTTGTTTACTATTTATGTCTACATTTCCTCGTTTTTCATATGAGGTTTACCACAGAGTTCCTTTTCGAGAGATGTTTTGTTCCGACGCACTTTATCATTCCGGAACGAGAAATTGAAAATGATTTAAATGTTCTGTTCTGTTCTATTCTTTCTATTATGGCGTTCCGAGCGATGATTTAAATGTACCATTCCCCCGAGTATGAATCGAACTGTCAATTATCGCGTTCAGGAATCAGTCGCTGTCACAAAATTCCACGAAGTTTCAGATAGTAATCTAATCTCGAAACGCCATATATCAAGAATTCAATTCAATTAGTAATCTAATAATTAATGCAATTTTACAGACAAACGATGAAAATACAAAATAAATATTTCTTATATTTTCAGAATAATTTGCTCATTAATGAACGATAATAGTTGATTAACAAAATAAAGTAACTCATACAATTTAGAACATTTTAAAATTACAAATAAATGAATTAAAAAATGCATTTGTCAAATGTGTATCTACTAGACATTGCTATCAGACAGTGGTGAAACCGACCCTAAATATGGTAATTTTACTTTTCGAGCCCGTTATAGTGCAGCGGCACAGCGTCTGACTATAAATGTCTGTTTGTCTGTCCGTCTGTTTCTTCTCAGGGAAATTAACTATTTTCTTTTCCCACTTGAGGAAATGAAACATTTGTTTAAAATTATATTTTCATTACTTCGCTCTGGTATCGAGGCAAATTGCGATGTTGAGTTCCGCCACTTAGCATGGAATGCCTCCAGAACTCAATACGCAGTGTCCCGAAAATAAGATGGAAAGTGGGTTAAGCTTAACACCAGGTTTTCCTTGCCTACTACATATGTATATTCGAGATCCGTATCCTGCCTAGCTAAAAAACAGAAAATACAATGAACATATCTGTCTTTTTGAATCTCAACATGTGTAATGTTGAGATTTCCAAAAATATTTATACTAAAAATATCTTTTTTGACGTTATCGTAAATTCGATTGACAAATATTTCACTTCACTTATGGCTATAGTGGGTTCCCTCGTGATATCTTTATAATCTATCTAAATGAATCATTTATTTTTCTTGTTGGATAAATAATCGTAGTGCTGACTTCGATCAAAAGGTATGAATATATGTATGAAGTAGTGCATTAAAAGATCCTAATATTTTTAAATAAATAGATTAATTATCGAATTTGTCAATTACTTTATCCTTACACTGTAGCATTTTGCTCTATAATATATTCTAGGAGGGATAATCCTAAATAGTAAAGATTAAAAATATATAATTTGGCCGATATCAGCACCTATCAGCGTTGTATTAGCAATATAATCTATGTAAATAGATTTGTATAAACATTTCATATTAATCACAAAATGTGATACATCGGCAAAGCTTGTTTTAACCACTTTTGTGTTGCTGCTTTTCACCGTTCATAAAAATATTTATTTATTTAATTAATTTTAAGTCAAATTACGGTATTTAAATTAAATGCATTCTTAATAAATAAAAGATTAATATGAAAAAAAGAAATTAAAATGGTGAAAACTATTAATTTATTGATTTTTTGCAATTATAATTAGTATTAATTAGTAATCATAATAAGTCTTTTAGTTATCAATTAGGGAATATCCAAAATTGCTGTCCATATGTTTTCCGTTTTTAAATATCGTATCGGTTCAGGTCTTCGATTATGTAGTCTGTTACCAATTCCTTAGCGTCGGAAGCTACAACGAAATCATTATGAGAGAAAGAATCACGTGCTACTTTACGAACTTTGCAATTGGGCATAACTTCTGCCATAGCCAGTACATCTCTCTCATCCAGGAGCTCGTCACTAATCGTATAGTGCATAATGACGTTTGCAGTTATTTTACTTAAATCATAATCTGGCGGGGAGACGCTTCCGTATTTCATTAAGTTAGTAATTGGATTGTAGAACCACCTTCTGAATGACTTGTCCTTGATGTTTTGCCCATAATGAGCAAATTGCTTAAGAGAAGCTCCACCTATTACTTCATAGTCTCCATATATCTCATCCTAGAACAAAATATTTTAGAACGTAAATATAATATATAACTAAGGTAACATTGATTAAGTGTTAATATAAATGTCAAAATATTACCATAACGTTTGTAACGCTTAAAAGCCCACATGCTTCAAAGTTTGTTTGGCAATCTCCAAAATCGGGAGTATTAGATACAGGACCTAAAACTTCATTAAGACCCATTCTTATTGCAAATTCCTGAAAAAATACATATAATAATATTATAAAAACATTGTATCAAATTAATCTCTTATTCTATAAGAAAAATCCGACATTACATTTTTTCAAAGTTATATAAAATATTATTTCACTGTCTGATGTGTTTAGACTTACATATATAAGTTGTGTACTAGAAGCAACTAGACGTATTAATGAATTAGGAAAATGTTCTTGATAGCCTACACCAGCAAGTAAATGAGCTGATGCTATTTTTTGGTTATATTCGGGCAGCATAGAGCTTAAGACAAGGAAAGCAGTTCCACCCTGGGAATGTCCAACGTAGTGAAGCTGAGATTTTCCAGTGAAGTCCAAAATATAATCAATCATTGCCGGTAGATCTCTCATACCAATATCTTCAAAAGTATAGTCGAAAAAATCAAACTTTTCTGAATGATTATCTGGATCTAAGGAAATGTGGTTACGTGAATTGAGGACGCCTCTCGCATTGCCCATCCAAACATCGTAGCCGCTGTCAGCCATAAGATATGCTATAAAGAAAATGATCTTGTTAAGTTTTTTGGTACCTCTTGTCATATTATAACAGATACAATATGACTAGCATAAACTTACCTATGCTGTTATCAGGACCTTTCATGAAATAAGAATAAGCAGAAGCTTGCAAACCGTGCATCAAAAACACAACAGGCTTAGACTTTCTCGCAGAGTCTCCATTTTCATTGCGACCAAATGGAATTCTATTTATCTCTAAAATATACCCGTCACTTGTCAATACTTTATGTGCTTCGGAATAGAAGCCATCCTTAGCTATTCTTCCCTCCTAAATAACAAAATAAAGTGATTTAATTATTCTGCGAATACCATACCACCTACGAATATTTTGAATGGGAATGAATGGTCTAGTTACAGTAATATATCATTTGACATTTCAATGTATAGATTTACATATCAGTCGAAGCAAGCCAGGAGTTTTAAGTTTTTGAGAATGAATGACTCCATTCTCACTATAGGGCGGCCATGACTCTAGCCATACTATCATAGTACTAATTAAAATAGTATTAAAGTTACTTACAGTATCTACATGCTTCGCCAAAGGACGAATTTCGTCACTAAAGACTTGGACACTAATAAGAAACACCAAATAAAGTATTCGTAACATGATGCTTAAGTAAATGACGAAGAGTCCAATCCCCTTGTGTATTTATAATATGACTATTAATATTATCTCTAATGTAGTAAACCAAGTTCACATTGTTATCTATGTACCTTTGGGTACTCTTAATCGGCTATACTTTTGCGAAGATTTATTCTTTATGGCAGGTCTAAACAATTTAATTGTCCTATTCGATTATTAATTTTCTTTATCGGTGACTCATTTCTGTACTTTTAGTGTCTACGCATTTGCCAACAATGTACATATACATTATATAAAACGGTTTTTTTAAATAAAAAGACAAAAAAATTGTACATAGGATGTGTTACCGATGATGATGACGTGACTGATGTTTAATTTTGACAAAAACAAATCAGTTACTCCGAAAGGATACTTTTATAATAAATATATTTTTATTCACACAACATACGAGTTAATTATTTCTCAAAAAATATTAAATATATTTTAATGAATTTAAAATAAAGAAATTGAATTGAGGAAGAAATTTGATATATGAGTCGAGTATGATTGGAGAATAGTGTTTTAATAATAAATTGTTTCTCCTTGCTTAATATCATATGACAAATGCGTGATGATATTTTTTGTTTTAATTTTTTTAGGAAGCCGTCAGCGCAATGTAACGGCCTCTTACTGTAAACGTGACAGTTCAACTGTGTTGATCCCTTGTGGTAATGACGAATCAATGATTTTTTCTCCTTTAATTGCTTTCATAACAGGGCGTTAAGTTTCACTATTTAATTTTCTATGTCTAGAAAATTAGGCGGAAAGTGGGAAACGAAATATCTTAACACTAGATTCATTCGACCAAGTTGATGATAGTAGAGTTCATTATATTGTGCAAATAGTGCTATCGGTTAAGAAAAGTTCTTGTTTAACTGAACTAATCTACAGATTGCCATTTGTTGTAGTTTTGATATTCGTTTTAATAAAATAAACAAACTGTTCACCTTTAAAATATGTCTGATTAAACGTAGTGTTGTGGGTGCGTATCTTAATCAAATAATATTAAATCAAATTTAATATATTTACATTGAAAAATATAAAAAAAAAACATTTATAAAGAATAATTGTTGATAAGAATTCAATAAAATAGATTGTATCATAACATAACTTTTATTATATCTCTAGTAACTGTGCTCTCATATGCCAGAGCTACACAATTTTCAGGAAGGAAACTGATGTGTTTAAATCTATTAAAGAACACCATTTTCGTCTCATTGCATTTGGAATTTTGAAGATTGTGTGTAATCATTTCCTCCTTTTACTATAAGTAAAAACATATTAGACAAATACGAGAACAGAAGAAAAAGAAGAAGATACTCGTATATACCATAATGATGCGATACGAAATTGACAGCACCGCCCTTGACAGTGACATTCTAAAGCAGTGATTATTTTCCAATGTTTATTTACAATAAAAATTACGATAGGTTTCACAACCTAACTCCTAGGTCTAGACAGGTTTACAATAGGCTCGTCAATAGAGATTAGATTAAAATATAGCAATTCCACAAAATCTTTTTCATGATAGCTTACTGATTACTTTACATTTATGCCTACAGGAAGTAAAATGACTAACGTGTTAGTGTTGGTAAGTATATTTCACGGTCACTCGCTCATGCAAAAATCGTGATTTATCGAGTAAATAGTTTCTATATTTATGTCAGTTGCAATATATTTAATGTTATTGTTTCTTCTAGATATAAATTAAAGTGAAATAAGTGAGAATATTCATTTATATTTAAAATATTTATCAATATCGTTTTCACGGCTCTTATGAGTTCTTAAAAATTACTGAATGTGAATTGACTTCAAATTGGTGTTATTTATATGGCTTTGTTTATACAATAATAACATTCTTTGTGCGACTAAGCACGACCAGTATTATGTTTCTAGACATTTTTATTTTGGTTTTGTAAATGAATAAATTGTACATTTTAGTAGTTTATTGATAATTCTCTTATCTATACTAGTTGACGTTCGCTATTTATTTTTGTTTAGACTTTATGATTTCCCAAATCATTTTCATATATCGCAATCCACGCGAAGCGGACAAGTAAAAAAAGTTGAAGTCTCCGATTTTGGTTATTTTTCCTCAAGACAAGTGCGTAGTTTAACACCATCGGCTTAACTAAGCCGTTATGTAGAGCCGCTAGAGACTCATTAATTGTTACGTACCAATTTAATTTTATTATGCAAAAAAACTTTAAAATTATTCGAGATGGTGCCATCGCTTTTACCGCGTGGAAGCACCTGTTATATTAATGTAAGTATTCCAGATATAAAACATTGCCATTACGACAAATATTTAGTGTTCAAAATTTACTTTTGTATTAAGAATGTATTGTGTTGTTCCCTCTGCCCACCTTGTGAAGTACGAGGTGCTGCACGGGGTCGTGGGCGGCGGTGATCATCATCAGGTGACCCGAACGCTCGTTTGCCTTGTCCTTTTTCCATAAAAAAAAAAAAAACTAAAAAACTAATCAACATCATCATCAACCGTTTTCCTACACGCTGGACATGGACGTCTGCTATTTCGTATTTCTTCAAAATGTATTAAGAATTAAAATTTTCATAACATAAAAGAGGTGAGGGAAAGTGATTCATTGATCTTAGTTGATCTTAGTGAGCACAGTACCGATGAAACTGGAAGAAAAGGTCATGTAAAAGAAAAAGATTGATGACAGTGGACGAGTCGAAAGAGGTATCTAGATAGAAAGACGAATTCCATTCTCTCCGACTACCCACCTAGGTATAAAACGTGAAGTTAAAAAAACATTGATAACATCCTTCAGATAAAACAATTTCCCATTAACACTTCCTTCATTAGGGTCTATGCGTTTAAATAAATGTCCGTATTTATCCTCTTAATGTCCCCGATAACGGCTACAAGCATTTTCATACAAGTAGAGCAAGTCACTTAAGAATGAAAGTGATAATATATATTTTTTAAATTTTGAATGGTATACATTTGATCTGTTAGAACATAAATAATAATTAAACTGGACGGATTTATGAATTTTGTTACGTCATACAATAAAAATCTGACTAACGTGCATATGCGAAAAAAAAACAATGTCGCTCTCCGCTCAATAAACAAAAAAAAATTGTTGATAAGGCCACTCAAATATGCTTTACTAAATCTTACTTTATATCGGTATTCGGTACCGATAAAAATGTAAATTGATTTAAAATATTGAATAGGCGATATTCTGTATATTATTATTTTTCTTGAAAATCGCAATTTTGATTAAAATTACCAATAGTTTGAGCAAGTTCTTATTATCTGAAATATTATTATATAAGCTTATGTATTCGTTAAAATGTTACCAAATTTTTATTTAATCTTCGTTCTAAATTCTAGAGCTACTATTGTTTTCTTCATCCCATAATCAATTTCTAAAAGAAAAAAGGTACCATATGAATAAAAAATACATCTGATGCTAATAATATTTTTATTCTTTATATAAAAAGACTTTCATTGTTTCCAGATTATTCTAATCTAGAATTGTCTAAATACTATCAATAATTATAAATAAATAATCTAGATACATATTTCCATCACTTCATTATTTATCATTTCCAAATCTGTTTGATTCCCAATCTACATATGTGTTTCACAATTATTCGACGATAATAATTATACCATCTACATATGTAAGTTTCTGTATACAAACATTAATAAACTAATTCTTATAATCATCGTTTATATTTATTTAATTGTTCAATAATAAAATCAGTAACTAGTTCCTTCGAATCTCTTGAGCCAATGAAATCGGTATGTGTGAACGATCTGCGTCGTACTCTACGAGCACGAGTATTGGGCATTACAAACGCCATGGTCAGCACATCTAATTGATCTAGAAAAACGTCATTAAGACTGTAGTGCATAGTGACATCCGCAGTGATACTTCTTAAGTTATATGGGGGTGGTGTAGGCCTCCTGTATGCTATTAAGTTACCCAAAAGACCATAGTCCCATTGTCTAAATGATTTGTCTTTTATATTTTGTCCGTAGTGAGCATATTGTTTGATGGAAGCGCCGCCTAACACATCCCATAAAGCAGCAATGTCGCCCTAAAAACATACAATAAGTTTAGTAAAATGTCTACACATTACATTACCAATACTACATATACTACAATAATAACAATACAAAACTTACCAAGAAGTCTCTTATGGCAAGAAGATCACAAGCGTCACGATTCTTTTCTATAAGGCAATCTTCAGGATTAGGGCTAATCCAATTAGGTCCCATAATTTCTATCAAGCCAAAAGTGACGGCATATTTCTGAAATGCAAAAACATGGTCTAATAATATTCACATACAAGCCATAATTATTCCGACAATCATTATGGTTTTTTCGGTCTTCGGTCTTATTCTATCTATATCTTCTATTAGGTTTTCCGCAATACACAATGTCTTGAATTAGGCAGTAAGTGGAAAACGCAGTGTCTTAACGTTAGATGTTATCTTATGTTTACTCTGCCATATAAAGGTAAAAAGAATTCCTGCTGCGAAGTTACAATATAAATACTTACATATAAATCATTGGTTCGTTGAGCTGCCAATTTTATAATGTTTTCCGGGAAGTGATTTTGATAACCTACGCCAGCAAGAAGATGAGCTGAAGTTATTTTACTGTTATACCACGGCATCATTGAATTCAGTACCAAGAAGGCGGTTCCTCCTTGAGAATGTCCAATATAATGTAGCTGCTGTCTATTAGTATAATGCAAGACGTAGTCAATCATGGTGGGAAGATCTTTTGTCCCAATGTCGTGGAAAGTGTAGTCGAAGAAGGCTCTTCTATCTTTACGATCATCGGGATTTAAGGAGATGTGATTTCGAGAGTTTATAACGCCTCTTGCGTTTCCGATCCAGACATCGTATCCGCTGTCAGCAAGGTTGTAGGCTAAAATAGAAAAATAGTTTTTTTTTTATTATTTGCTTTTGTATGAAAAATTAAAAAATATCTTTTTCTTCTTTAGGAAACTCCTTAATAAGTTATTTAGCGACTTATTTTATTTTGTTTCAAATCATTACTTCGTTGCTTTTTTTCACTGACAACTTACCAATGCCTGTTTCCGGTCCTAAAGCAATAAAGGATAAACCGGAGTTCTGCATGCCATGCATCAAAAAGACGACCGGCTTAGAAACTGAAGAATTTTGAGGCTCAAAGCGACCAAACGGAATCCTATTAATTTCTAGGATATATCCATCGCTTGTTATTACGTGGTGGGACTCGGAGTAGTATCCATCATGAGCTATTCTTTGCTCCTGAAGGAAAAAATAAATTTATTCAAATTTCAACTTCTCATATTTTAATGATATAGAAAAACTTTGTATAAAAATAACAATTTCATGACATCACATTTGAAAGTTCGTTCATTGTTTTTAATTAATTGAAAATTTGATCATATATTAATTGTAAATTTTATTTAGCACACTTTATATCATTTCATTCGTTATTATTATCACTTAATTCGTTATTGAGGTTTCTTATGTATTTAAATAAATATTAAAAAAAATATATATAAGTACAAATACATTTCTTATCACCTTAATAATTTCAGTAGCTAGTTGGGATACATGTAATAATTTTATATTATTTTTAATAGTAATCATTTTAATCTTTTAGATTACCTAATCGTAAACAATTTGTCTCGCGATTATACGTTCGATATTAAGACTTCCTGATAAACAGATTAAAGGATTACCATTTTTAATACTAATAGTATGTTTAATAATTATATTTTTATAATTAAAGACATGAAAGCATGAAAGCAATATGGGATATTTTAAAAATATTTTAAGAATCGGTAATCTAAATAGTTTACCATTTCCATACAAAGTTAAAAAGGCGATGCAAAAATTAAAACAGGACTATCACTATTGCTAGATTAAAACAAACAGCAGTGGCGGACTAAGGGGGGGGCGGCGGGGGCGGTCCGCCCCGGGCCTCGGCTCCAGGGGGGCCTCCAAATGGTGCAAATTCCCTTGATCAAATCCTAAATAAGTCCTTGAAAAACGCATAGTATCTACTTAATAGGAAGTTTGAGGTTGGAGGGGGCCTTCAATAAACAAATAAGTACAGGGATTAGTGCAGCCTGTACCGGTAGTTTACATTATATTAATTAAAATTACTTTTATCTTTCTAATGTCTATTTAGGTTGCATGTGGTTCCAGTTTCGTAGTTTTTTACTTCAAGTTCCTAGGGCCTCCAGACCGACGTCATTTTATAAAAGTTTGCGTACTCACTAACCTGAAAGTGGGGCCCTTCCAGAAGTAGCGCAAAATAAAGGTACATCTCTATCTGGGAGGATGATTGAGCCATCAGATCGGTTTGGGTGCTTATAAGGGGGTCTTAAAATAGTCCATAAATAATATATGTAAAATTATAGCGTAAGTTTTCAAAGTGGTTTTGGAAGTCAAATGGCAGTTCCTCCATTTAAAAACCGCCATCCGCCGCTAATATGGAACGCAACAACGTGTCAAGTACGAACACTGCTTAAAACGCTAGTACCCAGAGAGAAACTCCGCTTTGCAACGTAGAATATTGGCTCTCTAACCGGACGACGCAGAGAACTCGCAGATGTACTTATAAGACTTCGGGTCCAGTGTACTTTCCTCCAGGAAGCTTGCTGGAAGGGCAATAAGCCTCTCAATAACGGACAGGGTTACCGCCTTATATACACTGGGTCATCCTCGGGTAAAAACTGTGTGGCAGTAGTTCTTTCTGAAGAGCTTCAGAACTGGCTTCTTGAAGCTGATGGTCGCTGCAATAGCTTGATGCGTATAAGGGTGCTGATTGAAGGCGTGACTACAAACTAAATTAGTGCCTATGCGCCGCAGGCCGGCTGTAGCGTGTCCAAAAAAGAGTCATTCTGAAAGCAGAATGAAGAGGTTCTACTTGCTATACCGTCTACCGAAATGGTTGTTTGTTGTTGGGGAAGATTTGAACAGTCACGTCATTAAGGCTGCTGAGCCGTATGAACATGTTCACGGGGGTTTTAGATACTGACTTCGTAATACAGAGGGAGAAAATATTCTGAGAACCTATTGCGTCTGATCTGGCCGTCGCGAATACGTTCTTCCAAAAGAACCCTCAGCACGTGATTAATGCCAAGAAGAAATAGAAGAAGTATACGTATTTTGTCCCAATATTAAACAATCTTTAGGACGTCTGGCAATGTCTGATGCTCTGGCTGTAGTCCTAGATAATCTGGTAGAAATTTACAATGAATTTGAGAGTGATCAGGTTTTACATCTAGAGCAGATGATCTGCCTCCACTTGTACCTATCTATTGAATGGTAGTAATAGATAATATCAGTGCTCGTAACATTCTTATTTCGGTTTTGATACAAATTTCTCTTTTCTTCCATACGTTATTTACACGGATGATAGCTTCTTTTGTTATCCCAATTCGTCTTTTTATCTCGAGGACACGAGGATTTTTTTGCTAAATTCTACTACATGTACTTTTGATATTTAGTATTTTAATTTTCTATATGTATTCAAGTCTAACTGACTTAATTACAACATGTAAACTAAGTAAGCATACACACTAATTTGTACATGAAAAAAAATGTGATATATAAAATTTTTTTAGGGGGGGGGGGGCTGGTGCGGGGGGTTGTCGAGGGGCCTCATTCAACGACACCGCCCCGGGCCTCCGACGGGGTTAGTCCGCCACTGACAAACAGTTATTTATTTTATATGATATTTTAAGAAAATAAAATTAATAACCGTTCAGAAATATGAATTTTATATTATGATATAAATTAACATCACTAGTGTAGCGCAGTCATAGGAATTCGGTAGTTAAGCGACACAACTCTGTAAAGTTAGGACTCGTTTGATATGTCGTACGAGTGGTAGGTGGTTGGTAGACGTGGTATGCAAATCCATCTTGAAAAAAATAAGTTCCTGTCTTTGATTATGAGATGCTAAAATGAGCATGTGCCGAAGGTTAAATTATATGAGGGTGTACAATCTTGTTATATCGTTCACGCTGACCCTCAGGGCAGGTAAGTGATAGGTTGTTACAATTTTTTTTTTATCAAGAAAATAAAAATAACATTAAAAGAAGTACTAAAACAGAAACTAATTTAAACCTGTTAATTAAATTAAAGAAATTTTAGCAAACTTTGTTTTTTGAAGTTTTATATTTTTTATACATAAATTTAATAACGTTATTTGAAGGTACTAAATATATGTATACAAAACTTAATAAGTATTTTTGAATTTGTTCATTTCGGCTAATTGCCTAATATTATAATTTTTAACCATTTATTTTATAAATCATTTATTTTTTCCTAGTACGTTTAACAATTTTAAAAATCTGGACCTTAACTTTGTACTTACGATATCCTTTAAAATTATTTGATTTTCCTCCCAATCTGAAACAGGAAACGCCTGGGCACCAACTAATATGGTCACTATCGAAATTATTCCCAACATGATGACAAATGACAACTTTTTCTTACAAGTTCGTGTATTTATAATCTCTTAATTATCATTATCTAGGGATAATTACAAAACACTTTTGCAATGTGTGTTGACGTAGAAATCGTATTTTTTTCACGAACACACAACACACTTGCTGATTATGGTTATCTTTTTAGGTTTGCCTTAATTTGCTAATATATATGTTTGTTAGAATCTATTGTTAAAACTGATCTATTCATATTTCTGTGCCTCGCATCTATATATGGAACCTCTATTATCAATACTTATCTATAATTCGATAGTTGTTAAAATGTTACTAATCTAATATTTCCGCATAGTATTTTTCTAGCAGATAGATATACATATGTATATGCCTATTAGAAATTTAAACATTTTCGTGATTTTGTTTGTTAAATGAGTTATAAATTTCCATTATGTCTATCAAATGTGGCTTGTTTGAAGTTTTTGTTGACAAAATAAACTGGTGTCCACGTAACAATGAGATGAGTATACATTGTCATGACCTTTGTTTTGTAAAGTAAAAATCCTATGCATCTCGTTTACTTTCTCATGAAGATCACGCGCTGGCGAGTCCAGTCGATTATATCTTACAATAAATGTTGAAATTTCTCCTATGAGTAATTAATTTTACTATCGCCATTAAACGCAAAGTTGCTTATACAGTATTGACAAAAAAGGGAACAATATATAATCAAACAAAATTATATAAATGTTTTATTAAGATCACCTTTACATAACAGTATATCTGCTAAACTATCATTCACGGAAATGAACAAGTATTAGAATTTTCTGAAGTTTTATACCCGGCGATTTATCTTATTTATCAAGTACTTCTAATCCTATAATATATTTGAGACAAACCTAAATCTCTTTTATTTATAATATTCGATTAAGCGGCTTTGTTTGTAATATAAAATTGTTTTATAAATACATTTGGGGCAAATTTGTAGGTCGCTTATAACTTTGAAGGACATTAATAATACTTGTACTACTATTGGTACAGTCGCACCGCTGTTCTTGAAAATAGCTGTGCTTTGCTCTTCTGGGAGCGGTCTATTATTACTGATAGGTATATTGTTGCCAATGGACCTGATATAGTGCTAGTAGACCGACGCCGTGCTGTGATTGTTGACATTGCTATCCCTCATGATAAAAATCTTGTGAAGGCAGAAAAAGAAAAATTATCTAAATATTTGGACTTAGTCCATGAGATTACGGCCTAATGAATTGGCAATCTGACTATAACTGTGCGAATAGTGATTTCAGTTAACGATTTAGTGGTAAAAAGTCTTGGCTATCATCGCTTAACTATTGGATCAAGAACTTTGTACAGAAGGCAGTATTACTTAAATCGGCGCGTATTTTGAGAAGGTTCTTAATTCTGGAGCTCTAACTACCTGGAGTTCTTTTTTGATAATAAAAGTATATGTTGTTGTAGCAATATTACTTATTTATCTAACAAACTGCAGAATCCGAGGTTTTCACGAAATAGTATTAATAAATACTGATAGGAACACTAGGTTCTTTCTGTGGAGAATGAAAAAGAAATAAGGCATTAAGTTTAACAAAAAGTTAATATTTATAAATTGGTAGTGAATTTAACAAATTAGTTTATTTTTTGTTGTTTACTACATTATTAATTATAAATAGGTGCATAATCTACTGATAAATATATAATTGCATGATTTTATAATTAATACAAAAAAGTACATAAGTATACCCCTGCTTAAGATTGTTTATCACAAATATGCGATTACTTTATAGAAATTTACATATATTTAAAAGATAATATATTTGCAATTAAAATTAAACATTAAGTAAAATAGATTACTTTTTTAATCTCTTTGATAAATCAGTGGAGAACGAAACAGTCGCATAATGAGAGTATATATAGGTAAATATTGGGAAATAAAAAATGATTTTGAAGGGAAATTAAAGAGAGAACATTAAATAGACTTATAGGATATTGAGAAGAAACTCCTGCTTATAACCCATAAATTCACCTGACGTACATTATCTTGCGATCCAAAGAGGAGAGCCCTTAAAATCTAAATTTGCAAAACATTGCTTTAGGTTGATCTCTATACAATAATAGGCCATAAGAATAGAAGAAAATAAGGAATTAATAAAAAAAGAATCTAACATAAATAGAATTGTAAAAAATATTTTATCAATACTACATATTAACTGGCAGTAATATTGAAATAGTTCATTATACCTCATGAATAATGAAATAAGATTAATCGTTTAATTTATCTGCTGATAATGTTATCAGATAACTAAAACGTCCGGTATTATGTTTTTTACATTTAATAAATAATCTTTAACACTTGTTCGGTATGTTATCGATTGCGACAATAGCAAACAGTGGCAGAATTAAAAGGTGAAAGATTATCTTTTTATTTCATCTTCACTTATTTAAAACGCTATGATAAGATACTTTATTATTAATATCATTTAGGCTTGCATTTTTTTATTTGTTTATTTGTTAGACATTGTGTGTGGATTGGCGCAATCTTATGTCGCATTTTGACAATCTGGACCAGGCAAATGATTTCGCCTTTTTAATAAGGCATGGTTCAAGATAGGCTAGCATAATATTCTATGTAGTAAAATGATAGATATCGTATTTCAATGAAGGAAATCACACTTCTGGACTTTGATCTATTTAGTCGTATTCAGTATCAGATAGTTGAACCAGCCACACCATCATTGCATTTCTTGCGTTATATTTAAATCTTTTGTTAAGTTATTTGCTACTGTTACTGCGTAACTTATAAAATTAAGATTGCTTTGCGAAGTTTACTCGTTATAGTAATTAAGAACAGTTCTTTCAATTTTACGACCATTTGTCTACGCCAATAGCCAGTGACTACGATATGTGGTATACTATCGGCATTTATAATATATAGTTCAGAAAATTATAATATATTGTTCAAGAAACGTGAACTTATTTATCCATATCTATTACTTCAAATTTTAAAATAAGTAAATAATACCATAATTTATAGCACAATAAATAAATTATCATGTGAATTGTATTTAACAGTTAAGTCGAACTATACTTTTCAGCCATGATAAGACGTCATATTTCAACTACGTATTTGTTATTTTGTTTAAAAACAATTAAGTATTAACCGTCTTCGAAAAAGAAGAGGTATTTAATTAGGTTTTCGTTTGGTAAAAATACCAATGTTATTCTGATTAGTCTAGTAGTTAGATTTTGAGCATTTTTGTTAATTTGGAAGATAAAAAAATCACGATACTTTGTCAAGATCTGTACAAGGAGTACTTAAAGATTTATGTTCCGTTTGCGTCATTCTTTTGTATTCTGTAAGACATACTTGTCATTTGATTCTATAGAAATTAAATGTTATTAGCTTAACCTACCTAGGAGTTTTCATTTCATTATAATTTTAGTTTAAATGGACGAAATGATTTTCACTTAATAGCAGTAATTTATTCTTTGTAAAACATTATCGGCTATTCGGCTATACGGCTTATACCCCTAAGGTTTTAAGGTTAAGGTGAGGCGTCTAAGGCTGCCTGTCCATTGAACACACATCACACCAAATGCAATATTTGATCCTCCATAAATCAAGGAATGAAGAATGAAATAAAAATGAAAAATGAAGAATGAAAGTATTTTTTTAAATGTCGATTTACTACGTTCATTAATATTTGCCTATCTACGAGTAGGTACATATATAATATCTATCACTTATCGGATAATTGCTTTCCATAATTAAATAATTACAATAATAGGTACAAAATGTCATATACAGATAAATTGTTTCCTATATATCTATATATGGACCGTTTATTTTGAAAGTGGTGTAAGTCCATTTTTGAGAAAAATGAGCTATTACGTAATTCATGCTTAATTTAATGTAATTTTTTTATATATAACTAGTCCGTGTTAAATTTCTCAAAAAAAACCCATTATTTGAACAACGTAAAATCGGTCGGTAAATGAAATTGCATAATCATCGACATACTAATCTTTAATTTTCTCGAAACAAAAGAAAATGGACTTACACCACTCTCAAAATAAACGGTCCATATATAAAAGGACTTGTCCTCACTGACTGAGGTAAGACGCACGCACAGCCGTAACCGCTGAGGGTAGAAACGTAAAATTTGGATAGATGTTTACTTTCGTAATCTGGACTCCACTAAGAAGGGATTTTGGAAAATTTTAACCCTAAAGGGGTGAAACATGGGTTCAAAGTTTGTATGAAAAAATTTTTAAATCGGCACCGATTTTTATAAAATTTGAAATTTAGATTTTTAAAAGTATTTAATTGAACACGTGTTTCATCGTTTTCTAGAATTCTTCCTCTAAAGGTGCAAATAAGGGGTTGAAAGTTTGTATGGAAAAATCTTAAAAACGTCACCGATTATTATAAAATTTTAAATTTGAACTCTTAAAAATATTTAATTGAACATGTGTTTCATGGTTTTCCAGAATTCACCCCCTAAAGGTGCAAATAAGGGGATGAAAGTTTGTATGGAAAAATCTTCAAATCACCCCCGATTTTTTGTTATTCTAAATTTAGACTCTTAAAAATATTTTATTGAACACATGTTTCTTGGTTTATTTTAATTCATCCCGTTCGTTTTTAATTTCATTAATTCAGAAAAAATCTTTAAATCGCCACCGATTTTCATAAAATTTAAAATTGATACTCTTAAAAATATTTCATTGAACTGCGAAAGCGAAGCTGCGCGCGTCCGCTAGTTTATGTATATAAATACAACATAGAATTTAATACTTTAAGATTAGATTTCTTTGTTTAGGAACCGGATAAAGCAGGTAGCAATAAAAGAGTAATGCAACCACCAAATGCTTATAACTTAAGATTTCAAACATTAATTTAATCATATTTCGGGCTTAATTCTATAATCTGTCTCCGTTTATGAGGAAAGAACGGAGTGTCTTAACGCCAGGTTCCCTCTGCGTTGTGCGGTGTTTTTATTAACACCGAAAGTAATGACATTGTCACAAAGCATTTTCGAAATTAAAATTACGAAAATGTAATTTACATTTTATAACCAATTTTGAATCAACGTCTTACATTTGATCGACGGTTCTTCTTTATTTACTTTCAGAAAATTATTTCAAACAAAATATTTTAACGTGGTTTACTTACCTTCACAAGTTCGTAAAATAATCTTTATTTTACTTAATTTTATTTTTTAAAACACACTTTTCTTTCACATTAATCACGTTTGACCTAAAAAATCTTTGAGAACCTATATATATATATATATATATATATATATATATATATATAGATTAGTAAAAAGAGCAAATTTATTTAACCACATATTTAATCTAGATTCTTTTGCAATGTATTAATCTACACTCTCTGATTAAATATAAAACTGAAATGGAAATGGTTTCTTTTGATTCTTTTTTTATTAACTATTAAATAATAAAAAATTATCAAAATTTTTATATGACTTCATTTCAGTTTTTATACCTATAGACTATAAAAGCATAATTTTATCTCATGTTATCTCAAACCTTTTTAATACATCGTAAATTAGTAATGTCAAAATAATTTCAAAGTTATGTAGACCTAGAAATTATTATTTAATATTTTATGTATATTTATTCAACTTTAGCAACGAATATTATGGAAAAACAAATACAAGGCACACAGCACAACAACGGTAGCTTATAAGTTAACGTAAAATATCATAAAAAATGTTTTACTTAAAAGTAAATGGAGAATACAGCCTGAAGCTGAGAAAGAACGATGTAGTTTTTATTTTTAATATTTTTAAAATGTTATTCTAGTTTTAAGAAAGAAAAATCTTATTTAATAAACATAAATTATTAACGTAGCGGGATTTAAACTCCGACCACTAAGCCATAAGTTCTCAATAAGCTACGTCGAAATTATTATGTGCTTGTTACCATTTATTTATGCTGTTAGCAGATTTATTTTTTTGTTAAAGGAACTAATTTGTCACTAAGTTCAATAACACAGATAATAGTGATATGTAAACGAGAGAAACCTTCAGACGAAAACGACAACGAATGAAGAAATAAGGCCCGAAAGTGCCTTACCCTAGGCCTTGCTGGGTAAATTCGTTGTAAAACATTTCCTACTAAATGAATTAAAACTTTTAATGGTGGCTCCGGCGCTAAGTACTACATGAAACAAATAAAGTTGCTATGTGAGTAACAGGAAAAGTTGAAGACGCGTGTACCTACTACAAAGTTTCAGTTCAAAAATCCTTTAGGCGACTCTCCAAAAAGCAATTATATCGAAGGAAATGTATCTATAAAGAAAATTGCAGATTTATTATAGGATTTTAATATTTAAGAGAGGCAAATTGTAAAAACCCCGAGTTCTTCGCTTTGAATTAGTGTGAGACGTGGATGTTCATATATGTGACGTCGGCCGCCAATCATGAAAAAAAGCAAGGATATATTTTTATGTCTTATATTTTTATTTATACTATTAGTAATAAAATTGATATTTTTTCCGGCTTTCCTTTTCCGGTCACTCACACAAATGCTAAGCCTTGCGAACTTCACTTCCAACTTGCCACTGAAATAGTTATATTTGATTTTGTATTTTCTATGTAACAATTATTTTTGTGTAAAATCTGTTGAAGAAATAAAGTATTTTTTTTTGTGCTTGAATAATATAAACTTTTATTTTTCAGGTAAGAACCGAAAACATCAATGATCGTCTATTTAAGAATACTAAGGTAAAAATTGGATATTCATATCCTGCTAACCAACAGCCAGCAGGTAGGTTATCTACTGAAAATGTTTGAAAAATGCAGCAGCAAACGCGGTTGATTGACAAGGAGCGGTTATGCGTTTGTGATTGGACAGCAAATTGTTCAACCGCCATACCTCTGTACCTCTTTGTCAATATTCTATAAAATTTCAAAAAGTGCAGTAAATTTTGCTTAAAACGGAAAACAAACATTTTTTTATCAGCTTTACTCTGTTCGCATACGCAGTTGGGCATATAGGGTCAATTATTAGTGTTAGGGAGCAATAAGAGAAGATTTCTTGAAATTACCACAATAAACTTGAAAACTAACTGGAAGAAAACTGTATTTTACTTTTTGCCATTCTTGCAAACAAAGTTTCAGGCTACAACTAGTCCTTTTATGAAACATTGTTCTTAAAATCAAAAAGAAAAAAAATATATTTAGTTTATCATGTTCGTGATGTAGAAGAGTCTACAATAATTACTAACTCTGGCTAGCAGGTGTTATATAGTGTCACGCCCCGCCTGTTGGGAACGCTGTTCAACTGATTGTACTTCAACTTGCGAATTCGTTTTTAATAAAATACTATCTGTATTACTTACTAAAGTCAAAATGTTTGTTATTTTTTATATCATAGCATGTTTTATTATATATCTTATCAGGTTATCTTTTATGTACATAAATATGTAAATTATTTTGTTGTTGCTTCTATGTGTCCTTTTGATAGTGTATGTAAGGTATAACACATAGCTAGGAAATCAGAGGGATTCTACTGTCTAAGACACTCCGTTCCCTACTTTCCGTCTAATTTTACAGACATGGGGAGTTATGTAACAGAAGCATAAGCTGCGCTCTGTCTACCAGGGCGAGAAATGAACATAAGCTAAGAATAATAATTTCTCCAAAGGGGAATTAAAAGTACGATACTCTGTCATATCGCCAAGACGCGGACGGCTTCTAATTACATGATTTCATGGTAAATTGTATACTTGCCGTATTTCAATATAAATATAACAAAGCCACATTTTATTTTATCGTTGTCACATTAAATAACAATCAGACATTTATTAATTACTTTTTTATCTAGATAGCTTTAGCAAAAAATCACTGAAAATATTTGGAGATAACAAAATGCATTAATTAACATAATACATTCAGATTATCATGGAAAATGTGGCCCAAATTATTCGTTGGTTTTTTTTTGTTATTTTCAAGCATCGTGCGAGAAAGAATAGAGGAAAATCAGTCTTTTTCACTTGCTGTCTATATTAGTAGGACGATGAAACATGAAGTGGCTATTTTCTTAAATATGAGATAGTATGTGTTGTGTAGCCTAATCCTATTTTTAGCTTCACGCTTTATCCTACATATAGGAGGATAGGATAGGATATCTTATTAAAACATTTTCGTTCATCACTTTCTATCGCATCCTGGGAGCATTGCGTGTGGAAGTCAAAGCTACGCTTTCCCTCGTTACCAGAGAGAGGAAATAAAAATAATAAATATTAGAATATAAGTATGTAAACACTAAAGAATAAGTGTAATTTTCATTAATTACTTTATTATCTCTGATACAATTGTTGCATATTTTGTTCTCTTATCATTGTAGATATTCATAGGCTTGTATAATTCTGAATAGCGATCGAACCACAGGGTAAATTCCCTAAATTGATTCTTAAAAGTAGCAAATAACAGACTTTTCTTTAACCTTCAAAATGAGAAAATGGCTAACTAGAAACGTAACACAAGTATAGATTACTTAAGAGTATCACTGAACTCTACTTTAGTCTTATCTTTTAAACTTTTAAAATAGTTACTATTAAATTGAGGCCATCGTGGCGTAACGACACAGCCAACTTTAAACGCAACGGTTGTAGGTTCATTTCTCACTATGGACAATGAGTAATTGTCATTTGATCCCTATACTAACAAGTCAAACGCGTGGCGTTGAGTCCCGCCACTCAACTCGCAATGTCTTGAAAATTTGGTAGTAAGTGAGGAACGGAGTGTCTTAACATTAGGTTCTTTATTTTAAAATCCCAAAAATAATAAATAATTATTTCATATAAAAACACCTGTTAATTTGACTTGGAACAAACAGATTTTTTTACGAGATATTTGCTCTTATCTATACTATGGCGTACTTTCGAGATATAGCAGTAATAAACCGAGTGTAAAGAACTTTCATCTTTATGACTATTGCTGCTTCGCTTTGTTCGGCTTCGGTTGTAAAAAGATATGCATGCCTTTATTGTGGATGTGCAAATGGAGTGAGCTGCGTCTGGGTGTACCCACGGGTGATCCTATAAACTATTTTACTATCTTTTACTTTGTTTATAATTTTAACGATATTGAAATTTTAATAAATTTTGCATATAGATGAATTAAAATTTTGTTTATTTTATATGACAATATTTTTTTAAAAGTGCAATTACGTAAGTGTCGTCTCAAAAGTACAGTGTTCTAACCCGATGTCTAATTTTAATATTAAATAGTATTTTTTTTATTCCCTAGCCAAAATTATTTCTTAACAACTTATATTTTCATTAATTTAAAAAAAAAACAATGTCATCGATGATGATTGATGTAGCATTAAAATATTCTATCGTCCCGGAAAGCAGGCTTATCGTTTAGCGTTTTATTTTATAGCAGATGTTTTTTAATTAGATTAAGACAAGTATGTGACTGTTACAGCTACAGTTAGTGGGTTCGATTCCCAGTCGAAATGATTCAATATTATTTAATATATGAATTTCTGGGTCCTGATGTCGAGGCAAAGCCGCAGCCATGACTTACTAACTCTAGGCTACCTCTGCATACCCTAATAAATGCAGAATACAGCGTGATGCTAAAAAAAAAATATTTCTTAAGGTTCACCACACTTTTGAAAGGTCCAACATTACATGTTTCATATACACTCATTGGAATTCCTAAAACTAATTTAGTAAGGATATTTAATAAAACATTAATTTAAACGTTATTCCTTTAAGTTTATTACGTAAACTAAGTTCCTAATACTGGTAAAAGTCTATGATAAATGCTCTGTCAGCTGGTACTAATTCATGAAGCGTGGTGATAAATCGCCTCAGGACAAGTTAAGAAAAGGTCGCCCCAAACTAGACTCTTCCATTAGGTACTATGATAAAGTAGGACTCGAGGACCATTGCATGTAAAAACTAATCTATTTGCCCAAATGTAAACTGTAATCGCTATTGGTTATGTGTTCGATTCCTACTCGAGGAAATGAAATATTTAATTATTTTCATTTCTACGCTCTGGTAACGAAACAAATCACGGCGTGGAGTTTCGGCACTCAACACGCAATGCCTCTCATTCGGCGGAAAGTGATTGAAGTATCTTAACACCAGGTTCTCTTTACTTACCCTGCTAAGTGCGGGATATAACGTAAAGCTGATGCATAAAACAAAACTAAATAAGGTTATGCTTAAGACGTATACTTATAGATACATATAGAGAGACATTGAATTGGAAGTATGAGCTATTAAAACCCAAATCAATATTTTTTTATGTTCTTTATAGAATATATGTATTTTTATATATAATTAATAGTTAATATTGACGAGAATACTTTATTTGAAGCTTGACAATTTTTGGTAATGGATAATCTTATTGGTTCGCGTCAGCAACGTGTTAATGCTCGCTCGAATATTTAAAATGTAGTGTTCGTGTCAGCGTTATATTGTAGTGATAGTAGACTAGCAGGACAAAAAAGTACGTTAATAATCTTATTTATAATAAAAAAAATTAAAATTTAATATTAATAATACTTTTTAATTTTTATTCGGCAATTGTGAATGTCTGCAATGTTATATAACATTACCGTACTTCAAAACTCCACGTATACATTTCATACATTTCTTGACTAACAGAAAATTAAAATTAATGCATTAAATATTTTGAACGCAATCCTAGTTTTTTTGTTATTTGCTGTCTAGCTGACATGTATCTCATGTATGTATCAAACGTCAAGAAGCAAAGAAGGAAAAAAACTGTTGTTGATTATTTATTAAAAAGAAACAAACAATCAACTTGATACCATTAAATTTCTGCCATTACATACTGAATTAATGTTTAAAAGTCAGCATGATTCTGGAAGACTCAAAAGAAGTAACTTGCTCTCGTTGTACCGAACTTCGTAGAGCCTTTATAATTGTCGCCATATCTGCCATACTACCAATGATAGTATTTTCAGCAGTTATCTTACTTTTATCTACAGAAAAAATTGATTCCCATTTGGAAAGTATTACTGCAATCATTGTTGAATTCGTTCTAGGATTACTCTACATACAATTGTTTGTGGCTACAGCATTTCTAATCATCGGATTTTTGAAAAGACATCGTCCTGTGTTAAAATATCAATTTTGGTATATCATATTTCACGTCATATGCATGAGTTTGTTTATAGTATCTTCTCTTATAATGACTTTAGCTAATGAATCGTATGCTCTATCGGTAGCTGTGGTTGCTGCTGGAGGGGCTTACTCTTATGTTATATATTATTATATGAAATTAAAAATTTTGCTGTTAATACTTTAAGAAAGGATTGCTACTATAAAAAGAGGTCATAAGATTAGAAAACAACCACAATGAAAACTTTAGCAAGCAGAAAAAAGCTTTTATATGAATGCTTATTTAAATTCTACCATCAGATACGCTGAGCAATAGCGAAACTTGGGAACTGGAGAATATAAGGAAGAATCGCTATTGGAATTGTATTTGAATGAAACTCCTTTTACTTATTTAAATAATAAATCTCACCGACAGTTTTTGGCTTACATAAAGTTTTTTTTCTTCCTTAAAGTAGGCTTATTTTGTGGGTAGAATCGTAGATGTGATGTGTTCGTAATCGGCTTTAGAGCGCCTCGTAACTTAGCGAATTAGCATAAACTATTCATTCTGTTTTATCCAAAATCCTGATTTTAAGATACTCTAAAGTCTAATAATTATAAAAAATATTGCTTAATAAATATTTGGACATTTTGCATACATTATATGGTGTTGGGTTCCGCCATTTAACACGCAATGTTTTGAAAATTCAGTAGAAAGTGGGGAATGCAGTGTCTTAACAAAATAATCCCTATTCCTACCATTCTATATGCCATATAAATTATATTTGCTAGTAGTAGTAGCTGCATATAAAAATTTAAATGCAGTTTATGCACGTCTTGTCACCTGCTTCATATTAAAATATTGAAAGCAATTGAAAGACTAAAAGGCAACCTTTAGAGGATTATTCGTGTATAGTGTATACCCTATTCATAGCTATTCCTAAGTGAATGTAGGGCTTAAAATGACACACATACTAGATAAAATATACATACTATATTAAAAAGCCAGCATTGTAAGATATATTTACTGCAACTTCAATACTCGGAGTTACAGAAAACTGAATGGAAGAGTCTTTATAAAATATAACAAAAAACCTTGTCAGTGCTCTTCATAAAATTACGCTACATTCTGCTATCTCATATTTTCAATGGAGATGTTCTTCAAAATGTAGAAAACAGATGTGAAAGATGCAAATTACATTTAAGACTGGTCTTTAAATGCAATGGAACGAAGACTCTAATAGAGCTTTTAAGGTTTGTAGGCTGGATTTTATTTTAAAAGATATATAAATTTACCTGACTTGAAAAAGTAGGTTTGGGTAAAGCATTACAACGTTCTTGTTGATATTAAAATATTGGAATAAGTTGGATTGCTCAAAAATATATTTTAAAAGCATACAATCATTATGTGGTATTTTTTTAATGTAATTTGTGATTACATTAAAAAAATACCTAACTAGATAGCTAACTGATAACCGAAAACTGAGACTTCACGTGTCAATACACAATTTCTCATTGGTGTCTAAGATACCTTGATGTTCTTATTTTTGTTGTAAAAGTGTACCTATCAAATTGTGTTCATAATACTAAAATATACGAGTATATTATTTGGCTTATTTGTCTTTAATACATAACACATGTATATTTATTGTTCATATACTCGTATGTGTATCTCATATTGGTTACAGATCAAAGATGAAAAAGGCAACCGTTCAAAGTTGCTAATGGTTCAATAAATAAGAATACAAATGTTCAGTAATAAGAGCGAGGCTATAAGAAACTCTTTCGCAGTCTAGTCACGAAGTATTTATGTTTTCAAGTATCGAAGCTACCGCCGCTGGGGAACCATTGCTATTCGTTAGAGCGAACTAACGCCTAACCAATAATGACAAGTTAAAATTCTGTTCATATATACCGATATTGCAAGGAGTTTTACATTTAATTGACAAATGTAAGTGATAATCAGTTTTTTTAACTTTCACGCTTTATCCCGATTTTGACTTAATTATCCTGAACTGTTCAAACATTATTCCACTTAACATGTCACTCCGTTAATTCCATTTCTTTTTTACTGAGAGATTGTATTTAATGATGGATTTATATTTAAACGTAGGTGAACAGAGTGTAAATTGAACCGGCAATCATTGCCTGCAAGTCTGAGTCGACTTCGCAATAATTTCGTATATACAAATAGTGTTTTCGGTCGTAGCGAGTTTCGGATTACAAGATCGACACATTACAAATCATTGATATTCTTAGATTGAATTATTGAATTGAATATCTTATTACCAACTTACTTTATTCTACGTAGGTCCCTACTATCAAAATTTTCTTAAATACTATTAATGTTAGTAATAATGTAAAGTAATAATGCCAGGAGGAAGAACACTGCTAATAAAAACGCCATCAAAATCCGTCGTGCGGTTTTTTACTTAATGTGTCCATGAGATAATATGTAAAAAATATATGTAATACCTATATGTACATGTGTAAGCATACCTATTCATGTTTCGACCTAAATAATTTATAGAAAGCAGTTCCATACGCAACGAGAGAGAGAGAGTAAAATGCCCTGCAGGATAAATGATAGCAAAAAATATATTAATTACAAGAATATTTATTTCAAGAATGTACAGAAAACTCTTAGAATAGAAAAACTTTTTTGTTACGACGTTTTTTTTTTCTTTTTCTTTAATATAAACAGGTTCGGATTTTAGTCTAATTGGTTATCTTACAATATTAAAAAAAAAACAAAACTTATTTTTTGTAAGTAGTAAGTTAATTAAAATTACCAAAAACTCGCAAAAGTGATTATACTATTATAAAGTTATTAAAAAAATTAAAATACAAATACTAAACAATATCATATACCTCGTATAGATAACTCGTATATTATCTTTCATCCTTTTCGGATTATGATTACTAAATTATTTCTGTTTTCCGCTTTCAAAAACAATGTTTTTTCATGATGATTGTTTCTTTTAATTTATATGGAAACGATAAGAAAGTACATAAAGTGCAATGGTATCAGGCGTTGTATTTTGTTTTACCTTGAACGGTACTAGGTTCTATAATATAAGTGTCATTTCTCCACATTTTTTTATATGAAGTTACAATGCGCTGTTTACAACAATTGACGATAATTTTTTTGCCTAATCTTGCTCCAATGCCATCATGACAAAGATCTTTTTCGACGCTGAATGCTTAAGGTGCTTAACAGAAACTCTAGATATAAATATGAACTGAGGTTAGTCGTAGCGTAGGGCACATAAGCCACTGTAAATGCGACAGGTTTTGGGTTCGATTATCACTCGAGGAATTTCATTTCATTTAATATTTTCGTTTCTTCACTCTGATAACGAGCTAAAGTGTTCGCGTTGTTCACTTGGGAGTTTTGCGAAAATGGGGAACGTAAGTGTCTTAGTGAAAACGAAGTGTCTTGACAGTAGGTTCCCAGGTTTACAGCTATGTGTAGAATACAGAGTAAAGCCAAAAATATATGAAGTATTTTTTTTTTTCAAAAAATGCACCTATATATGTGTGTAATTCTTTAATTAAACAATGAAAATGAACTATAAAGATTATAGTTATACAAGACCCTGTCTCTATCGTGGTATACCCATCTAAACACTCGCCTTATTATCCTCCCAACATTAATCGTCCAACTTAACACTGTCACGGACTAGCCTTGACCTGCGTCGGTAAATCTACTTAGGTACAGAACCCTGACCAGATGAGCAAACGGCTTTTAGAAACACTCACCGCCGCCGCCCAGCTGTATATCACGCGGAGTGCTCAAGCTGACGCCAAGTGACACGAGACATATCGAGCGTCATCTGTTCTCAAACTTGACTTATTTTGGTGTTTCTTTTCCTAATTGTTTCTATACATCTTAGTTTTGTTTTGCGTGGTAGTATGTGTGTAACATTTTCTTTTTAATATATTTTCATGATACAAACCTTTCCAAAATATCTCTAAGATAGGCGGAAAGTGGAAAATGGAGTATGTAGTGTTGCCATGTTTTTGTAATACAGGCCATATGACGTCATATTTTGTAGACTACGTGTTGAAAAGCGGAACTCAACTCCGCGTTTTTCCTCGATACCAGAGCGAAGAAATATTAATTTAAATAAATATCATTTCCTCGAGTAGGGATCGAACTCACAAATAGTCGCGTTTATACTTTGTGCTCCTGCGCCAAGAGTGGCCTCTACCTATTTATGAAAAAAAGATGCAATTATCTACGTTATCGTTACACAAAAGAAGTCACATTTATACTTGGAAGAATTCTCATTTAAAATAAACTATACAGAGAAATCTTTATACTTCGACACAAAATACATTCGAATTAACATTTAATACATATACGATGTTAATATCTTGTACAATTTGATTGAGCTCTATGAGAAACAAATTGGGTATTAATATGTTTAACAATATAAACATCAGCAGATGTGCGATTTTCATTTTATTACTTCACTGCAACAATGAAATTGATAATGTACCAACTTTATCTGATGCGTATAAAATTATTTTTACATTGCTCTCGAAATCAGCAACAATGAATATTCGGTTCGCGCAGATATTGCCAATTTCGAACAGAAATAATTGTGTTAATCAGATATCGCAACCTCGTTTGGACGATGACTTCCTTTTGATGTAATATTCACAAATTATTATCTACTAGCAATACCTTTTTCTGAATTTCAACAAAGGATTGATTTAAATGATTGATATTGGTCCCATTTTAATTTACGAGTTTATTATTTTATAGAATGTGTTGTTAAATCACGTGGACATATTTTATATAGTTCACTCAGAGAGTTCTGGCTACTCTTCTATACGGGATGGTGTTTGCTGCGCCGTGGTTTTAGTCCAGAAGCGCCGTGTGCACAGTGGCGCAAGCGAACGATCGTTGTGTAGCATTGAGTTTCGCAACTTCTCAACACTTAATACCTTAAGAATTTGGCGGAAAGTGAGAAAAGGAATTGTCTCAAAATCTCAATGATGTATTTTATTAACCCATAAATAAGTATTATTTAAAAAAAATGTCTTAATTTAAACAATGTAGGGTTGATTTCAACTGGAACAATATATCTAAAGTAGTTCCATGTCTCCTATCTTCTCATAATTAGTGCAGTAATATTTTCCGATACCTAACTCTATTACCCTGAAAAGAACGGAAAATGGAGAACGGAGTAATTTTATTAAGTTGCCCTTACTTGGAATATCCCAATGTTGTGCGCATTCAAATAAAAAAAATATTACATTAATTACGATTTTGAAGCCAGTCGTGGCGCAGAACGACAAGGGTATCACTGTAAACGCGACTGGCTGTGGGTTTTCACCACGAAATGCCTCCAGAGTTCGACGGAAAATGGGGAACGTCATGTCTTAACTAGGTTCCCTATGGCCACCATGCTGTGTGCGACATAAAACGTGAAGCTGATTAATTTTTTAATCACAAGTTTATATTAATCATAGAAACATCTCTAAACCGGAAACCAACTCATCATAACCGGTATTTGCTGCAACCATACACGTACAAGCGTAACGCATTATTTATCACCGGATTAATTACTGATTTGCAATTATCTAAAATGAGATAACCGAGAGCTTTGGACGTCCATTATTTGAGATTAGACCGCGTTTAGAAGGGTCATTGGTATAAATTAGTGATGCCAGTAAACAGTTGCCAAGTTCGTTTGGCAAGTGAGCAGTATGCAGGTGAATAAATTGCCTCTGAAACTATGTACGACGTTCCACCACAGCGCCGGTCTTGCTTTGCTTCAATTAATTATTCTATTGAAACGTCGACTTCTTCGTCGAGCTTGTCTTAATCAAGTTTGTAATTGAGTTTTCTTCTCATTCATTTATTTTCTTTATATAACAGATAGTTTGTTTTTTTGGTAAATTTAATTGAAATTCAAGTATATACCTTTACGCAGTGCCTTGCACACAGCGAGGTAGGCAGAGGATACCTGGGAACCTATCAATTAAACACTCCGCCCCATTTTCTGCCGAACTTTTTTTATATAAATATACCGCCTATTTATCGCAATACTGGTTTAAACTCTATAGACAGGAAGTCGTAGATTCAACTACTCTAGGGGTCATTTGTACTAATTGATCCCCAAGTAACGTAAGCAAAAGAAAAAATATTTTATAATATTTTTTTTGAGCATACGATATTGCTATTGATTCATTTCAACATAAATCATCAATATAAAATCAACGGAAAAAAATATATTAGAAACGCGGTCTATCCGAAATCTTTTCGTAGAATTATTTCAACTTATTTCTTTGCACTTACTGTATTGTATATAAAAATAATATATAGCTTTTTATATATTTTTCGTTCAATTTAATTCTCCATTCGGGAGAATTAATTATTATTCATAAATCATTTCCTCGATCTGGCCTGCTTCGCTCCAGAATTCGGCGGAAAGTGTAGGACGGGAGTGTCTTAATTTTAGGTTCTTAACTTTGCCTATCCTGCTATGTGCGGGTTACCGCGGGAAGCTGATTTAATTATTGATTTATAGACATAGTAACATCAACGTAATCTTCATCATCGGATATCCAAACAATTACCTCGAATGACTTATAGGTGATCCCTGAGCCCCAGCAATTACTCAGTTGACTGGCTCCAAGAACGATACATCGTGTTCCGTCTGTCCGCCTGCAAACACTTGATTGTGATTGGAAACTTGATTCGTTACGGGCCACGGTTTGAACGTGGAGTGGAGCTTCGGGTTAGCAAAACTATTGCAATTTGCGGCGTACTTTAATAGGCTCTGCCGTTTTGCAATGGAGATGCCGTACCTAAATAGTTTTGATCCTTTGTTTTTGATTTTGTAAACTGGGGTTTTGTTTTGCTTGTAATACTAATTGTTCATTAATACGAATTGGTTTTGTACCAAAAAAAGATTTTGGTATACACTTATTCATTATAATATTTGAATACTATGTTATTTCTATTTTATTTCACCTTAACTTAATTTGTAACAGAGAGGCTAATTGTGGCGCAGTAGCAAAAAATGTGAGTATAAAATCGATTAGTTTTGGGTTCGGTCTACTTTCGAGTAAATGAAATATTTATTTAAATATTAAAATATATTTCCATTTCTTCGGTCTAGTATCAAGGCAAAGTTCAGCGTTAAGTTCCGCCACTCAACACGCAAAGCCTCCAGAATTCAGTGGAAAGTAGGGAATTGAGTGTCTTAACAGTACCTAACTCGCTATGTGCGGGATATAGCGTGAAGCTGACTTTATTTTTTAAATTGTAACAAAAGAAATGTATGTAATGTAAATGTATTATAATCTATATAGATAGAGATAAGACAAACATGGGTTAGCCCGGTGTTGGTTTTGGATAACGCTAAATTTATTATGTTTTTTGTTCCCTTTCACTTATTCAATTTTTATATTTGAAACCACTCTGAATCAAATATCTCACTCAGAACACCAATTTAAAATAAATCTATCAACACTATAAAATATAAATCCGGATTTCGCTGTATTAATTCGACTTTTTATGTCGAACAATGGTTTTACGAAACGTTTTAATTAAAAATTGTAGGTAAATTGTTGTTGAAACGAAAACACAATAAATATTTATTCGGAAATTATCATTTTAACAAGTGAAAAATGGCACTCGATTTTTAATCTACACGATATTTTTGAATACAATATTTAAGTTTATTTTTGTTTGTCAGAGGGTTTTTTACTTAATTGTATATTCTGACGTCGTTACTCTAAGCTTCACACTATCTATATGGCAGGGCAGCAGGGAGTCCCCATGCCAAGTCGCCCTAACAAGAGCGAGAAAAGGAAAGTAATTAATTTCCCTTAGTGAAAATCGAACCCACAATCATCGTGACTACAGTCAGCTGCTATGTTGCTGTGCTACATAAAAAATGTTATATGACGTTCGTCGTTTAAACGTTTATATTTTAGATAATAAAGTGATCATTCTCTTAGTTATTTCTGCCAGAGTGAAGAAAAAATATATCATTCTACGAAAAAGAATAAACAAAATTATCACCGCTGAGCTTATTCAAATAATAGGTAGATCCAAAAGCCTTCTATCGGGCATACAAAGTACGAGTAAGTTATAATCAAAAAACTTCCAACCCAATACTTAACATTCCAAACAACAGCGCCTCTACGAGTGTTTACTTATTCCCGCTTTTTACAGAGTTGGCTTAATCGAAGTTAAATTGATAAGCAAATAGAGTACGATAAGCCAATCGCTTGCCAGTGACAGCTTGTAATGGTTTCTTTGAAACAGTTCCTAACATTCAGTATTAAATATAAAAGAAATTAATTTAAAATATGAAATATTAGTGGTCTCAGCGTAAATGCGATTGTTTTGGTTTCGGTTTCGCAATCGGGAAAATTAATTGTATTTCAATTATTTTTATATTACCGTTTAGGGAAGATAAAAAGCAGAGTTCCGCTACGTGTTGAGTGGCGGATCTTAACAACGCGCTATGTATATTAATTAACTAAAATTGACCAAAGCCAAGAAATTAAAATAATCCATACCACGAGTGAGATCGAATCCACGTCCGCAGCTATAGACGTCACACGTTATAATTTCATTAGCCAAAAGTCCCAAAAGACTTTAGCTTAGAAATAGAAACTACCACTGCTCTACAAGTTTGCAGTAGACACACGTTTTTGTAAAGCTACAAACTAGTTTCAGTTACGGCTATTGCATTATTAAATAACCGCACGTCTTTAACCTGTTTAACTTTAAAATCACATTTTAAAGTTTTCTATATAAATTATTTAAAATTACTTACTAACACTACACAAGGTCTTGTTTAACATATACTAATATATATCTTTTATTTATATTCTTTATTGCACAAAAAAGATAAAAAAAAATGTACAAAAGGCGGGCTTAACGCTAACAAGCATTTTCTACCAGCCAACCTGTCATGTGGGAGAACAAAAAGTGTAGGCGTGCAAAAAAAGAAAAAATTAAAAATAAAATATCAATTTTGAAAATACATACAGATATATATAATAAATACAATATAATATATACAAACCAATAAAATATTATATATATA
>HE670855.1:324034-352850 GCA_000313835.2 Heliconius melpomene melpomene | reverse complement strand
AGGGATCATCTAAACTAGCAAAAAGAAGACTTAGATGACTCCTCATCACCACTGAGAGCGGAATGGAATGAATCAATGCTAGAATCCATAACAAATATATAGTAAATAAAATATATAGTAAATAATATATATAACAATAAAACAATATATATAATATAAAAATAAAAAAATAAAAAAATAAATATACAGTAATTATTAAATATTAAGTTTAAAGTAGATTAAATAGCAAAACACAAACAATAAAATAACGAATAAAAAAAAAATAATAATCACACATGACCTGATGGCTCAATATAAAAATGTTTTAAAGGCACAATTATAAAGTTCAGATTAAAAGTTAAATATACATCCCACTTGCATTAAAACAACAATAAATTAACAATAAAACTACTGTCTGTGTCACGAAAATGCAACAAAATAATCTTACAAGTGACAGTTGACACTGACAGGGCCATTACATACAAGACTGATTGAATTTGTAAACAAAATAAATAAATGAAAAACAACGTTTATAAAATAAGAATTACAAGAGAATAAGAATTTCTAAAGTAAGAATAATATACCTTATGGTGAAATAAAGGTGAAAAATTCATAAAATAAAATATTTGAGAACAACAACACAAAATGAGAGTATTACAGTTTACAGATAGAATTTAAAATTTACTACAATTTTGTTATAATTTAATAAATATAGTTAATGAAACGTTAAAAGTTAAATCATTTGTGTAAAATTCAAATGAACAGAAATAATAATACACTTTATTTGATCTTAATTGTGAAAAAAACAAAGAAAACAAAATAATAATAAAATGAAATTTTAAAGTTTAGTTTTTAACTTTTTTTAAAAAAATAGATAGTAATAATATACACAAATTAAGATATATATATGAGATTCAATATAATGCAAGCAAACTATAAAAGACTAAGAAATTCCTAAACATATAAATTGTAAATATTACCAAATGTAGCAATAACTGAATGAAAATAAGTAACAATAATGTAGATATAACTGATTGAAAAAAAAACAATAATTTTCGAAGAGGGATGTAAGATAGATTTATAAATTTATAAATAAATGGTTAAAATACAAAAATGTAAGAAAACAAATTAAGGTTTCTTCAAAACATTACGGCGAGTAAAAGGTTTTTTAATGGGAACTCCGCTTGCCGCTGGACTTACTTTTGGACTTACTTTACTCTGAAGGGTGGGTGCCCCTCCAATTGGAGAAACAGAAGAATCAATATTTGGAAATAATTTTAGACACTCTTCCAAATCAGTAGATGTTAAGATAAGCTTGCGTTCATTATTTGGAAGCTTCACATATACATTGCCATAGTGCGTCCAAGTGTTTCTGATTCCAATGGATTTGCGTGCTCTTGCAAATATTGATTGGCGAGTTTTAGTGAGAAACTCGCTTAGTACTACATTGGAAGATTTAAGTTTTTTCTTGTTACCCCAAATATCACTCCGGACCCTGAGGTCATTGAAGCGCACTAAGATGGGCCGGTTACGGTTTGCAGATTTGGTTCCCAGACGGTGGCAAGATTGTATGGCTGAAGCACTTATGTCAGAAACTCCCATCAATACCTGTATTGTGCCTAATATGGTGGAAACCAGGTTTTCACCTTCAGCTTCTTCGATGCCACCAAAAGTAAAGCATTCCTCCTGTTTGAGTTGTCTATCTCATCAATTTGACTGGATAAATTATTAATTAAAGACGTAAGAAGCTCGAATATGCCCCATACGGAGGTTTTGAACTCCTTAAACTCGCAAGTAAGTTTATCCAGACTGACCTTGCTGTTATCGTTGGATGCTGTGCGGTTCAATTGTTTTTCAAAGTCTGCCATTCTGTTGCCAAGTGCTTCGGCAATACTTCTGTGGACTTCCAGGATATCCTCAACTCTGGCCATACTGTATTATGTACTTATACTTGTGAGGTTAGAAAAATTAAATTAAAGAGCCAGCAGGTGTGTTGTGTTTATGCACTTAAAGACATTAAATGCAAAATAAAATATTAATAAACAGTTGTATTCACTATTGTTGTTTTATTTATCACTTTTAAATCGTTAAAACTATATTATAATCAATTAATTACACTAAAATCGGAGAGAGCAAAATTGACAACGTGTGCACTTTTTCACACCTCCGAATTAAATTTTTACGAATTAAATTTCTATTAGTTTGCTCCTACTGTTGTTTTTTTTTCATATATACCTACCATCAAAATTAAATATATTAAAATAATTATCATTCATTATCTATGATTCACTTACACAATGACAACAATGTAAAATAAAAACGACGACAGAATGAATAAAAACTATAGATCATCTAGCGTAGAACAATCAACATCCTGTGTAACGTGAGAAAATATCTGAACAGACTATACTTGATTTGAGGCCAGTCGTGGTGCAGGGGTACAAGAGTGCGAGTGTAAACGCAACGGTGGTGGGTTCTATTTCCACCCGAGGATATGAAATGTTTAATATTTCGGACTCTGATAACGAGGTAAAATTGGCGTTGAGTTTCGTCGGATAGAGGGCCACTGGGATTACCGTTCCACATTAGGATAATTTGTTCCTCAATATCTGTTGAAGTTGAATTCTGGCCTCATATAAATCTTGCTCTTAAATTATTCTGTGTATCAATGAAAATCGCACTAAAGTTCCGTCATTTTCAGAGATTACTCATATTATACATATGTATAATATTTTTATATATTTGAATGTAATATTTAACAAAATGTTACCATCATATAATATTCCATTAGTAAATTGACGAAAATTGGCTCGGAAGTGCCAGCGCGGGTCATCACGATACGTATGATTTCCCTCGCGCTTCCAATTTACTATTTCAGATATGGATTTAATATACGCTCGATTTATTGAAGTCACCTTTTTTCATTATTATATGGTATTTTTGCTAATTAAGAAGAAAACTTTACGCTTTATCCCGCATGTAGCAGAGGGAGAATAACTTAGTGTAAGACAGTCAGCTCCCCCCTTTTTACTGAGTTCTAGGAGCATCGCAAGTCAAGTTTAAAACAGGAAATATCAAACATAATCAATTTTAAATTATAAATTAAATGTAAAATATAGCACATTCCAGAAGGCTAGTTGTGGCGCAAGGGGACTATCTTGCGACTGTAAACCTACGTTATCGTTACGTAAATTTCCTGGCTATGATAACAAGGTAAAGCGCGGTGTTGAGTTCCGCTCGCGGTCCACCAAATGGAATGTTTCAGAATTCAGCGAAAAGTTGAGAACGGAAGTGTCTTAATGGGAACCGAGTGTTTTGACACTGGGTTGTGTCTGTGGCTGGACACAGCATGAAGCTAAAAAATACAATAGAATTGTTACTAAAGAAAAAGAATTTAAAAGTCTTTGGAAGTGCTGAAAAACATCACTATCGGTTCATCATATAAAAAAAACTATCAATCGCGTACAGTGCAAGTCCATTTGTTTGTTAACTCCGAGTGCGGCTGTGGGTCAACTGAAAGAGATTGGTTATTCTCTCTGGGGGCATGTAACAGAGTATATTGAAAAAAAAAATAGGAAAAAACGAGACAAAAACTACGTGTGTTGACTTTGACTACACGAACAATTGTATTTTTCTATGACTCAGGTAAAGCTTGTCGAAGCCTTGATTTGTTTTGACTCTAATAAACCTTAGACAGGGTCTAACGAAATACGCGATGGTTGTAGGTTCGATATCAATGTTATATATTCACTTATTTTTTGTTGTTTAAAAGATACTCGCCCGATTCCTACTAAGGTGAATGAATATTTTCGTTTTAACGCTCTGATTAGACTAAAAGCCTACTACTAGTCTAACCTAGTCTAGTCTAGGTGTTTCTGAGCACTAGGTTCCCTCTACCTAACCTGCCTTATGCGGGATACAGCGCGAAGTTAAAAAAATACTAATTCTTGTATATATCAATGTAAACAATGTTTTTTTTTAAATTTAACTGTCTTAAACAAACTAAAATTGATATTAAAATGTTTAGGTAATTCTGTATCCATAAATTAGAAATGACTATTTATTTTATCTCTAAAGCAACACAAATTTGGAACTTCCAGTATAGTCATTAAACGCAGTTGTTTCTTACACATGTAAGTGTAGTGGAATACAAACTTTATATAATAATTCTCTACCCCGTCTCTAAATCTAAATAACTTTACCAAGAATCCGCGAGCGTGCCATGTGTCACTAATGTTCGAAGTTTCAAATTGTAATATAAAATTAATGCCCGTTTATATCTAGATGTAGTAATAGAAAATGTGATTTTTTTGTGTTTTGTCGTCCATGAGGCGGATTTGGGGTAACGTAGTGATAAATCACTGTTCCAATAGCTTCTCTGGGTACCGATTACGACAATTAACTACTTATATGGTTTTGTTACTCGGATACTGTGATAAGTTAATTTGTCATACTAATATTTTTTTAAAGGATATTCATCTATGTAGAATGAACGTAGTGCCAAGACACTCCATTCCTCGGCTTTCACTAGAATTTGTCATATTGCGTGTTGAGTGGTGGGACGTAACATTGTGTTTGTCTTGCTAGAGCGAGAAAATGAAAATAATTTATTCCTCTAAATCGGAATCGAATCAAGAACTGTCGCGTTCACAGTCCCACTGCGCCATTACGACCTCAAATAATACTACTACTAGTTTATGGTCACACTAATATATTATATTTAATTGGTTCTCTAATAAAAATACTCTGAGACCAGCAGTCCTATAATATTAAGTGAAAATGATGATATTTTTTCGTTCCATTAACTCAATTACTCGCCACATTTGCTACATGTAATTAAATGTTATCGGAACTAGCTTTCCTCTTTCGTAGAACTAAATCTGTCATTTCCTTCGAATTATATAAATTGTTTAATGAGAATTTTATGGTCTAAATGTTAAAGGTTTTTTTTTGTCAAAGATCTTGCTTGAGTTTTCGCGGTTTTTACACATCGCATTATCTTAAATAATTCCTGCGTTTACTATCAATTTTTTTGTTTTTTTTTATATTTAGTTCTTTTAGTTATTCAACAGGAATTTTGTTATGCAAAAGAAACAGAGAAAGAAAAAATGCCTATTTCTACTAATTACAACTTTCAGATTTAACTTTCTCATAATATTTTAACTTATAACTAAGACGTTGAAATTTCTCTATAAAAAATTACTTCTAGTGATAACAAATAATAAAGGTTTTGAACTCCTCTGTTATGAGAAGCTTTTCAATACTTTTATAGAGCAATTAAAAGTTATTTTTTTATTTTAAATTTTTCACTGGATTTGAAATCATAACACTTAAATAACATATTTAAGCTGCATTCTGCCTATTAAATTATTATTTAAATGAAAATATTCTGTTTTAATTAAATATTTTATTGCCACAAATATATGTTACTTTATAGCTATTGGTGGACATCTGGTGTTCGTCGGCTGGAGAACCTATAAACTTTTTATATTCCTTTTACGAGAGCTAGTCTTACAGTGGAGAGGAGCCGGAAATGATCTGCGAATTGAATATTCCTTTTTTCTTTTTTTTTTTAAGATCTTTCTAGCAATTTATTTTAAAAACATTCAGTACGAGCGATTTTCCTCTTCTTTTGGTTTTTATATTGTTTTTCTTTGCTATTTATAACTGGTATTTATCTCTTTTGATTCTTTTACTAATCGTGTCTCTCCTAGTTGCCAGTGTTTTAAACGCGTTTATGAGATATTATTACATTTTTCTTTCCAACAGCCTTCCGAGCCAATGGGAGATTCCATTATCAATCCTGGCATTTTTTTCCAGTAATTCTTACAATGTAACTTTATCCGAATGTGCTTATAATGGCCAATTTGAATTAAAAATAATTTAGTGAAGTATTTAGGTGAAATGAAAAATGAAATGAAGTAGAATAGTATTTAAATACTAAGGCAACGAACCCAGGACCAAAGTAAAAGTTTGCAGTTATTACAAAACAATATTATCTTCACACAATACATTCATTTTAGATCCCCTTGGGTCTGATAATACAGATACGTACATTTTTTTGTACGAATCTATATTATCAAACCCAAGGGCATTTTTGTATTCCATCGAGCGGCGTAGAATGAGGCTGTAAAAGAAAACGTTTTGATTAGAAATACGTGACCGAAATCGTAAGCATTGTAAAGTATACGATTATAACGCACCTAATCCTGAATATTTCATATACCGAAATATTTTATGAAATGCCTTAATTTAATAAAAGTGGGGCGACTCGGGTGTACTGTGCTACCTCTTAATACAATTAGGAGCCTATATTGTCAAAATGTAGGTAAATGAGTAAAATTTATAAGTAAAGTTGGCGTATTTGTGAATAAATGTCATATAACCGTATACGAGATTTATTGTTAATGGCAATACAGTCTGGAATTCTGTTTGATTAAGATAAAATGTGGTTTTAGTGTCGCTGTATCTGGACTTAGTTTAAATTTAGATTTTATACTGTATTTTTATTACCTTAAAGTTTGAGTTAAAGTTCAAAATTTTTACTAAGGTGTGTAGGATAGGCAAAAGGTGAAAAATATGTTCCTTTTCCGCGAGGCATTGAGCATGGAGCTTGTTGGTTTTCGAAACCCAACTCCGCAATTCTTTTTAATTGAACCCACAATCATTTTAACAGGGCTACAATTCTTAATAAAAAAAGAGTTTTATGATGTATCCCACATATAGCAGAGAAGGCAGAGAGAATTAAGTTTTGTTAAATCCGTTCCGTACCCTACTTTCCAATGATTTTTTTAAAAAAATTGCGTGTTGAGTGGCGGAACGCAACACTCTGCGCTTTATCTTTTTACCAGAAAGAGAAATATTAATTTATCCCTCCGAGTGAGTGAGTGAGTTTTTATTTTAACAAAATAGATAAAATTATAAGCTGCCGTCTCTTGGGGCGTTTCACAAACATTTGCCGACATTACCAGAACAAAAACATTCAATTACAATTCACCTTTTGCCTCGACATAACGTAATAACGTTTTAATGGTTCGTTTTGCCGTAATTGCCTCCACATTACTTTTTAATACTATTTCTACCTAATGTGCCCTTTTTTAAAATAAACATTAATGTGCTTTTTATTTTATAATGGAAGTTTGATATTATTTCATTTTGATCCTTGTGTTTGTTGGTTGAATTAATTTTCGTTAATATAAACTGTTAATCAGCTTAAAATTATTATATTCAATTGTAATGTTGTTTTTTTTTATTCAGCTTCACGCTGTACCACGCAGCAGGCTGCTGCTGCAGGATAAGCACAGGGAGCGTAGTGCTAAGTCACATCGCTCCCCACTTTCCTCCGAATTCTGGAGGGTTATTAATTGGCGGAACTCAACAAAAATAAAAATATTAAACACTTCATTTGCTTCAGTGAGAATGAATTCTACAACCAGTGCCCCTGCGCCATAACTGGCCTCATAACTTTTGTTACTTTAAAGATTAAAAACTATTATAGTTTTGAAAAACTTCTAAGCTTAAGTTAAGCAAAGTTTTCAACAACATCCTTACAGACAAATATATTGAAATAGACAAAATTAATTATAAGTGTACTAAATCTTAAGACAGAACGATGAAGAAGTAAACTTAACTTATTCACTTAACTCTACTATACTTTCTTAACACTACTACTATATCAATTAACGAATGTAAATAAATGTTAATTTATCGAAAAAAAATAACTCCTCCTTTCTATTATACAAAATAATGGTAACTCATTGATAATAATTCGATTCAATGCATTAAATATACAATTTTTCATCAATCTTTTCTTATAACGTTATCATGTAAAATTCTCGTACGTAAACCGACTTTACGGACAAGAAGCAATTTTTTGTTTCTTCCCTTTATTTTGCCTGTTGTTTGACTCTAAAAAGCTTGACGTTACCCGCATGGTGAAGTTATGAACCGTATATCATTATGCTGGTACTTTTTATTACTTTAGTAACAAAAGTAAATATTGTATTACGTAGCCCATATGTAAAATTACACCATAAATAATTTTAATATGCATGACTAATAGGTTTAAATTGTTTAGCTCATATTACCTACGAAAAATGCAATATTGAGATTAGAAACATTGTCATAGAGCAGTTTTCATTATTAGAGTAGGCTAAGAACTGCTGCTGAGGCCAGAGATGGGACAAACGGAAATGAAAATATTATATATTTCGTTCCCACAAGTGGAAATCGAACCCACAACCGTCGCGTTTACAATCGTATAATTGTGCCTTTGCGCCAGGACGGACAGCTTCACTATTTTCTTCACCTGCAATGATTTTTATATGGAAAGGACAACGACTTCTGGCGAAAAGTGGAGAGCGAAGTGTTTTGACACAAGTTTCTCTATGCCTGCGTGAAGCTATATAAACAATAATATAATTATAATTAAATAATTAAAATATAGATTGATGTATGTATTTATATCTATCCACTTAACACTTCACGAATCGATTTAATCGTCATGATAATATGTAGTGCAATACCGCTGAGATATCTACTGGATATGTATACGGATATATTTATTATAACTTTTATCTGCTATCTTCATTATGGTAAAAGTTTTAAAATATATTTAGTATTGACAATATTTTCATTATAAGTGGTTAAAATAAATGGATATATATAAAATCGAAAGGTCACTCACTCATCACGAAATTTTAGAAACTACATGTGCTAGGAATCTCAAATTTTGCATAGGAGTTACTTATAGGACGTAGGTGCTCGCTAAGACGGGAATTTGCAATATTCGACTTCTAAGGGGTTGTTTTTGGGGTCGAAAGTTTGTATGAAACTTCTTTACTCAAATTTTGCATGGAGGCGTCACTTATAGGACGTAGGTACTCATGGAGAAATTAATAATAACGTAGTTCACGCGGTTGAAGCCGCGGGCGGGCCGCTAGTACCCTATAAATGTAGAAGTTACACATTTATGGACAATATAAAAAATTAGCTTTTCTCATATTTAATGATTAAAAACAACTGCGCCTCGGCTAATTAACTGTTTTCTTTTTTCATTTGCAAAAAATATATTTATTTGTATCTAAATTCATTATATTAACGATATTCAAAGACAACCTTTTAATTATTTTCATTTTCTTTTCAGGTATGTCCCGCTAAACAGAGTTTAATTATTTACTTAAGTTATTGTAAGTATATTTGTTCTTTTTCTTCTTCCTCCTGGCAGTAATTCTAGCGTTTGCAACGGGATGTCTTCGTGCTCAACCTACTGTACTGTGCACGGTCTTTAACAATGGCTCTCAAGTCCTGCATCACGACATCCCACCAGCGCTTGCTTGGGCGTCCGAAACCTAGGCACTTTCATCCGACTAGTACCGACCAACCGAATAGTTCCTAAGAAGGCCAGACCAACGTGGTGGCGCAGTGTGACATGCCACTCGGGGAAAAAAATATTAATATTCAAATTACATTTCATAACTTGTTTTAGTAAAACAAAGAAAAGAGTTGAGTTACGTCACTCAACGTGCCTTTCCTCAAAAATTGGACAGAAAGCATACGGGAGTGTCTTTATATCAAACCTAGTGCCTACCTGCTGTAAGCGTGAAGCTGAAAAAAATACATACAAAAGTAAAATATACAAAATTTCTACTGTATATAACAGCTTTTTTTATTATAATGCAAAGTAAACTACTCTATAATTATTCATTTAGCTATGTCATACTAGTAGCGACATGTCCATTTAGTTTAAAAGCCAAGGACAAGCTCTAAGCATTTGCTGTAAGTGCCGATATTAAAATTTTGGCGACGGCCCAAAATCTGTACACAAAAGGTCCATTCCCAAAATAACGGAAGGAAAACGTAGCTACCTTATGTATAGGATATTCTTGTCTGGTACTTAAGCCTATTTATTATTCGGAAACTCTAAGTTCCAACCCTGTTTGAAGAAAATATTAGACGGTTGATCATATGATGAATCATTATAATTTAATTAATCTCATTTCCCTGCCCTGTACCTATAGAAAGCGTAGCGTTGGGTTCCGCCACTCAACACTAAATGTCTCTAAAATTGGGCAGAATGCAGAGAACGGAGTGTTTCAACGTTAAGTTCCTTCTGGCAACTCTGTCAGGCGTTAGAGAAAAAAATATAAAGCTGGTTTTAAATTTTTACCGAAAAACAATCTTTTGCTTGTCCAAATAAATATAAATCTCTAAAAATCTTAACATCTGATTCATATGATATAAATGTTCTCAACATAATATAATGACCTGATTAATATAAATTCTCACGTACGAACTATTCAGCGAAGTCGGCTAAAATTCTCTTTGAGCGGGCTTTGAGGCTTACCACATTTGCACGAATTGAAGCCTAGTTTTGTTTAGACCAAGTTTTAATGTTTAATGCTTTAGAACTTTCAAAGTGTTTTACTGATTATGTGTATGTAGAATAAATTGCAAATGCAAGAACTAGTTTATTTTTTGCTCGTTCTATCCCGCACTTAGTAGGGTGGAAAGAGCGAAGCGCCTCGATGGCCTCCATAAAAACTAGAATATAATAAAATTAGATAGGTGTTTACATCATTACATGAGAGATAGTTATGTAATTTCGCTAAATTATTAAATGAGTCAAGGAAAAACTAAGCGTGTAAATAACTACATAAATATGTACACAATACATATGTACTTAACTACCACTAAAGCCATCGTGGTGCAGTAGTGTAAATGTGCAACTGTAAAAGCGATGGTTGCGGGTTCGAATCTCACGCGAGAGAATGAAATATTTAATATTTTCATTTTCTTCGCTGTGGTAGCAAGGCAAAGCACGGCGTTGAGTGCTGCCACTCAACATACTATGCCTCAATATTCGGCGAAAAATAGAGGATACAAGTGTACTAACAGGGAACAGAGTAACTTAACAATACCAGGTTCCCTTTGCTTACCCTATGTGCTAAGTGCTGGATACAGCGTGAAGTTAAAAAGGAACTCATTATAGAAAATCGAACCCACAACCATCACGTTTATAAACAGACGCTATCCCGCGCCATAAAGGCTTCAATTACTTATATCATAGCAACAAATATAGTACAGAAACCTTTCACAATTACTCACATTAACGAAAGCCTTCGATTGGCTATGTAATGTCATCGGAGGCAATTTCGTTAATGGCCCCATATCAACAGCCTATCTGTTGATTAGGGCACGTCTGCCTGAGACGAGATGTAATCTTATCAAGACAATGTGCTAGTACTGAGTTGAAAACCTTCATTTTCTAGTAAGAGCTTATTTGTTATTTATAGGTCTTTTTGTAGATAATTGTAACTTTGCCTTGAAGGAACCGGAACATCGTAGGCGCAAAGTAGGAAAGGGAGTGTTATAACACTAGGTTGCACTACTACTGTTAGTTAATACTTAATATGTTAAAACAAGAGAACATGTCGTTTTGATTGTTTTGGTTAGACTTCCATTTTCATTATCGATAGAATCCTCTTCGACTGGAGGCTGCCACTTTCGTTTTGTCTGTTACTATGCTGTATCTTTTGAACGGTATCACATCCTCACAAAGTTTCACATTTATAATGTTAATAGGTATAATGGATTATCGATAATAGTCTTTTCTTATATAAAAATTACTTAGAACTAGTCGTTGTAGATAACCTTAGAGGTAGCCTATGTCCTGCACCGGGCCTCATAAAGCTGAAATAGATAACAATCATGAAAATGCTTTAATTTCAACTAAAAATGAAATGTTACGTAACACGTACGTGTCACGTAAACGTGGTGAAATGTTAAATAGCAATTCTAATGTAACGTTTGTAATTTGACATCAAAGTATTGACCTTCGCCCTCGTCCTCCGCGTCTACGTGCTCGGTGCTCCTACGCCTGTCCCTTTATAATGAGTGGCTCGGGTCTCACCGCACTCACTTTGTGAATGCTTATACAAACCCTGTACAGAGATGAAAGTCCTATTTAGTAACAAACTATTTCAATTCGTGTACTTGTTTGTTGGTACTGAATAATTAAAAATATATAACAAACGGGCTTGAGTTTTGGGTATTTTGTCAAATTTGAATTGTATTACTGTTATCAGATGCTGTTGATTTCATAACTCTATTAACGTTTAAATGATTAAACTGGCACCAATGTCTTTAACTATTAAACACCCATCAAAGGAGCTCAGTAAAGTAATCAATGGCTGAGCGGCACGTGTTGCGGTCTTTAGCGATTTAATGAAATATCAACATCTAAACTGTACTTCATTTCATACAAAATGAGTATGGATGTATATTTGACATACAATCCTGAAATTGGTACGGAACCCTCGGTATGCGATTCCTACTCGCATTTGTCCGGTGTTTTTTTCGTAATTTTACGCAATCGAGTTTTTTGGATTTTAATATTTATTTTTTTTATTTATTAAACTTCACAAAATATCTATTATATATCGTTTTATCAAATGCTGATAATTGAAGTATACAAAGCAAGTGTAGCGAGCGCTCCCTACGGGACGCTATATTGATTGGTACCCATTTGTTTCTTGTTAAACGGCACACGAATAAGCGTAACGTACGAGATAATTGACAGAGACGAACAGGGCCGCCGACCTCGTGACACAGCGCCACATCCTTTGATGCTCTGCCAAAAATCAGATTCACTTGTTTTTGTATTTACAATTCTGGAGTTTTTCTTGTCTTGTCTTTGAGGCTTAAGTCAGAAGGCTTCAGATTATAATGGAAATGGTTGTGTTTAATATACATGAATGCCTTGAGGTACAAGAGGTCAAAAGGGGACCTCGAAAGATTTTATTATAATAATGATAAATAATAGATATGTATGAAAATATGTAGTATATCCATATCCTACATGATAATTTCGGATAAACAAAAAATATTTCTACCTACCTCATTAACATGGTTTTAAGATGACCCAGAATGATTATACAATTTTAATATTTTATCATCTATATATTAATATACTTATATATTTACTGCATATTAAACTAATTAAATTTTAATAGATTTTTTCAATAAAACGTTGACAATATTAAATTTTGAAACGTTCAACAATAGTTTTAGCTACAATAAGGCGCTTATTATTAGTACTACAGTAAGCCACGTCTAAACACCCAACAAAGGAGCCCAAAATGTAATTAAGGCTTCCGTGCGACCAATCAAATAGAATTCAATTAAAAGTCGAAAGGTGGAACAGGTTAGTGAAATAAGTTAAATTGCACCAACGTTGGTATTGGCAAATGTGATAGAGCTATTTGCATACGGCTTGGGCGAGTAATAAGTTTTGTTTGAATTGATGTTCGTATTCATATTCGTTTTCTTGTAATACACTAAAGAGTATTTCTAGAGTATGTTTACGATATAGAAGGGTCGATGGAGTTAAACTAGTGATAAGACACTCCGTTCTCCACTTTCCGGCCATTCATTGCGTCTAGAGTGGCGGATTTTAATGCTGCGCTTTCTCTTGTTACCGCGCCAAAAAATATATATTTCCTGAATGGGAGTCGAATCCACAACTGTCGCATATATGTACATTGTTTCGCTACCCCATGAAGGTCTTAATGTACCAGTATTTCATATGAAAATTGATTTAGTATATGTAAATTTTGGGCGCAACCTTCGTGCTGATTATTTGTTATGTAAATCAGATATTATTATCAGAGTTAAATTGAGTTTTGTTCGACTTTGATGTAAATATTAAGATATGTTTGCTCTCTACGTAGAGATTAGGTTTAATATTTAGTAAATATCACATGAAAGGAATATTTTATTACATATTACAAAGCTTTTGTACAATATCAGCCGTATGAAATAAACAACAAATGGAAATTATATTTGAATTTATTCTGTTTCGTGCGTAATACGTATATTATGATTTAAATATGGAGTACATACTGGATTTCGTGACGGTAGATTTAAATACAACTCGATGAGAAAAGTTTTGGGTATACTTTCACATATCGTTGGAAAATAAAGAGATTTTTTGAAAATTCTGCTAATGAGGCGGATGTCGTAGCGCAGAGGCATAAACGTGCGACGGTTGTGAGTTTAATTCCCACTCGGAGGAATGAAATATACACTCTGGTAACCAGGCAAAGAGCGGCGTTAAGTTCCGCCACGCAACACGCAATGCCTCAAGAAGCATAAAAAGAAGTTATGGGGTATGGATTGTCTTAACCATAGGTTCTAAGGGTTTCCTTAACTGCCCTGCTATGAACGGGCAATAGAGCGAAGCTACTGACATGGCAAGCATGAAAGCATTCTAAATTACTTACAGAAGATACAATACACAATAAAACTATTTAATATTTCTGAGTCACAGAAGTCTTATCGAATAATAATGTCATTTTGCTTTTAAATATTAAAGTAGAAGCGGATCGGTATTGTCACAAGCGTATTTCATTGAATATAGAAAGGACTAAAACGTCGCAAACGTCAGAACGTCTCCGTCCTAAGATGTTAAAGTTAAGCGAAGAAAATGCCTTTATACGAAAAGTGGAAATTATGAAAATGATTTGGAAGGCGCGGCAAGTGTGTCATTAAAGGAATTAATTTTCGAGCCGAAGGGTGTTTGAGTGGGCGCGGGTTGTTACTAAGTGCCATTACGGTAGAGATGCCATCTTAGATTTAGTTGATGGACAGTTGGTTTGGAACAACCAATTTTCTGTCACCTGCTGTTTGGAGTTTCATGAAGTCATCAATATGCTGTTAGGTATTATCCTCCTCCTCTAAAGAACAGAAATAATTTCTACCTAATTGCAAACTTACATAAACTTCCTAATTAAAGTATTCTGATTTTTTTAATTATAGTATTTATTATACATACATTTACGATACTGCGCAATAAAATACGTCGATATAACATGTATAAGATAAGATACGAGGATAAAGCCACTGGGAATGCCTATACGCCACATTATGATTGAAATCAACTATTGTCCCACTATTAACATTTCTCTATCAAAAGCATTTAAACTATTTATTCATATTTTGTTAATAAATATATTATTATTATTTTTAATTATGTATTTTTACTTTTGATGTATTTTCTTCAATTACCTAGATTTATCCTGGCTCTGGTAACGAAGTAAACACAGAATGCCTTCAGAATTCGGCGAAAGTGAAGGACGAAAGTCTTAATGAGAACGGAGTGTCTCAATGTTAGGTACCTAATTTGCATATATCAAAGTCTTTATGGATGTATCTCGCATATACATGCAAGATTAAGATAAGATTGATAATACATTTATAGGTAATGTACTTTGGACAATAGATATCTAACACGGTATATAGGTATATTTTTATATGTAGGTATATTTTCATATTGATATACTAAATTATAAAACGTATTTTGTTAAAAGGAAAACAGGACAGGAAAAATGAAAAGGAAAGAAATTCTTAATTTATTTAATTTACTTAATTCCTTGTTAAAATTATTAAGATGTCCTGTAACCTCTAACATAGGGACACCCTATTTGGGATAAAAATTGAGTAATACAGTCGGTATTGGCTATAGGTTCCAGTTACAGAGCGCACTTAAAATTCGTCTGTATATTACAGACAGTTTAATAATTTTTACCATTCGTGACTTTTTATAGCTTTCTTATTAATTTCAATTTATATTAAGCTATTAGTTTAATTGTTTTCCATTATCGTAATATATATTTTTTATGTTTATTCAAGAAAAAAATAGAACAGAAAAAGAAATTACGAGCTTTCTTATTTTTGATTTTACTTACCTATATACGGGGTGTCAGCTGGCAAAACAAGACAAACTTGGCTATACTTTCACCAAACAGATGAAGAAAAGACATTTATTTTACATATTATAAACATTGCTACGTGTGTTATTTGAATATAAAACCATCTAAGCAGACCTCAAAGAGAGTAAGCGAAGAAAAGCAATCTTGTAAGCTAACAATTTAACTTATTATTGTTATATAGTTATGTTCATTTATCACTAGAGAATACCAAGTGTGAAGACACTCTGTTTTTGCTCATTTTAGATGCCTTGTATGTTAAGTAACGGAATTCAACAACTATCGCATGTACATTACGATTTTACTACGGCAGCTTCTTTTGTCATAATGTTTCAGAAATATATGGCGTAAATATAAATTGTAATTTGTTATAACTTAATAGGCAGAGGGAACCTGGATACTGTTTAAACTGTCCGTTCCCAATGAGACGTTACCCTCTTTGCGTGTTGAGTAGCGGAACTCAACTTAAATATTTAATTTCCTCGAGTCGAACCCACGACGCGTTGCGTCGCACGACTCAGACTCTTATTCAATTATAACAATACAATTTTGTTTAAATTGCTAAATATACGTTTCAAATGTCATGTGACATTAAGAACTTAGTTGTCTTAATCATCTCAAAAACAATTACCTTAATTTTCACACATATGACTTAATTGCCGTTATCAAACTTTCTGATGGTGGCTTTACAAAGTTTTATAGAAGTATTATAATATATATTAATAAAATGTAAATGAATTAAGTAGTGTAAATACATACATATGTCTTAAACTGTGACAACTGGTACATTTTTTAATATGTATATATGACACATTCCAAGGACCCGAGGGAGCTCTGGCACTCTGTTTCTTCTGGCAGAAGGAACCGTGGGTTACATCAATGAAACGATTCACGTGACATAATACAGATTGTAGCCTTCTTCCATATGGATTACTCAATGAAATTTAATCATTCAGTTCGAACTAGTAGTTCTTAGATAAACGATTTCTTCAGTTTGACAATATTAGTGTTGATTCCTAGACGTAAGTCAGCCCGAGAAATTAGTGGTTTAGTTGATATGATGTATCTCTATTTTAATTGCAATTGACAAACAAGAGGAGTGTGGGACGGGCACAGTGGTCTAACGATAGGATTTAATTAGTTTTGTTAAGGATGTGATATATTTATTATTTTAAGCCGCTTTGATGACTTCCTGGGTGCTTAACATTTTGAGTATATTAAAGCACTTTGAAAATATAAATCGTTGTTTTTAGCTTTACGCTATAACCCGCAGAGCGAGGTAGAGAAGAGTTACTACCGATTTTTCGAGGTATTGCCTGTAGAGTGACAGAATTCAACGCCGCGCTATTGCCTTGGTACCACAGCGACGGCTAAAATTAAAAATTAAAATATAAATAATGATTCATTCTCCCAAGTGGGAAACGAACCCACAATCGTCGCGTTACACTCACATAAATTTATGAATGAATGAAAACTCTAATTTCAAATCTTCTATTAAAAAGTTTTATATTTTTAATGCAGTTATTTTTATACACTTGACAGTAGAATATCCGACGAGACGTTGGTACGGTTGGCATGACGAGTCGACTTGAAAAGTTCTCTCAACAAAGAAAATGTCTTCCGACTTCATTCCAAGTTATATTTTTAGATATTTATTTCTAAAATTTTGTTACAAATCTTTTGATATGAGATAAAACATACAATGGTTCTCAGTGTTATTATACTGATAGCGATTTTGAGAATGTTTCTTTAGATATTTCTCCGGTTTGGTTAAGAGTCAAGTATGGATGTGTGTTGAGTGGTGAAACTCAATGTCGGCACCAAAGCGAAGAAATGAAAATATAAATTTTAATATTAGTAATAACGTACCCTTTTCTTCAAATGAATTGAATTAAAAAAAAGGATTTTATATATAAAAGTTCATTCGCTTTTTTAACATCTTTATATATAAAATTGTTTATTGTATAAAATAAATTATCTTTGTATAAACATTTACTTTCTTATCAATAAGAAATCACATCAAAGTCAATTTACGAAAGATCATAAAAAATACTACTTAATTTATATTTATTATATTATTGTGATAAAACAGTCATTAAAAACAAATTCTACGCCACATACATAGAGGAAATGTACCTTTTTGTAATATTCGTTGTTGTTTTTTATAACCATTGGCTACGCATTGCGAAAATCATAGTATCGATAAAAATCTAGATAATGTAAAATAAATATACGTTGAATCTCTGGAGGTCAGCTGTGACGCAGGGGCACAAGCGTGGAATATGATGAAATGTTTAATATCTTCACGGTAACGCGCGGCATTGAATTTCGCCAGTCAATAAGCAATGCCCCCAGAATTTGGCGTAGAGTGGGGAACGGAACTGGCTTAATGGGAACGGAGTGTCTCATTATTAAGTTCACTCTGCCTAACGAACGAAAAACTTGTCTGTTCGAGACGACCAAAAATGTATAATACTATTATACTAAAATGTTAGACAACACTGTTCAATTTTTCATGAACTTGACATAAACAATAGATAGATACATTCGGTAGTATATCTGACACCCGACAAATTCATTCTATGTCAGTACACTCGTACATATTTACTTGTAGCAGTACAAGAGCATGCATATAGAATCGCGATTGTAATTTACATTCACAAAGCAAAGCTAAATTGGATTGTCGGGGGCGCGGGGACGTTTCATTCAAATCGGACTTAACAGTCGCTTGTTTTGTCATAAAAAATATTCTCGAAAAGATTCCACGTTGAATATGTTACCTATATATAAGGTAAAGACATAACGGTAGGTTTTATTTTCTTAGGGATTAGTTTACCGTCCGTACCATCCGTTCATTTTCAGCCGAATTTTCGAGGCATTTCGTGTTGCGAGGCTGCTTGTTACCATTAATTGGAAATATTAAATATCTAATTTCCTCGAGTGGGAATCATACGCACAACCTGTCGCCTTTACTGTCGCACGCTTGTGCCCCTACTCCACGACCGGCCTCATAGACTTTAATAGTAAATAGACTTGTTTTTGGATAAATTGAATCGCTACCACCCTTTACAAAATATAGACTGTTATAAGTAAAAAATCTAAACTTTACGCGGTAATTATTGTTTTGAACACTAATAGCGTTTCTTTCAAATGATTAATGGTGTATATTTAGCGATAATCCAGTTTTAAAGTTTTATTTAAAATGTATAAAAAATCCCAAAATCAAAGATCTTACTTACAACATTATTATTATCGCCTCTCCCAGTTTTCATTACGGAAATACAGCCAAGTTTGAACTTTCAAACTTTCGAAAAACTAGATCGTAGCTCAAATTCTTTGATGAACAAGCTTTCGAGGGATTCGTTTTTTGTTTCGTCAACTTTTAATTTCGTTCCTGCATTTCTGTTGGGATTCGCAACAATGCCAGTGTTTTGCTATGGACTGATATTACAAGTTACGATGATGCAGCAATGTTTCACGTACGGCATATCCCTCCTATACATTTCGAAATTAATTTTGAGTTTTACTTTTCAACAGCTGATCATGTTTGTTTAAATAAATATGTATATAAAACTGAGTGACTGGCAGAGAAGTATAACTGTAACAACGCAGCGTCGATTGATGAAATTTAGCAAGTAGATTCCTTGGGGAATATATAGACGCAATAATAATTATTTTCTCGAAATTCCTACGGTAACACAAAAACACGGAATTTTATGTTTAGTCTACGCAAACGATGTTGCAGGCCACAGCTAATCTACAATACAATTTAAGCTATAGGTAAATTTCATATAACGATTAACTACTGCTTTTCATATTCAGATTTACAAATAATCCGCAATGAAAAATTGCCATTTGAATTTTTGTCTTATTGCAAACATGTTACAAAGGAACCGTCATACTTGTCTAAATATTTTGAAGGCAGCCTGGAACAAATTGTCTTTGTAAAACTTTATGGAAGGCGATATCATAGAAACACCATCTATTTCACCAGTGAACTTCAATTATTTGCCTTCTATTGTGCAAGTTATAACAAACCCGTCTCACAAAATCCATTATCGAAGTCTTTTCGACGTCCTAAATTAATTCCGATTTCAATAGGTTCTTATTTTATGGTATATAAATAAAGGCATTCAGTGAAGTTTCGCTATATTCCTTTGGCGGGCGATGAGAAAACGACTGGAGTTGTATAGTAATTATCGAAGCCAGGTTAAGGACTTTAGCTGTTCTTATTATCAGTCGAGAGTCGGACTGTCGCGAACATTATTATTCAATTTCCCTTTTAACTTCTCGTTTCTATCTCCGAGATAGCTCTGTAAAAGTTGCCGAGATAATTACTTGTTATTTTTTAAAAATGTATATAATTTCAGGATTTCAGAAATAGTTTTGTTTACCTACTCTCCTACCTATCCCTGAATTTGTTTCGTTATGTCTTATATAAATTACGTTGGAACAAGAAGCTTTTACAAGAACGAATTAATTAAAAGTTGGCAGCTTACTTTCGCGTCTTTGCCTATTATATTTTGTCATGACAACTTGTATAATTGCTTAACTCGTCATTACCGTCTTTCTTTGTATGATTAAATATAAAGTTTCAGTTATATTAAAGAATTTTGCCTAATATCTTAAAACAATGTTTTATTTCCATTAGGACTGTGTACCACCAGTAGAGTAGAGTAGAGTAGTAGTACAATATCTGTGAACGCGATGGTTGTGGGTTTGATATCCACTCAGAGAAATAAACCATTTTCATTTCCCTTCCTTGGCTAAACATTGTCTTTTATGGTGTTGAGTTACGCCGCTTACACGCAATGTCTCGAATTCAAACAAAACGCCCTTCGGTGGTACTAAAGATTTTTACATCTCCTTCCTTTAGTATTTTGAACACTCTTTTCTTTCACCATTGGCATGATTATATTTTGCATTTTTGCAATAAGTAATTTTACATCAATTGTCAAATATTTATCTAGTGTACTATTTGAATATTCTATATTATAAACTAGCGGACCCGGACGCGGCTACGTCTGCTTGAAATATAAGAATATAATTTATATACAAATATAATTTCAATCTAGATGAAATGCTAAAAGTGACTATTATATTTATTTTCATAAGGGTGAATATCAAAATGACGCGGTAACAAACGCGGTCGCGTAGCGACGACGGTTGTTATTAACATGGCAGAATAAATTGCATGTCAAATTAGAAAGTATTTTAATTTATTAGTATATATGTGTAATGTAATGTTATATAGCCTATAGCACTTCTGAAGAATGCAGCTTTCATACAAAACAAAAACAAAGTAAATCGATCCAGTAGATCCAGAGATCTTAGCGTTCAAACAAACAAACAAACAAACAAACAAACAAACAAACAAACAAACAAACAAACAAACTCTTCCGCTTTATTATATTATAGTATATATAGTATATTATAAATATGAAATATTCCAATTCTTACAAAGCAAAAACTTAAAAAGTACTCACAGTGAAAAATAAGAACAGATCTCTGTTAAAAGTTGAAGCACCTGAAAACAATTAAACTTCTAAGAAACGATTCACGGCCAACATTCAATTAATTTTTTCTACTATTTGCTGTAGCACTTTTATCTTATATAAGCTTTCAAGATTTGTGTTTATAAATTATGAAATAAAATATCTTCTTGAGCAGAAAAATTTAATTTAATTATAGTTACGTCACTAGTTTGTCTTAGGATTATGTTTATATATTTATATAATAGGCGTTATCAGTAAAATTGTAAAACATATATACTTCATTTTAGCAAAGCTGAAATTTTGAGGCTTAATAGTCTAATATGTAGTAAAGTCCCACTAAAAACTAAAATACTTTTTTTTTTGATAATTAAAAAATGTATTTATAAACATAAACACCTGTTACAATACGTAACACTTGTAATTTTTAGATTAAAATGATTAATTTCATTTATCTATGAATTGATATGTACTACCGGTGTTTATTTATTTGAAATTTTGATTAAAAATATATACCTATAAGGTTAATGCCAGCAATTAACCTTATAGAAGGTACAAAAGCACGAGATCCGACTATCAACACGACGGTTATGAGTTCGATTCCTACCCCGAGTAGGATTAATAATTATTGTGTATATTATTCTCATTTCAATTATTATTATTATTATTATATTTTTCTCGCTCTGGAAGGGAGATAAAGCGCAGAGGTCCAGTTTTGATATTCTTGGTAGGCCCGTTATTTTCAGGGTGAATCGAATAGAATAGAATGTAAAGAAGTTTTTTCTTATAGTAACCCCTAAGCGAAAAAACTATAAGTACATTACATTCTTCCTCCATATAGATAGTACACATTTAAAGTATATGTCTATTATATTTAAAGTAGTTAAGTATTACCAGCGATAACTAAGAGTTGTGTATGACGTATACTAAATGCCAGAGGTAACTCTAACCGGAGGTAGCTACAGTTGGTTACATCGAAATAGTAAATGTGGTGTAAAATCGCCTTTAGCCAACGAATGAACTAGCATACGAATATTTTTCCTGACATTATGGCGTTGAACCAAACAAAATCTTCTGTTATATAACATTAGTATACATACATTATGCAATTTGACATAAATACTATTCGTGAAAATATACATATAAATAAACTAGATGAACGTAAAGACGCATAATATGAATATTTCATACATACGCTATGTTGGAAAAATCGTAACTGACATTATTTCTTTAATTATAAAGGACAGGTGTCTGCCGCTGTGAATAATTTTCTCTTTTGGAGCGTATAATTTGGCCCGAATTTTACAGATTTTGGGACAAAAAAATATAATGTCCGATTAACATATAAATATTTGAAGCTCTCGTAGCGTAGCACAACATCTGACTAAAATTGCGGTTGTTTCTTTGGTTGTCGGTTCGATTTGCACTCAGTGGATTAGGGATAAAGCATAGAAATAAATAAACGTACTGAAATTTTAAATTCTATATAATTATTTCTTCATTTTCCTGTCATTTTATTTACAAATTGTAATATGTTAATCAAAACTTTTGTAATGATTAATCAAAACTTACTCCTGTTTGGACTGAACTAAATAATTTTAAAAGCAGTGTTCTAGTTTCCACCCAAAACCCATTGAAAGCCATTCAAAGCAAATTAGCTTTGAAATTAATGCAATACATCAATTAGATACCGAAAATACATTGAAATCAACTTCAGTATTCAAAGGACAGAGATCGATACAGTATACATGGAATATACTGATATGATTAAGATAAAATGGAGTATTCAGTACTAGATATTAAATTATACATAAAGTTCTCTCAGAATCTCCTACCAAACATTTAAGTATATCTCTCTATCAGAAACTAAGCGACGCAGAACACTGTCTTGGAGAGTGTAAGGGAGCTTTTTGAGAGGATTCCCCAAAATCCCTACCGGACATAAAAAGGCTGAAATTTTATAATCTATTCCAAAGTCTAAACGATATTTACTATAACAAGTGCATCTCCATATGAATCGTTTCATGTTATAAGACCTAGTCTACAAATTAAAACCTAGGTAAAACGCACATCAAAGACGTAACGGAAAAAGGGCAGACGAGAAAATGGCTAATGAAGTCGAGTGACAGTGCAATTACACATGATAGATACTAAGATGTGGGGTCGTCTGAGTCGATGTAAGCTAACACTGCTAGCTACTAGTAAGTAGTAATGCCATTAGATATAAAGTGAAATATGTGTTTGAAAATATATATTTAGGTGGATTATATAATTGTTTTTTATTAATTTGGGTGATCAAATTATTAAATGGCTTACTGACAGGATATTTACTATTTTTTTTAAATAATGTAACATCTGTATGACAAAACGAGAAGGCATTAATGAATTGATAAAAATGGAACTGGGTCTAACTAAAGTCTGTTTTTTGTTTATATAGTTACACTTATTGACTTTAGTCTTATTTTGGTTATTACTTAATATTGTTTAAAATATGTAATTTTCTCCAGTGGGAATCGAACCCGCAATCTGTCATTCTTGTGCCCGTTGGCCACGACGGGAATACGTAAAGAATATAGTAAAATATGAACAAGCCCTCCCTATACTATACCAGAAGTAAGAATCACACGACGAAAGACCACAATAAGGCTTATTTTTTAAATATTAAATACAGCTACGTATAAGTTTCCAACTCGTTAGAAATAACAACTCAAGTGACTTAGTCCGCGTTTCGAACTATATAAACTTTGAGCACACAGAATTATGCAACTTTTACAATCTCGAATACTGTTATTATTTTCGTGTTTCGAATTAACATTAATATATAATATGCTTTTAATTTTGTATAAAAAAATAACTATTTTCATGAAAACTGTAAGTGAAAACGTCGTGTAAATAAAAATGTGTTTTACAGCATTGAAATGAGCTTTTTTGTCAGTATTACGCTTTTTCCTTCTGAGCATTGTGTTGGGCGGCGGAATTGAACGCCGCGCTATGTCTAACAGGGCGGAAGAATGCAAATAGTATAATCAATTACTTCCCCGAGTGGGGAAGGTGATGACTACCGCGCAACAGGCAAACGCTTTCCCATAGGCCATGAGCAACTATTTAGCTGTGCTTACTTACTAGTTTTTTGGATAAAATAAAAAGGTCCAAATTAACTCTGATCGCAAGTACCTACAGTAGATTACACAAAAAAATACGCGGTGTATAGACTTTGATTTACGTTGACTATACCAAATAGTCCCATATCCAATACAAAAAATCCGACCAGTAGTCCCTGAGATTAGCGCGTTTAACAAAACAAACTCTATAGTTTTATATTTATTAATATATATAAGTAAAAATTATCTTCATATTCATAAATTTATCGTATTAGGTTCGATTCCCATCCTCAAAATATGTGCAGTGACCAGAAACGTTTGCGGTTGATTGACAATTCCTGTTTATCAGTTGTTTGATTTCGGCTTTTGATTGATTGACTGTATAACGTGTTAGTTGAAATTGTCACATAGTTAAATTTAAAGCTTCCTGGATATATATTAGAATTTATAATAATAAAGTTTCAATTGATTATTTTATATGAGGATTACTGACAACCTCTTATGTAAAACGTAACGACATTGTCTCATGCAGGATACTTTTTTCTGATATGGTAAAGGTTGTGTTGAGATCCGCTACTCAACACGCAATGCCTCCAAAAATTTGGAGGAGAGTGGGAAGCAGAGACATACTAGGATCCCTTTCCCTACCCTGCTACATGCGGGATACAGCGTGAAGCTAAAAAAAAAGTATAACTATTATAGCGTATCTTCAATTTATTTACAATCTCATCCTTCTGTAGCGTGCGTTCTAAGCCGCAAGCCAAGTGTGGTTAATGCAGACGACAGCTAAGATTTACAGCACATTTCACTTGAAATTACATTGTGAAGTTGTGGAGTTTTTGCAGCTGCTTGCGCCACCTTTGTTAAAACTATTATTTTAATATTAAATAACGCCAACTAATAAACATCAGTGTGTCTACCATGCAACTGCAAACGCAAGAGGTTGTGGGTTCGATTCTCACTTGAGGAAATGGAATATTAATATTACGATTTACTCGCTTTGGTAACGAGGCAAAGTGCGCTCCAGAAATCGACGAAAAGTGAGGAACGGAAGTGTCTTAATGGGTATAGAGTGCCTTAACACTAGGTTCCTAGGTTTCTTTATACATAAGGCTTTATATATAATATAGGTATATAAAATATACCTATTAAATTCTGTTGATAGAAGTATTAAAAAAGAAGGATAGTTTGGCCTACTTTAAAGGAGTACCTATTTTAAAAAATCAAGTCAGCTTCACGTAGTGTACAGCACACATCAGGGTTGTAGAACTAAAACAAAGAAAACTATTCATAATAGGTACCTACACTCAATATACCTACATACTATATCTTTTTAAAGATTTTAGCTTAAAATTACACGATACGATGTAATAAAATGCAGAACTGGCGGAAAACATAATAAACCGCATTGAAACAGGCCGCGATATGATGAAAAAGAAATGTAATTTGCACACGCTTTCCCATTCATATAAATTTGTTTTTTACTACCACTAGGTACATATATTCCACTACTGGTCTTGTTAATTTTATATATGACAGAGTCTATCTAATTCTATGTTTAATATGTATTTAAAAATATATAAAACTTAAATAATTTTAAGTAAAACCGGCCAAGTGCGATACGGACTCTTTCACAATGAGTTCCGTAATCCCATTAAATATCACAGGTATGCAAAATTTACCTTCCTGAAAATTTTAGTATATAAGTAAGTATAAATATAATAATAAAATTCAATAATAAAATACCTTAAATTTCTTTTTTAATTGGCTTAATTAAGCCATTATCTCGTAAATAAAACAAAAAATATCTTTTAATTATAATCAACAACATTCAAGAATAGATCGATACAGGTAATTATGTCAATAACAATTCACAGCGAAGTCTGAGCAGCGGGAGACTGTGACCCCGAAGCGCACTGACCCGACCGGCTGCTATCATTTATGTTACTGTTGCCATATAAGTGTTCTTTTAATAGGATTGTTAATTTATTTTGTCTTTTATTTATGTTTTTTAGGCCATAGGTCAGTGGCCTTGAGTGGGTATTAATTATTTCTATTTCCGCGCTCTGATAGATAAAACGCAGCGGCTTAAATTCAGATAGAAAACACAGTGTCTTGACACTAGATTTTCCCTGCCAACTTTTTCATATATCATCTTCATTATCATCTTATTCATATAATGAAACTGAACTCACAATGGGTTCTGTTTCTATCATCTTATATCATTTTAATATTATATATTTAATCTTATCATTATAATTGCTATTAATAAGTAATGAACTCTTGGATTTTTCAAGTGCAACAATGGCCTTGGCAAATTACATACATAAAGAAAAAGCTTAATTATGATTAAGCTATATATGATAAATGTATAAGAATAATTTTCTGTTATAAGTCAATATACATTTTAGATTTTATATAATGAAAGGCACTAAAACAAGAAATTCTAAGACTAACATTTTGGGCCACTCTACATCTACTTTTAAGTATTTATTTTAAGTAACTACTCGTTTTAGCATTATACTATAAGAGTCAAAAAATGCAAACTATATCAAAATTGCGAACTGTATCAAAATTTCATCGCCCTCAAAACATTTTAATCATATTAACGAAATACCAATTACTCAAGCGCGGGTAAAATATGAACACTCATTAAAGTGCTCTTCAGATCGCGCTTGCCTGCGCTCATCGATAAGGATTAAGTATATTGAAAATTTACAAGGTTTTCTAACGATATTTTTGGAAGACTGGACATTTTTAGGTCACTAGCGGTGTAAGTTGAGTTTCCTTAAATACTATTTTTTTAACATAAGTACTTATTTCCAAGTTGAGACTCTTTTTTGTAGTTTCACACTGTATCCCGCATTTAGCAGGGTAGGCAAGGAAAACTTTGTATTGAGATACCCTTTTTGCTCCCCAATTTCCCCCAATTTTCGTGACATTGCGTGGTGGTCAAACTTAACGCCGTGCCTTGTCGTGTTACCAGTTAAAAAAAAAATTCTGCGAGTTAGAAAAGAACTACGTCGCTGCGTCACGATACTATTAATATTTTTTCTCATATAATACTTATACGAGAATACTAATTTATAGCTTTAAAAAATATCCAGTTAAGAGCGCATCAATAAGTTCCAAATTAATTTTACCAACAAACAAACGGTTTTCGTTATAAAGATATTATTTTAGTTTTTTTTTTTAATTTACTTTTTTCCTAGCCCATATTCAAAATATATTTTATCGTAAATCTATAATCATTCCTTTAATTATATTGAAAAAAAACCAGATTTTTACATAAGAACACTCGAGCTCAACGAATTACCACGTTTAATTCGACCCCGACCCAGTTCTAGACAAGTAGGAAGAACTTAATTAGTACAATATGCCCCAACTCCACACGTAACTAGCTCCTGTCCCTTTTGTGATTTGATTAATTAAATTTGATTTTTTACTTCGTTTTCATTATATTATAAAATTATATGAAGTTTTGATTTTGATATAATTAAATTTGAAAAAAATAATTGTTGTTTTAATACATTTAACCTTGTATGCAAAAATTTGGTCAATGTAAATTTTCTAAGAAAATTACAAGTAATGGAGCTTAGAGATGAAGCCAGGACGTGAATAGTGTAACTCTTTAGAGCTATATTAGTAAACCACTCCAGCTTAGGTTCATATAATTTATAGCACATTCCTTACCATGTGTAGCATTGATGTAGAAAAGCGAGTTTGTAGTTTTATTAACTTTACCTGTACTTTTTTACCTATATTAATTATTTATTCACGTTGCTTTTTAAAGAGTTACTTGAAAATATGTGTATATGAGAAATTGATAATATGTGTTCTACTAAAATCTGGATTCGCTTTTTCATTAAAAAATATATATAAAGCAAAAAATCCAGAACCATTCAGCTATTGATCGAAACTAAGCCTGATGTTGGTTAAATAAAAAATATAGATGCAGAAATGGAGGCCGGATGAACGGCAATTGCTCAGCGTCCGAACATGTGGCATTTTTTTTATTAAAAAAAAAGTCAAAACCCATCGTAGAAAAATTTCGATGATCCACTTTCGAATCGCAAAAGTTGTTCAATAGTGTACCTATGCGAGTTACTCTTACCTGTTACTCGGGTAAATTAATTGTAATTCTAAAAGGCTATGAATAAAGTCGATTTTTCCATTTCATTGATTGAAATTCAGTACTGAAATGATCTGTAAAAATAAGTTTCTTATCTGTTGACAGTGTTATTGCTTGGAAATTTTGAACTTTTAAAAGCTTTTACTTTTAATCTACTATGTTAAATGTTAGTATTTTGTAGCCTCTCGCTTCATCTTGCAAATAGTAGAGTAATCAATTAAGCTTTACGCTGTATCTCACACACAGCAGGGTAGGCAGAGGAAACCTCGTGTTAAGACACTCCGTTCCCATTTTAGTATTTATTTGAAATAATGAGATAAAGAACTTGAATTTAAATAACTAAAT
>HE670855.1:291171-323934 GCA_000313835.2 Heliconius melpomene melpomene | reverse complement strand
CTTGGAATGCTTACAGTGCCACATCACTCGTTTCTCAGTTTCTCTTCAATCAAAAATCATTATATTAATTAGACCTCAAACATGAATAATAACTATACATACTCACTACAGTGACCAGCATTGAAGCGTGAACACGTTACATTAGGCGTAATGTTAGTTTAACATTAGTTTACGCTAATTATAGACGATCAGCGATCCCGCTAACCGTAATATGTGGTGGCCGAACTAATATAAACCACTATTGTGTAGACCGCATCAATTTTCAAGCATTGCCCTCGCCATATTGGAATCGTATAACTTCGTATAATGTATGCTATACGAAGTTATTATACAGGCAGGCAGTTTTGTCGTGTGCTTAACCGATATAAATATTGTATTTTGACAAACTTTCCTTAACACTTAGTGTTTGTTTTATTTCAAACGGTTCATAAATAATAGTATTTTGTTCGATAAAATTGCTACATATTTTTATTATTTTTTTTGAAACTTTAGTTTTTAATGAATAGATATGGTCTTTATAATGTTCTTAGAACATAAAAGTATTTCAGATAAGTAAATAAATAACTGTGTAGTTTAAGCGGGCGAAGCAGCAAGCGGCTCGCTAGTATTTAATATACATTTAACCTTTGACATATTAATATGGTTTCCCTATAACCTCAAGAACATATAATCGGTGACGTGGCCAACCAAAGGCTATAAAGGCATATTCACACAATGTTTGTGGTTGCAAATCTCACGCAGAAACCATGCTTATATCTATAAATACTATCTTTACTTCTATACTCCATTTTCTTGTAGTTTTCTATGTAAAATAAATAACAATAGCCGATAAATCTTTTTAACCTAAGATATCTGGATGTCTTCTTTGGGATTCAATTAATTTGGTACGCCAAATGAAGTAGAAATCTGTCTCAGTGGATTTTTAATTAAATTGTCGACGAAATTACTACGTGCTGTGAATATAGAATTGGTAAAAATAAGATCCTTGAACATTTGGCTGAGATTGGTAGAGTGGGACAAAGGTAAGCTGAGTATTTAGGTTTAGGTGATGAGGTAAGTAGGTATCCTTAGTAGACAGTAGCTGATTGCAAATGCAGTGGTTTTAGGTCCAATTTTCCACTAGAGCTAATTTCATTATGATTAATTATTTTCATTGAGTAGACTGAGGGAACCTAGTGCTAAGACACTCCGGCTCTCCGCTGCACGCTAGAATTCAGAACACTGCGTGTGTTATAGTAGTAACTAAACGATGCACTGACTCATTTAATGTATATATTTAAACATGAGATCTAAGAACATGTAATTAAAATTTCAAGCGTAGGACAATATCGTATATCACACAATGGGGGTTTGATATTTAACTAAATCCGAGGATCTCAAGTTTCTGCACACAAAAGGTAGTTAATTAAATCCGCTACTCGACTTTAGACTAACTCTCGAAGACTACCAACATACATATGTTACGTGCGAACTTCCTGAAGCTTATTCTGGCATAACTTATAAGTACATATCGTACTATACATTCAGGTACATAATTATATATTTTTAGATTCAAGCTGCATCCCGATTATGGCAGAGCAGGCAGAGGGACCCAAATGTTGAGACTAACTCCGTTTATCCAATTATGTATATCCAATTTTTGAGACATTGCGCAGTGTTTTGTCTTGTTATTAGAGCATAGCGAGGAAAGGAAAATAATTCATTTAGCTGAGTGGAAATCGAATTTACAACCGCCGGGTTTGCAATTAGCGTGATGCTCTACGGCGCGGCGACCTGAATATATTTTTTTTATATTTACTTTAAATTATTTCTTTATTTCAGTTTAACTTAAAAGAATAAAAATAAGTAAATAAAAAACGTTTTATTAAAAAGTTATGTTTCCGCCCGGGATCGAACCGGGGACCTTCTGCGTGTTAGGCAGATGTGATAACCGCTACACCACGGAAACAATACAGAGTTGAATAAATTTACGTATAGCAAGCGGCTAAATTAATATGACTTACAAATTTTTATTTTATTATAATTTTCTTAATAATTATTACATTTAAATATATTATTTATGCAACGTAACTCACAACCAATTCTACGACAATATGAAAACTAAAGTAATTTTCGTTTTCGTTCGCTTGGATCGCTGTTTTATTCGTTTTGCGTATTATTTATATTTTTTTTTAGTGATTGTAAATAAAATCCATTATGTCTTGGAATGCTTACAGTGCCACATCACTCGTTTCTCAGTTTCTCTTCAATCAAAAATCATTATATTAATTAGACCTCAAACATGAATAATAACTATACATACTCACTACAGTGACCAGCATTGAAGCGTGAACACGTTACATTAGGCGTAATGTTAGTTTAACATTAGTTTACGCTAATTATAGACGATCAGCGATCCCGCTAACCGTAATATGTGGTGGCCGAACTAATATAAACCACTATTGTGTAGACCGCATCAATTTTCAAGCATTGCCCTCGCCATATTGGAAATAATTGCACTTTACTATTCTATACACAATCCAATGCCAACTGAATGTTATTATATAAATTTCGCGGACAATCTGTATCTATATGAGGCCAGTCGTGGCGCAGGGCGATTTACACTCGAACAAATGTTATTCATATTTTTATTTGCTCGCTCTGGTAACGAGGCGAAGCGCAGCGTTGAGTTCCGCCACTCAATACGCCATGGTACAGAATTCAGTGGATTTGGGGAATAGACTGTCTTAACACTAAATTCCCAGGATTGTACCTACCCTGCTATGTGCAAAATATAGATTGAAACTAGAGAAAAATAAACTTGCAAGCACTTTTGCAACGTCGAATAACCATAAAGCTACCACCGGTTCAGAAAACAGTTCTGCTGAAAAGAGCCCATAAAGAACTTAATAGTCGCTCTGTAGCTAACGCATTTATATCCATCAAATACGTTCTTATAGACTTTCTTAATTAACAGAGCGAGGAAATGAAAATATTTAAATATCCCATTTCCTCGAGTGGGAATCGAACCCATAGTTGTCGCGCTTACAGTCACACACTTTTGCCTCTGCGCCACGAATGGCCTCAACGTCGTTTTTCTTTGGGAAATATAAAATACATTTACTCAAATAAAACACTATCGGGTTAGAGCTATTCTAGAGTATAATATTTATTTCCTTAAGGTACTGTCCATATCAAAACGAAAGGACAGTGTCGTATAAAGCATTAGCCCGAAATAAAAGAGAATAGATAAGTGAATTTATTTGATAGAGTCTAAAGCTAAATTTATTTGGGATTCTTTCTACATTATTCGTATATAAAGTTATCTTGTATATTATATAGCCTAAATGACATATATTTAACATGTAGATTCTAGGTACATCACACAATATTTTTTTAAAAAAACATCGCAATTCATTACTCTTTTCATCCGACTATATTAGAAAATAAGTAAACTCGTCTTAAAAGTCATATTTATGAATTTAAAACTAGATATATAACTAAAATATTCAAATAACATTATACTACGACATAACCCAGTACTTTCGAAGTAGCAAACATACAAAACAATGAAAAATCTCTAAGGTAAATTCATAAAGGCACTCAGAACAAAGTACATAGTCTCAAGAGTCGCACCTCTACGAGTACAGCCACTTACGGCTTTAACTGTCTCAGGAAGAGTGAAACAAGATGTTATGGTGGATTAAATTTTCAACATTCATACAATATACATCTATTATTATAAAGCTAAAGAGTGTGTTTGGTTGAACGCTCTTATCTCAGGAACTACTCTTCTTTCTTTTTTATTATATAGGCGACACCACAAGAAAACAATCGTTATATTTATTAATTAAACATTTTTTTTTTAATTAATTCAATGAATATAATGTTTTAGTCGCAGAATGGCTTAGCATCTGACTGTATTGTATAGATTTGTTTTGAGTTCTGTCATTGATTAAATTATCAAGTAGATAATTTGAATAATATCTCGGATTCGGCCAAAAAGAAGAGAACGTAGTGTGTTAATATTTGTTTTTCTGCCTTACTATGAGGAGAAATCTGTAAAGCTAAAATAAAAAATATATTATTCAAGTCTTTAATCAGTATAATTTGCAAAAATTGTACAAAATCTTTTATTTTTTCACTCAAATTGCTGATTTTTTCCTTTAAAATTAATATAAAAACGTCTTATTTACTATATTCTTATTTTGGAGTATTAACATAAAATGTTTTAATAAACAAGCAAGCTCTCCTCTAAAATATAGCGACATTTATCATTTCTGTTGTCACGCCATTGTGGATTTAGTATTGCCTGCTGTGCGTGCGTTTTGATAACAAAATTAACATTCATATTGATTCACGTATCGATGCGATTATTTGCAGTGTAAACAATTATAGGCGTTCAATTATTATATATATTAAATATTGAATATATAATATATTTTTATTTAACTTTACGCTATATCCCCCACTTAGCAAAGTAGGCAGAGGGAACCTGGGTACCGTGTTAAGGCACTCCGTTGCCATTTCCAAGAGTCTTCTGTTCCCGCCACAACAATTAGACATAGGTGTTTAATTATAACATAGACTAAATGTTGAAAATATAGACATATAGACAATATGATTTTTTATACTGCACATAGCAGGGTAGGCATAGGGAACCTGGGAACCTAGTGTTAATCATTTCGATGTAGCTGCGATCAGAGTTACGTCGACCATGTTTCATACATTACCTACTTTTAGTTATTTTGAAGGAGAACCCGCAGGGGAAAGCCAGTCTCTTGTAAAAGTCAAAACTGAACACTCCTTTTCGGTTTTATCGCACTTTGGCAATAAATCTCCAAGATATTTTACTCCCAGCGAATGTAGCGAGCTCCATAATGTATGGAGGAAATATCCTTAAATTTATAATTTTCGAGTTCACTGGCTTGCGTCGATATTAATGTGCCAATGTTATTTGCCTGTGAAAAATATGCATACAGTCGATTCCTTGTAGATATCACCTGATGTTTTAAAGTAATTAGTTTTATATGGTTATTTATTTTTTATAGTTTAAGAATTGTATTATCTAAATGGTTTTTGAATAACTTTATTATTTGTCATCACAGAATTAGCTGTGAGGCCGTCGTGGCAAAGGGTCTGTTTAAACTGAATGGTTGTGGGTTCATAAACATTTCTTAAATCAATTTATTTTTAATTCTCACTTAAGTGTTTACTAATTACTATCGGCTCATCGAGCCATTGTAGATCTAGGGGGTATATGTGTGTCTATTGGATAGACTATTATTTTAAGTTTACTCTATATAAACAGGTTTTGTTAAAACGCACGTTACAATTAATAAACGTTGACAAATAAGTACAAGTTATTATGTATGTAATGAATTACAAATATGTATAAATAAATAAGTTTGTTATAAGTTTTTTTTTCTATAATTAATATATATATTTTCATATTTCTGATTTGTTCTTTAATGGTAAATTCTCACTTGAACACACTTCAAATGAGCTCAACATGATTTTTCATACAAAGTACAGGTATTTTCACACTTCTCCGAACTGTGAAAATACTACTATCAAGGAAAACTTTAAAAGAATAAAACTAGATTTTTTAAAATTAAAACTCTTTCATAAACCAAGTTTGCAACAATAACTATAACTATAAGTCATTTTATAATTATTTAATAAGTGCTCCAAGCTGCACAAAACAGAGGAAATTCGCGCGAGATTAAATTTCAGTAGTAGTAGAATTAAATTATGAGGAAAGTGCGCGTTTGTTGCCTTCCCCGATGGGAATCGCTTCACACTGTCAACATTGAATAGAATATTAAGTTTTCAGTGTAACTATGTACCTACAAGTTGCTCTAAGGAAAAGTCTAACCTGCTTTGCGTGGGTCGCTCGTTCAAATCTAATTCGATTTAAAAATTAGGGTTAATTTACATTCAAGGAAATTAAATATTCAATATATTCATTTTATCGCTTTGGTAATGAGGCAAAGCGCGGCGTTGAGTTTCGCCACTCAACACGATATGCTTCCAGAATTCGGGGGATCGAAACTTTCGAACGCCACTTTTCGCCGAATTCTGTAGGCATGTTAAGTCTCATTACCAGAGCGAGGAAATGAAAAAAAATTAAAAATATAATCAACCTGTCGAATTTACAATCGCACTCGCTTGCCCCTGCCCCTCGACTGGTTTGTAATTTGTTTCTGTACATACGCGCTTTATCGTTACGTTATATGGCGTGATAGATTAATATGACGTATTAATATTACCGTTAAAAATAACAGATTATTTGATTTGATAAAAGATAATGCTATTCGGATGGATTTATCAGCTAAGCCAAGCCTTAGACCTTGATATAAAAATCCTCAAAAAGAACGATCGCCTCCCAATCCGTTGTAACAAACAACTGATCTAATTTCTTATGGCTTCGGTTAACGATTCGGAATGTTGTTTACTTTCTTTTTATGTCGATCATTTAGTTGATTATTTATTTTCTAATAATTATCGAAATATAATTGTGATGGTATTGGACAGAGGAAAAAGTGTAAATTTTCAATATATTTTAGATTATCTTTTATAATAATGTATTAGTTTCTTCATATTGCACTTTTAATTAATTTTAATTTAATATTGCATTGTGTGTTTAATGGTGGAACTCAACGCTGTGCTTTGTCTTGTTACCAGAGTGAAGAAATTATAGTATTAAATATTTTATTTCGGTGAGTGAGAATCGAACCCACAACCGTAGCATCTACGCCACTGCGCCACGATGATCTCAAAAATATGTTATATTTGCATAATCTACAAATAATAGTAAATACAAAAAGGTCCATATGCAAATATACTTTGCAAACGAAAATTAATGTCCACCTTAAAAACGAGAATATAAAATTGTATAAAATAAATTCTTGTTTTGCAAAAAGAACAAAAAGTTTCGCCATAATTAGATACGGTATAATCTCGGGCATTAAAATTTATTGCACCGTGGGCAATGTTTCACGGCTGCAGTAATATATTTTTGCATATTATTTTCGCATATAGCAGGGTAGGCTGAGGGAACCTAGTGTTAAGACAGTCTATTACCTATTTTCCGTGGAATATTTGTGACATTGTATGTGTGGCGGTCAACGCCGCGCTTGGTCTTGTTTCTAGAGCAAGGAAATGAAAACGTTAAGTAATACATTTCCCCGAGTGGATCGAATCCAAAACCGTCGGACTTACAGTTACAAGCTGTGTAACTGCGCTACAACGGCCTCAATCAGTAGTAGCAAAAGGTTTTTAATGTATTTATGTGCGAGGCCCATCCTGCGCAGTCCATTTAATATAACTCAAAGTGTACTTAAAAAGATTAATCGAATATACTTTTGTAATAACTTTTTGATAGTCCATTATTACAAATAAGTGGAATTATTGGGAATTTTCGAAAATGGACGATAATTTAACGCGATAACGTCATAAGAAAACAGATGAATAATATGCATACTTTTATGAATTGAATTATTGTAATAATTATTTTGTTTAAAGGAGTCGATTGAAAATTACAATATTTTCGATAAATTTACATTTATTTGCACTCGTTAATTCCAAATACTTTTTTAAATTAAATTATACGGATTAATTACAAATAACAATATGCTATAATTACAGGTAACAATGAATGGATAGTAACGTCACGAGCTGAACGATTAGGCCGATCGTGCCTCTCTTTCGTTTGTTCCAGGCTCTCGCTTGCACAGTCGCCTCAGATGGAACGTGACAATGAATCATTCTTTTTCTTTCCTTTTTCTTTTTATCGCGTTAATGAATAATCTCTATAATTATCTCTAAGTAAATACCAACTACACTTAGCTAAAATTTGGTTACTTAAACAGAACCCTCCACAAATTGTGTAGTTTACAAGTACTAGAACTGAACGTATTCTGAACTAAACTGTGTACAAACTTGCAACAATTAACTTGACTTGGGCCCGCTCAATAAACTTGCATGGTATTGATGAAGTAGATAACTTTATGGGACAGTCCCTCGATGCATGCTTGAATGATTTACGTTTTGGCAGAGCCAGTAATTATTAAAATATCGTATATTATATTGATAGAGGGTATCGTGGTACAGTGGAGCAACGGACTGTAAATGCGACAGTTGGGAGTTCGATGCTCACTATGGAGGATGCTTAACTGAAAGAAATGAAAGCAGCGTTAAGTTGAGATATTTCGAATTTGGGCGGAAAGTGAGGATTTCTCTCTGTCTACATTGCTATGCAGGAAAAACGCGAAGCCAGTAACAGAGTAGGTACCAGAACCAAAAAAGTAAAAAATACATTGGTTTAACATTGTTCATGAGCTCAAATCGTGAGCCTACTCGTAATAAAATTTGTATTTTTTTTATATCGTTGCAATTTTTTTGTCGTGGTGCAGGGCACAGAGTGTGACTGTAAAACCGACTGGTTGTGGGTTCAATCGAGGAGGTCCCACTCGAGGAGATGAACTTTTTATTTAAATTTATATTTCCATTTCTTTGCTCTGATGTCGAGGCAAAGCGCGGACACAGTCAAACCGAATGGCGAAACACTCTGTTCGCAGTATTTTGTCTTAATTTAATATATTACACATTGATCCTGACATGGTGAGGAAAATAAAAAAAAATATTCCCCCGAGCGATGGTCACACCCGTCCACAAACGCCGCTTTTACAGTTATTGGAAATTTCAAACTCTTGAAAACTTGAACAACAATTACGGAGGCAGAATCTTGGATAAGCACTGTTTTCCGCTCCGAAATACCCGGTCTGTCGGCCTATTTCATCAATCAGTCTAATCGGTTTACGTTCAATGCATTCAGCGAAACATTTAGCAAATAACGCCTGTTTATCATTTTGTATATTGTTAGGTATTACTTTGTGAATCATTTTCATTATCATAGTTTTCTTTTAGCTTAGTATTAGAAGGTTGATATTGCTATCGATATCGTTATTAATATAGCTTTCTCATATTAGCAATATTATTACTAATACTTCTTGAAATGTTGATAAAGACATTAACAATTTTTTGTTGTGAACTTCACGTTTTATCGTGTATGTAACGGAACAGGCAGAAAGAATCTAGCGTCAAGATAATCTGTTCTCCTCTTACCGTCTCGTCGTGGTCGCCTCTCGTCGTTTCTTGCCAGAGTGGTAAAAAAAAGATAATTCCTTCGAGAGGGAACGGATCCCATGTGGAACATGAATCGGAACCTACAATCATTGCATTTTCTGAGAACGCTGTCTCACTGCGTCACAGTGGAGTCATTATTGTTTTTATTACTATTATATAATTATATTAAACATATGTTATAATCAAAACACATGGTACATACATAAAACATTCATAATATATTCAAATTAGAAAAAATCCATAAAGACAGCACTTCAGCGTATAATGTCATGTATATTACCAATAAAAAAAAGCTCTCGCTGGCGTAAAATGCCTGTGGATTTTAGTCATAAAAGTTTCACGAGCCGATACAAAAACAAACCTTTCATTACCAACTTAGATCCAATTTATAAGCCGCGGAGCTTTGTGATGCTTTTATTAAAATTGCGGCAAACTTTAATTGATACCGACATAGCTTTGATTCTTCCGGTCAAATGTTACTGCCGACCCAAACGCGACTTCGACCGCTCAAACTTATTGTTGCTATCGAGTCGCTAGCGGCTTCGCCCGCTTGAACTAATCTTAATTGACTCGATAGTTTATTTACCAATTTTAATTATGTAATAACATTATCATTTTAAAGACAATGTCCATATATTGAAAAGTAAAGTTTCAGTCGATTCAATAAAACATTTAGCCTATGTGTTATTTTGGTGTATATTACTGCTTAAACTTGATCAAAATCTGTTCAGTAGTTTTTGTGTGAAATTAGAACAAACATAAACCCTCACAAACTTTAACATTTATGAAGTAAAATAGTAAGAAGATGAGGTATGTAGGTTAGGGTATATTATTCTGTGCTTAAGAAATATATAATGTTTGTTAGAGCGGGTTCGATTTTTACTTGAGGCATCAATCAGGTGAACACATACGACGCTATGTTGGAATTATACAAACATAAATACTAGCGTTGTTAATTTTCGTATATTGAAATTAAATTTTTATTTAGGCATTAATATAGATTTTTCTTAATATTCTTATATTAATAATTATTTGTTTTTGTTTCAGGTAAACCTTGGCGTCAAAAATCTTAAGAAAATTTATAGTTATTTCAAATTTAAATTTTATCAAACAGAAATGATATCTGACAAGGAAAGCCTTAAAAGTAGTCTCAAGGTAGCAAAAACTTATCTTCTGGTTGAGTTTTAAACAACTTGTACATTTTAAACAAAGGATAAAACTGTCGTTACAACTTTGAAGTCCGTCAACCAAACCTTAATATTAAGGGTTCAGTAAATGCCTACCGAAGTGGGTCGAAAGCTTCTAAGTAATAAAACCAAGTGAGCTTTAAAACTTATTCTTAAATATTGTTTTAAGCTTTACGCTGCATCCTGCTTATAGCAAAGAAGTCAGAGGGAACCTGGGAACCTAGTGTTAAGACACTCTGCCCCACTTTTACTTCTCATTTTCCGCTGAATTCTCTATTGCTTGTTGCGTGGTGTAACTCAACGCCGCGCTTTGCCTTGTTACCAGATCGAAGAATTGAACATAGCAAATGTTTGTCACGTTTGCGCCATTACATGCCCATTAAAGAATAAATAAATACATAAACTCACTGAATCTTGTCTAATTTTAGTATCGAATGCTGCTGTGGTAAGTGCCTAAATTACTCTACAAATTGGTTGATTTACGCTAGTCAAGTGTAAAGCACTGCGCACTATAGCAAGTGATCAAATATTAACGACAATTGCTAAAGGCAATCAGACGTCCGGGTAATTCTAGCAGTTTGAAAATGCTAAAGAAAGTAGAACTAGCTCTATTAAATATTTATATATTAACAAATTTCATATGTGGCCAGTCAGAAAGTGTTAACACTAGGTTCCCTTTGCCTACCCTGCTATTTGAGAGATATAGAGATAGATTTTTATAAGAGTGAAGCTGAAAAAATTCTAACGGAATGTGGGGAACAGAGTGCTTCATCTACGGAGGTGGTGGAGGCGAACCTAAAAGGGGCAATGTCACAAAGAGATGATAGGGTGATAGAGGCACTGTTCCAAAAACTCAAGAAAGGCGTTCTACATGAGCCAGGCCAAATCTAATAGGCGAAGGTGTTCTTTACATGTATAAAGTAATTATATAAAATAAGTTATATATGTTAATAACATTTAAAAAAAAAAAAAATTGTCGGTAGGGGTCTCATCCAACCCCTCTAGTATAAGCTCTAGATATAAGTACAGTTTAAATTGTCCTAAAATTAAGTTCGCCACATTAAAATAACTTTTATAAAATAAAAAAGGCACGGGCAACTATGCGCCCGTGGATGTAGATGTTAAAATAAAATAATAATAAAAAAAAGAACAGAGTGTCTTAACACTAGGTTTGCTTTGTCTATCCTGTTGTGTGAGGGATACAGCGTGAAACTGATTTATAAAAAAAATCTTATATGATTTCATTAATATATTCATTTTCTTTCAATAAATGCAGAAGACAGTACGTACCGTGTCGAAGGCAATATTATTCGATGAGCGGATTCGTTCCGAGATGTACTCAATTTAGGGAATATTGAAAACAATTTCCGCTAACCTGGCTAGTGCCTGCAATTTCAATTTTAGTTTACTAATATTTGTTACAGTTACTTAGATTTTTTGTAATAGCAATACAAACAGAATAGTGGATCGTTTAAATGTATGTACGATTAAAACGCTTCTAAATAACTTTTTAGTATCCTGCATATAGGAGAGTAAAGAGAACTTAGAACTTAATGTCAAGATACTCCGCTCTCCACATTCCGCCCAATTTTGCATCACATTGCGGAACCCAACGCCGCGATTTGACTTCTTATCTCATTCGTACCCTCGATTGAGAATTGAACCAACAATCGTCGCGTTTATAGTTAAACGTTGTGCCATTGCAACACAACGACTTTATTAAATATTTTTTATTTCTAAATAGATAGAGAATAGAACTGGTCCTAATTTAACTATTCCCTCGACTGGGAGTCGAATCTACAATCTACACGTTAACTATGACCCAATAACGTAAATACTTTCTAGTAAATATCTATACGAGTACCTATCAACTGCAAAAGATATGGGATCCATTACGCTGATAAACACCCTGCCCTAACAAAGCGTGGTAATAAAGTCAAGGGATGCATTTACTGAAATTACATACGAGTACGTGCAGGATATGAGACTCTCTTTTATATATAAAACTTCAACAGTGTTAGCCAAGTTATTTTATATGGTAATAAAAAAAATGTTTATAGATATATATTAAGGCGCAGTCGTAGCGTAGGGGCACAAATGACGACGACGGACGTGGGTTCGATTTCCCTACAGAATGAAATACTTCGAGGGAATGGAATAATTCATATTTTCATTTCCTCGCTCTAGTAACGAGGCAAAATTCGGCGTAGAGTTCCGACACTCAACATGTATAGTGTCCAGAATTTTTTTGGTTGTTTTTATTATTATTAGTTTCATGTTATGTTCGCAAAAAAGCGTGGATCCAAAAAAAAAAACACTATAAAATAATACAATTATAAAATATGTTTTTGTAATTTTTGGGGGTGGTAAAACTCAACGGCTCCTTACCAGGGCGAGAAAATAAAAATATTAAATAATTCGTTCTCCCTAGCTAGAATTGAACTTACACCAGCCGCGTTCACAGTCGGACGTTACCACAAGTTACCTGCATGCAACATTATAGATTTCGATCCTTAACTGCAATTTTGTAGAGTACGAAAACCTGTGTCAACTTTATTTTTACGTTTACAATTTGAACCTTATTTTATAGTACATAAGGCATATCCTCCACATACGGTCTGTAGCTAAGAGGCCTCTTAAATTTCAAAGCACTACTTTTCGTCGATAACATTGAAGTTAGTGTAACAAATAGGTTTAAAACGGTTAAATGCATTTCGATCTAACACAAACTTTAATATAGTTTACTTTATAGGTTTTATATGTACGTGTGTTAAATGTTTGCTGGTATAGGTAGAGTATTGACTTGAGATGAGTTTTGATTTTGATATAGAATTGATATGTTGAGCTTGTAGTTGAGAAATTATATTATTTATTTTATTTAGTTGTTAAAATGGAATAAAAAATTGATAATTTATCACCATGATAGAAGCTGTTTTTTTTTTTTAATAACAATGACATTTACAGGTTATTTACGTGCCTTTATTGGCAACTTTAATTTGCCGTAATTAGCTACTACATATACGTAAGTAAAAGTATAAAAAATATGACATAGATAGACCTTACAAGCGAATGTGGTAATTAATTATAAGGATGTTGCTTACCTACAATAATATTAAATTTTATTTACTTATAAAAAAAAGTATAAATTTTTCTACATTTAAAAAATAAAAAGTTATGTTTCCGCCCGGGATCGAACCGGGGACCTTCTGCGTGTTAGGCAGATGTGATAACCGCTACACCACGGAAACTATACGCAGTTGGATGAATTTATGTTTAGCAAGCGGCTTAGAGAAAGTAGATATGACTTCGATATTTTAATAATTATGTTTATTATATTGGATCTGTTCATAAAAATAATTTATTGATAACCTTGAAGACATTGAAAAGTACTATCATATTATATCTATATTAGATTATACTTTATATAAAGTTTTAAAACTACTTTTTCTACACTCTACCGAATAAGAGCTCGGTTCAATTATATATTTTTAAATCATTTTTATGTATGACAAAATATGTAAACCTTAATATGTGATAACTAGATATAAAACTTTTATGTTAATACAGCTTACGCAGTTTCAGTTTCCTTAACCTATATTGTCCATATTTTATCGGTCACGCCTAATTATTTCAGAAACTCCTCCGTAGTTATGGCTATAAAAATGATAATTTTTCCGAATACGCCCCCTCGAACAACTTCCTCTTTCAAACTCCAAATATAATATTAGATAAACTTTCGGACTTTCCATTCGTTAACGTATTAGCTTCTGTCACTATAGCAACGGCACAGTAGGCACACGAAACGTAATGTTTAGACACTCCGTTCTCACTATTCCGTATATAATATATTACTTATACATATATATTTCAATACGTTTCGTTAAGCGTTTCTAAGGCTGTTTCTTTTTAGGAAAATTTTGCTTTATTCTCCTATCTCTATCCAGACATTTTGTGGTAAGTTACAGAGAGTTGTCTATTCTGAGATTTGAATTGATAATAATCATTAAGATATCAGGCATATTAAATCTGCGTCACTTTGTCTAGAGACAGAGAGTCTCAATGGGGAAGGAGGGTCTTAACACTAGGTTGCCAGCTTTCCTCTGCTAACCCTGCCATGTACGGAATCTCTCTCCACCTGACCAAATTGAAATAATCCTATACCATTTATATAAAGACAATATCCAATATAATTTACTTTACAATTATCACTAAACATAATTACCGAACATCGATACAACATATCAACAGCATCCCAAACTGCACGCAATTACCACCTGGCTTGTCGACGAGATGAATCAATTATCCAGGGTATGAAATTACGTATTAGATGATGACACTCGAACGACATTGATTAGCTATAGCCATCATTAATTGCTCCCAAGCTTTAATAGTCGACGCGTTGTAGGTGCCGTGACTAGTACTTACTTCCATAGACCTGTGTTTTATATAATTTTGGGAGTGACAGGTTGAATTTAGTAAGTTTTTAACCATTTTTGATTTATTTTTGTTGGTTGGAATTAAGGAGAAGTTCGATGTTTTGCACCTATTTGAATATCTATTTTCTTTTCTTTCTAAATTTTTTTCAGCTAAACGATTTTGTTTAAATCTAAATAAAACAGACTACATTCGGAATGAATTCGAGAAATTGCGTGTTGAGTACTGAAACTCAACGCCACGCTTTCTCTTCAGAAAAGGGAACAATGAAAATGTTTAACAACATTCTAAATATTAATAAGTTATATTTGTACAAGAACACAATTTCTCCTATTTAATTACTTATGGCAAAAAAATATTTCTGCAAAAAAAGCATAAAAATTATAATTGTCTTCGAAATGAAATATGTTTCAGTGTAATATCGGTGTGATTTATAGGCAATGCCAACAGTCATCGCTCTTCTACCTTTCACACTCCACCCTGCGCTCTTTCAGCCCACCTTTGGTTTAGTCACGAATGCTATTTTTCGCTGTCTTCCAAAAGTTTCAATGATAATTCGTATTTCTACCGGAAACATTAATCATTTTATTTTTTAACATTTCTGGAACATTCTAAATGTTATTATAAATTACTACTGATATGAAGGTTACACATGCACATTTCGTTCGTTTTCCATTTAATTTACTAAGCATAACGTGTCAAGTAGCGAAACTCAACGCTGCACCTTGTCTGGTTAACTAAAGAAATGAAAATAATTCATTGCCCCAAATTGGAATCGAACTCATGAGCTTCGTGTCAACAGTGAGACGCTCTGCCACTAAGCCGGTATGGTAGAAAAAACACAAATCACAAAATGTATGTTATGTAATAGATATTACTTAAAAATATTCTATAATACATAATTTATATTGATAAATTTCCAAAAAGTCACATCTCTTCACGGTGTCTGTCTTACATAAACAAGGTACATGAAAGGCACTTCCCAACAGCACCCCGTCATCCGTAACATCGAGCTGATAGCCGATACTCCAGTCTCCATCGCTTACAAAGGCCCAAGCTTTTATCCCTTTGAGACGCGCCGACAAAATACACGTTATTGTTCGATACGTGCAATGTAAATTTTCGTCCCGCTTACAAAGCAATTTCACATAATAGGTGGGCAATCGCTGTAATAATACAATATGGCTGATATTTAATATATTTTATTTGTTAAAGGCGAGTCTGAGAGAGTAGAGCCTGGATTAAACTTAATGTTTTATTTTTGTTTGTGAAAATGTATGTAATTGATTGATATTGAGCTTTACGTTTTTAACGCCTAGCGTTGTAAGCAGAGCGTGTTAAGATACTCCGTTGGAGTTGGATACATTATTGGGTGGCGGAACTTAACGCCAAACTTTGTAAGGTTTTTTTAACGAATGTTATATTTAGACATTAGACATCTAATCTACGTAATATATCATTTCATGATCTTACAACAGTAAATAATATTAGAAGCGTGTAATTCATATTCTTAGATTTTATTACAAAATTATTTATTTAGAGCTCGACCTTATAACAAATATACCAACTAACACAACAAATTCTCAATTGCTTTCAATTCTAGACCACATCCAATGCCTAAATTCAGATCATAATTTAATTGAATATATTCAATTGAAGTCGTAGTTCCAAAACTGGTGAACATTGAACTCCTCCAAAGCTAACACGTATCTAGGCGGTTTGCAATCAGGAGTCCAATTATACCAGGGAGTAACAGTATTAGTTCATGGTAGTTCACGCCCGGTAAATTTATGGCCGCTGGGTATTTATTACTAAAAATGGTGGCTTTACGGTTTATATAGCCACTGTTGGTGGATGTTTTTTAATACTAGTATTTTAAATATAAATATTGAATCATTGAGTAGCGGTATTCAACGCCGCTTTTTGCTTCGTTATCGAAATGAAAATATTAAATATTTTACCTGAATTTATTTGAAATTTAATGACGTTAAAAATCGCATCTTCACTCTCTTTTCTGTAAAACGAGATAAAATTTAGGGAAGGTAGAGGATGTTAAAAAACTCGGTTTCCATATTTTCTAAACAATTTTTCAGCTTGACTGCCAATTTACGAAGGTTTACACCGCACTTTGTCTACCAGGGCCGGTAAACCACAAACGAAAAAAAGTTTTAATAGTACATCCATTGCCCCATATGAGCATCAAACTCACATTCCCTTTTACATTCACTCTGTCCCAAAAATAAACTACAATAATTATAATATAAAGTAAAACCCACAAAGCACCATTATGCAAGTAGCGTATGCATCTGAGTGAGGCAAACACGTAAACGCAATCACAACTCCAATTAATCCGAGTCGGGTGCAACAACTAAACTAGTTGACGCTCGGTTCACAGCGTGAGCGTAGTGATGCACTACGTAGAGTTGGAACTTGGCGTGATATTTCAGTGTTGTGTGTTTATGTGTATGTTTATTTGATTTTTGTTTTGTCATTAAAGCTGTCGCGGCCTAGTGGAACAGTGTTTGATTGTAAACGCGACTTTTGTAAATTCGTTTTGCAAATTTAGCAAATAATTAATTTTCCCGATAAAAATTAGTCTAATGCGTTAAAAATTTAGTTGAAAAATGAGGAGTGAAGTGTTTTAAGACTATATTTTCTGTGCTTACCTTGCTAAATTCGGAGTATAGCGTTAAGCTATTTTGTATTTTTATATGTTTTCAGCATTTTGGTGGTTCTCTAACAAGCCATTTAATTAGTCGGGAAAATAGAATAACGTAACAAAGTTATGATATTCTATTTCTCAGTTTACATAAATACCTTTGACTTATTTAATAAAAATCTTATTATAACTTATAGTAACCAAATTAAATCCGACTTATTTTCTCTTCAGTTTCAAAACCACGAAAATATAAAACACCAAAGCGATCCCAAGTCCACAGCAGCAGTGCGCAATACCAACATGGCATCTGTAAACAAATGTACGGGAAGATGTTTACAATTTGCCCGCATTTAATCGCGCTTCTGCAAACTGCGCCTTAGAAACCCCCTAGGTACCTATACGAGTATGTCTCTTAGCGCTAACAATGGCAACTTAATAATGTGTGGATAGAATGTCTTACATATTATGAAACTTTAACATATAAATTATAAGTAACTAGAGACTGTATCGCACTGTTAAACTTATTTAAATATTATATCATTTGATTATTTTTTTTTAGATAAAAGATTATAATAAGGCCCAAGAGGCAAATGAGGGAAAATAATTTGAACTGAAATTAGTCCTCATTTGTCTATAGTAATAGAAGGTTAACAAAATATGAAAGGAGAAAATAAAAAAAAGAAACAACTAAAAGACGATTTACCTCCAGAAATTAAAGAAACTACGTCAAATGGACAAGGCAAAAAATGAAAGTCCAATTACGCGTGATATATTAATGAATGAAATTCAACATTTAGTATTTTCCTCAATGTCTTGTCTCTCTGCCTAACTTTTATAGACAGGATAAGAGTTTCAAATATAAATTTCTACTTTGTAGTATTAAATTAAAAAATCAACAACAAAAAAAATAATACATGAATATGAGAAAGATCTCATGAGATATTAAAGATAATATATAAATAACCTCGAAACGAAGAAGAAACCAACATACTAATATTCAGCGATTGCACACAAACGGAAACGATATTAAAAATCTCAGCGCTCTCATTGTAAATATAGAAAGCATATTTTTCTCTACGCCCGCGCTATTGGCGAACAATGGGCCCCAAGAATGTATACAAGCAATTGTGCCAGGATTTAAGGACTAGATAGAAATAAGACATGCACTTTTTGTGTTTTAAATTAGGTTAGTTCAAAATAGAACGGGGCAGTATCTGTACACTTGATGGTGGTGGGTTTTCCCACTAGCGGCGTTGAGCTCTGCAACTCAACGTGCGTCTCAAATTTGAGCGGAAAGCTGAGGGCATAGTGTATGTAGCTTTTCTGACTACGTTTTGTATGCGAGACAAAGCGTGAGGCTATAAAAATATGTATATACAATACACTTTTTAGTTTTACAGAGCAGGCAGAGGGAACCTAAGACCCTAGTGTTAAGACACTCGGTTCCCATTAAGTCACTTTCGTTCCTCACTTTTCGCCCCATTCTGAAGGCATTACGTTTTGAGTGGCGGTACTCAACGCCGTGTAATTTCCTAAATTTAATATACGTAATTTAACTTTTCAATTTCATTTTCACATACAAAATTGCTCAGCCGGGGCCGCGTAATTATTTTTCTGGGACAACATATTTTCCGGTAAATTTGGAACAAAAGCCTAATTTCAGGATGCGTTCTTTGTTCTACCTATCTCCCTTTTTACTGTTTTCCTCAATATCTTTAAGAAAAATGGATACAACAAGCCCAAGATATTCTTACTTAAAAAGTTTCATAAACTAGGTCGTAGTTAATTTAAATTAACACCTTTTATCTTATTCGATTTTTTTTTATATTATACATAAAGAAAAATGATTGACTCTAAACAAAACTAAAATTTATGTTTAATATCTAGGTTCCTTCTGCCTTCCCTACCGGTAAAAAGCGAGAATCTAAAATAAATTGTGAGGAACATTTTCGAGACATTGTATCAAGTCCAATCTGCAGATCTAAATGGCGGTGTAACCACGTATACTACTTAATTCATATTACGTGCCAAGAATCGGGTCAGCTCCAGTTAGAATATAAATTGTGTGTTTCCTATAGGTACCGAAATAGTTTAGAAAATGGGCCAAGGCTTGCTTCTTGCAATTAATCAAAATGTAGCGCAATTTTGTATAACAATATTGTTTTAAAATTTCAAGGTTCTTGTTTTATATAAAAACTATGAATTCTGTCTATTTTATTTTATTGTTTCTTGAAATATGAAAATTGTTGACTAAATTGGAAATATGTCTCGTCTCATAGCGTTGTTCTAGGATCTATCATGCGACACATATCTTAACAATAGTGTTGTAGTGATCCCGTAAGATCAAATAATACTTGCATGATAACTAAATGAAAGAAGACAGCCTCACGCATTTTCCCTCTTCAAGGTAGTAAAAGAACACTTTCCGCCTGAATTCGAGGTATTGCCTGTCGAGCTTTTGTTAAGGAACTTTTATCGAGCTTTTATCAGCTAGCTCTGCTAGGTAGGCAGAGGAAACCTAGGACCTAATGCCGAGGTACTCTATTCCCATTGAGATACTTTCCGACGAATTTTTGAGCCATTGCGTATTGAGAGAAGGAACTCAATGCTGTGCTTTACCTCATTACCAGAGCAAGAAAATTAAAATATTAAATATTTATTATTACTAGATTCTATTCGCCCAATCATGCGAAGTGATGGGTAAGGTTGAAAAAATGTACTTGCAATATTTATTTATACAATTTCATCAATTTATCCATATTAACTTATATTATATTCTGTTAATATATTGGTTTATTTGGTATTAGGTGGGTATTGGTTTCATCAATTTAGCAAAATTAACTTATATTATTTTAATTTAAATAATAAATAATTTCTTTGACCTTACGGATTTATAAAATAATGGAAAATTCTTTTAGCCTTTGTTTCATTGTTCTTTGTCAATATCTATTGAACTGTCCTATACAAAGTAGTACTATATTATGCTCGACACTGTGTACAGTAGTATTTATTATTCTCGTCGACTTTAATCTTTTATTGTTATTTTATCCTATCACTATCTAGTATGTTCGTTGTTTTATATACTCTTAAAAATATTATTTATTCAATTTTATTTTTAAAATAGCTGTCTTCAATTAATTAAAAATTCTTGTAACTTGATTTTTTTAATGGGCAATGATCCACTCAGATAGATATATACCTATCATGGCTAAAAGGTTCACTTACCAACTTATTACAACAATCATCTTATGTAAAAATAAAAGCTTTTAAAATATATGACGTTGGAAGTTGATAAATGAAGAAATTGTCTTTCTTATAATAATACAAAATGCATTTTTTTCTATCATTACATCTAGAGAAGCAAGCAGGTTTAATATTTATTTCTTGTAATTTTTTTGTTTTTTTATAGCCTAGTTGTTTTATTTATTATTCTTTTAGAGAACAAATTTCTAAGCCTGTTAATAATAGACGTTAGAGAACAAAGCGGGAGCTGAACCTGAAGGAACAACATTTATTTGTATTTATTTAGAACCAAATTTATTTGAGAAAATTTGAATTATTTTTCTTTGTTACTAAATTTTATCAACAATTTCATTATTAGGATTTGTGTTTCTAAAATTTATTTTTAGTTATTCTTTATTATTTTTCCAAATTGGAATACCCAGTGTCGCGTCATTCTGTAAATTTTTATTATAATACAAGCTGTTGCTTAATAAACTCTAACCTTGCAATATGAATCGAAATTCAAGAATAAAAAAAAACTTGTTTTGTCACCAATATTTTTCTTGTTTGGGAGTTTTGAGTTCCATTCTTATTTGGGACAATAAACAATTTTTATTTTCTCGCTCTGGTAATAAATCAAAGCACGGCGGTGTATTTGGGAGAACACAACGCCGTGCTCAACACCCAAAGTGTCAAAAACTGGGCTCATTGTTATGAATGAAGAGTCTCAACACTATGGCCCATGTGTCGCTGTAACCCGCAAGTAGCAGGCTATATGCGGGATACACCGTGTAGCTAAAAAAATACTGCATGTAAAGAGAGAAAGGAGAACTGAAATGTGAACACATTACATGTCACATTTAATATTTCCACCATAATGTGGTTATCAACAATCAGATTGTAGACGCTAAGCTTTCCGCCACCTGATCCCAGCCTCAACGAAAACGAGACAAGTGAAGGGAAAAAAACGATAACACTAAACATTTGTTACTTTGACATACGTATTGTAGGAATGTTATGTTTCTTATATTTATTAGATAATATTGTTTTTCTCTAGTTGTATTTAGTAAAGCACATTGTAGAGATTTTCTTGCCTTACCAACAAAATCTACATTTCTTGATAGTAAATATAGCTTTTGCGTGAGCTTGGTTTATATTTAATAAAAACAGAACAAAACTGGAAATCTTTACTAATATTATTATACATTTGAAGAGCGTGTTTCGTTGAACGCGCTTATTTTAGGAAATGCTAGTTCGCATTAAAAATTATTCTTATGTTGTGTTGTCTGTTTATGGAGATTGGCTATACGCGTCACGCTCGTTTCTATTTCAACAAAGTCATAAGAATTTAGAATATGTCATGTGTAACACAAAGTACTCTTTATTATTTTCATTAGACCACGCAGGCAAAGCCGTAAGTTAAAGCTAGTTTAACTACATAACACTACAGTTTCGCTACTCAACACGTAACGCCTTAAGAATAGGCGGAGAGTGGGAAACGGAGTGTCTTAGTTTTTCTCCCTCTTTATACCCTGCAATGTGCGGGATATAGCATGAAGCTAAAAAAATATATTAATCCGTTTAGGTTTCTTTTTTACCCCATCATTGTAAATTAAACGGTTACATCTTTCATTATCATATTTCTGATTTAATAATAAACTCATAATAAACAATTACAATACCTTCAACTTTACGCTAACAGAAAAGAGATGCTAATGTTTAGAAAAAAATGATGAACGAAATTCAGGAGGCCGATCGACGTCAGCGTCGGCTCAACTCGCAAACTTTCTTTTTGAAATGTAAATCAAAACCCAAAAGCCCGTTTTCCAATCCTCTTTGATGTGCTAATTGCAGGTCCGCGAACTTCAACAAAATCACAGACTTTGCATGAAATAACGTAATACCTTTATAAAAGGGGTTGGTCAAGCTTGAATTAACTTTACTCTGCATTCTGTTAATTATGTTGTAGATTACTGTGTTGGGTAATAAATAAACTGTTAAAATTTTGATGCCTTTTAAGTATTATAGATAAATCTTCTGTCTAAAGACTAACATTTTATTAAGTAATGCATACATAAAAAAATATAATTAATAGTGAAGAACACATCTGACGAGGTTTCAAAGTACATAATAGCCTACCAGTTTAACTTATATTGCTGCCCACAAATTTTAAACAACTTCATGCATAGCTGGGTAGGCAGAGGGAACCTAGTGTTAAGATACTCCGTTTCAGAGATAAAAAAAAGAAAATAATTTAGGTATATTTTTTCTCTTGAACCGAACCGACAACCTCCTCATTGCGTCACGGCAACCTCAATATTTATACATGATTCAGTATTTATTAAGAGTTTTACCTATTACACTACATTTATTAATATCTATTATGAAGGACGTGAACGAGGATATTATATGTCATTCCTTTCTTCTCCACATGATAATAAGATTTGATTAGTTCAAGATTATCCTGTTTCCTTACTCCACTACACAAAGACAGTGTAATCATTCCAGAAAAATAAATGTTCTTTTACTTTGTTGTGCAAAGGAAAAATCTGCTGCCGCAATGATTCCGGAGGTTGCTCTTTTATATTATGTTATTTTTTTATTCGAGATTTTCTTATATTTCCTCAAGTCATTAGTTCCTTTTTAGCTAGTTGTTTATTTTGTATGAATCATTATAATGAATGAGATAAATATTTTTTTGTATATTCTGTTGAGCACTTCGACATTAAAAACATTTTTCAGCAATAGTCCATTGGTCTTTTATTAAAACCATGACTATGAATAGTAAGAAGCTCTAAGTATTTAAGGCATCGCGTCGTAAGTCGCGGAACTCAACACCGTACTTTATCTTATTACCAGAATGAGCAAATGAAAATAATTAATTTTTCCCAGTGGGATTCAAACTCTGTCTGAATTCCATAGAATACCCATCGAATAGAAAGGAAACAAAACATTGGTTTGAATTATCTGTGCGTGTATGTTGCGAAATAAAGAAATATGTAATAATATATTTTGAAGGCTAACCGGGTATTAGCTAAGGAACTACATATACAGAACGGGCTGACGTTCTATTGTTTGTCGTTTACGCTTAATATCGTGATATAATCTGTTTTATTTAATATATAGGTCGCAATATCAAATTGGCTATAAGAGTTTTTAATATTTTACAACTTGTATATGGGTCGAAGTATAAAGTTCACATAAAATGATCGGTTAAAGTTTGCTGGCACCCAACGTGGGGCGTGGGTTGCAATTGCAAATGCAATGTCGCATCAGTGCTTTTATGACTGTAGAAATTCACAGAAAATCCACAGTTAAGTTCTAAAACGATCTTCGTTTTATTTTATGGCTCAAAGTTAGAACGCCAGCGTAATATTATATTTTTTGTTATACCAATGTTAAATATCAAGAGAGACTTAGGAACTGTTGTTCTATTTTTTAATTTTTATTTAGGCCACTGCGGTGTTCCGGTGCAGCACCTGATAGCGAGATGGTTGAGAGTTTTTTTCGAAAATTAAACGGAAAGAGGGCAACAAAGTGTCTCAACACTAAGTTTAGTCTGGTTAACATTGCCCTGATACAGCATGACGCTGCAAAAAAAGAATAAAATATTGTATTCACAACCTAACAATGCCAAGAATTCCAAAGCCTAAGCAAACTAATGTCAGTAACATAAAGCTACCTTAATTCTGCCTGTCGAAAACAATCGTAGGTGACACGTAGCACCCACAAGTCACGAGTCCGTGACGCCGCGTGAAACCTAATGGTGCTTAAATTACACCTGAATCACCACACGTGCGCGACAAATGACGGCAATATTTTGAACAGGATTTTAATTTAAAACGAGAGTTAGTGTAAAACGGATCACTAAACCACCTTATTAAAGATAATGGATTTTTTAAGAGTTTTCTTCAGGAGGATGAGGAAAATTATTATCTGTATTGATTTTGTTATCCGAAGAAGTTCGTTGTACGTTGAAAATTGGCTGACATTGAAATAAAATTTTAATTAACCTAATAGAGAGAAATATAATGGTTTCTTACTTTTTTTCTGACTTAACCAAACGTCGCTTTTTGTATTGGTGATGAGTCAAGAAATCTATACTAATATTATAATGCTGAAATGTTTGTTCATACATAACTCTTAGCTTTTTTGATTTGACAACAAAATAGCAAGCAAAAACCTAGGAACCTGCTGTTAAAACACTGCATTCTTCATTATGACTCCCGTTTATTCATAAGTATAAAAGTCTACACAACTGTGTTAGCAAAACAACTTTTTTGTTGTTCCTCACATTTTACGCATTAATGTGCACGTATAAATATTAGATAGGGGTCGGGAGAGGCCAATTGTAACGATCTTCCTCATTCACTCCACGGTCGATGGTGCTATTCCAAAACTATTTGTATTATTCAAATCATATAGGAGGGTCAAACTTTTATAAGGACCCTCATATGTTTTTGTGACATTATAGAGTTCGCGAAGTCTTTGCCTGCCTAAATTATTTTATAAGACTGTGTTTTATACTACCTGAAATATTTTTCTATATTATATTGTTCTATTCATGTGAAAAATTTTGTAGGTTTGCAAATGTTCATTTTTTATATATAATGTAACACACATTATACATCAGAGAAATTCAAGGCAGGAGTCGGAATACCATAATCAAAGAACAGAACCGAAATATAAAGTGCTTCACGTCTTGCTCCGCATACCAGGTCAGACAGTGCGAACCCACTGTTGATAAGAAGTGTCTACTTCATTCCCACTTTTCACCTAATTTTCGAGACACTGCTTGTTGAAAGTTGAAACCTGCTGATTGTAAATTTCTCTTAAATAAATCGTTTTATGTGGATAATAAACATTCATTTACTAACATTATTATTAACCATAAAAGTAATTAAAATATCGAACATTCCTAAATATTATATTCCACTACTATCACCAAACTTACTCAACCCGAATCGCATTAAAGCGAGCGTAGAAAGCCCATCAAATAAAGTGACCTTAGTAGAAACTTCTGCGAAATTCCTTTGTGTCCCTTCAATCTCCTTACGGACCATGTGGCGTACAATTTCCAAACTATTATTTTATTCAAATTCCGCCATTTCCGGAAGTGCTGTTATCCTAAAAGGAATGAAAATGTCATCTATTTCACTTAGCTAGCTTTGCATCAGAATCGTATCAAAAGAGAGGATTAAGAGTGCGCGCACTGTCCTTGTTACAGTAACGTGGATGTGAGGCTTTCCTTAACGTATTAAACATACGTATCATACTATATGTGAAAGTTTTAAGATTTATTTTATGTGATTTTTCTTCTTTTGTGTTTGCTGTTTGCTTATTAGAGCAAATAGTTTGATATAGTATTTTAGTACTAGGTGTCGTATTACAATGTTTTTATGTAAGATTTTTTAACGGCTTTTGTAGTATTCTGTCGATTTTGTAAATAAAAGATTAACAAAAATTTGAAACCAAATAGTTAATAGCATTACACACACAACTCATTGTGAATAGTGTCGTTGACTTTCTTTGATAATCTTATGAAAGAAGATGTAAGCCATTAATTTAACAATATAAACACCAATTTTAAAGAGCTTTGTTGCACGTGATACGCCTGTATCAAATACATACACACGTAAAGATTAAAAAATTCTGTGGTCTATGTCTATACACGTAGCGTTATATTATTACAGCGTTAATCTGTAGTAATATAACGTACAATATAATAAAATCTATTTTTAGTCAAGTTAGCTATAACATTTTCAGGGTTTTAGAGCTTTTCCCAGTCGTATGTCCGTTACAGGCTCCCACGCCTTTGTTCCTCGTTAACATGTACGTAATAGGCCTGAGGGCTCCGTGCTTTTAGAGTTAGTGAAAGTAAACCTTACTATTCTTAAATATATCAAAATATATCCTTATTCTTTTTAAAAATATTTTGAAACGAAAATCATGAAGTAAGTTATTACCGGTGTTAAATTCCACCTCTCAACAGGCAAGGCCTGCTGGAGGCGAATTATGGAATTCAGCTGAAATTAGAGAACAGAATTGTCTTAAACGGAACGAAATATTAACACTAGACTCCCAGGTGCCCATTGCCTACCCTGCTATGTGCGGGATACAACGTGAAATGAAATAAAAAAAAGAAAATACATTACACATTTCCTTGCTATATTTTGAATAAAAATATATGAGTTTTTGAGATTGTAACTTTGTAATATCAAAAAAATATTCATACCTTATAATAGTCAGTACATCCCTTGAACACGCTGTCAGAAAACCGCGATGGTCATAATAATTCGTTAAAAAGGTAAAATCTTTTTGTAAACTGGGTTAAAGATGAAATATGATATGACACAAATTCTAATAATGTTTGTACATTTTTAAAGTATGCCACGAACATACGACTAGGGCTAGCCTCTAATTCGCGATTTACGTAATAATATGTTTATCTTTTTTGTAAAATCTTTTTTTTTATAAGCAACACCACTTCTGTGATGTAGATTAAGGATTTTATATGAGTATATATGGGTTCAACATTGCGGGTTGCATGGCGGAATTGAAAGCCGCTGTTAAATTAAAATAATTTATACCATCGAACTGTAATCGAACCCACAATCGTATCGTTTACTGTTGTGCCGCTGTGCCACTCTCTCTCTACTTATACAATGACATTTTTTCGCTCTCATTATTAGAAGTACCTTATAGAATTGAGAGTCTGGACTTACCTTGAAAATAAAAATATTTCAAAATTAAAAAGTCTATATAAAATAGTGAAATAATATAAACATCGAAGATATTGGGGTTCCACTGACATGTACTTAGCGTGGCGAGCCCCTTACTATTAAGAAATTACGAGCTATCAGCTATCAGGTGATGCCACACCCGATTACACGCTATAAACATTCCTTATATAACAAGATTTCAACCCGCACCCTCTGGCAATAAATCGATTGTGCTATTAAATTGGCCACAAATATTTTTTATACACGCTTATCCGCACAGAGGATCTTGTGTCAAAACGCTGTTCTCAGTTTACTGTCCTAATTCTAGACATTGCATGTTACATGCCAGGACTCAACGCGCTTTGCCAGAAAGAGGAAGAGAGTGGAACTATAAACCCTGAACCGTCGCGTTACAGTCGTACGCTTGTGCTCCTGGGCCACGACGCCCTTTTACAAGCTTTTATTTATTTCCACCAATTTCATTATAATTGTTATAAAATTATTAAACAAATATAATTTGAGTCAGATTTAATTTCGCCCTCATACATTTAATTACAGAACACCGTCGCTCGATGTAACAATGTTCTCACGAATATATTGTACAAAGCCTATAAATTATATTCATTATATTAAACTACTCGTAGCTTGGATGTTTGTTTTGCGTGTTTCAATATTCAACAGTGGTTTGCCAAAACATTTATATAATAGAGCTGATGAATTTCGCCTTATTGGAGAATATGTTTATTTGAGAATTGTATACGGAGATAATAGGTTCGTTCTCTGGTGTAGGTAATATGCAGTAGCATGTCACAGGTGTAGGCAATTAGCTAATAGGCTAATATAAAAGAAAATGGAAAATATATTTAATTAAACTTAAATATGATTCTAATGATATATTTGCTGTTTAATATACAATATGTATACTTTTAAGTTAGGGGCTGCTATTATTTATTAAAGATTAATTAAAAATCAGAGTTGAGTTACGACACCCACAAACCAAAATAAACACTTTTTGCTTGCTTCCCTGCAAACATAAATGAGATTCATAAAGATAGTATATAACAAAAACGTTAAAAACAAACAAAACATCACATTTTCTTAAATGTGCCAATTTGTCCTTGTCGTTCTGCCAACGACGGCCAAGTAAAAATTTAAGCGACGGCCATTAGTAAAAAGGTGTTAATCAAGAAAATCTTCTCTAGCGTCATTTAAAATCTTAGACTTGCAGATCAATTTCCACAACAAAATAAAAATAAAAAAATACCTTTATTTTGCTCGTTCCCATAAGAATGCTTAGAAATCCTCTCTTACTATTTACTTCAAGTGAGCATTGAACCCACAACAATAGCTTGTACACTTCTTAATAACGTCTCAATATCCAATAAATCAGCGTAGGCTAAGGGAACCTAATTTTAAGACATCCCTGCTTCCCACTTTCGACCTATTCAACACGCAATGTCTCAACCCTGCATTTTATTTACTGAGCTGAGAAATAAAAGAAAAGTTATATATAATCACTTTCCCGAATTAGTATCGAATCCACAACGGTCGGGTTTACAGTCAGACGGTGTGGCACTGGGCCACGATGGCTATTTTAATTAATTAAATTACTCCATCTAAAGATTCTAAAGCATTCAATCTGATCAACAATGTTGTTCTTCTATCTTATTTATCGTATTAAAAAGGGACTTTTATGTTTCCCTCAGGCTTTTTTTGTTTATAATGTCTCTCTTTAAATTTAGCTTCTAAGATTCTTTGATATTTAAATGTCAATTGCCTTATAATGTTTGAAAGAAAGCTTTATAAATTAAGAGTTTTCTTATGATATCAGTTTAAAGAGAATAACTATACATTGAAAACTAAGGTTTAAATTATAATCATAAAACTTTTTTTGTATCAATTTTGTCCAGCAAAGTACTTTATATATAGATATAACGTTTTTTATTTATAAACCGAAAAAAAAAACATTAAAAAGTTAATAGAAGCTTGTCAAAATAGGAAACCCACAAAGCTCGGAGAGTGTAGGAGAGCACTTTAGTGCTCGTTCCTGTCCCCAAGCAATTTGCAAAATACCCGTATAAGAGAAAAAAACAAGATTTTACATTTTATAGTTCATACAAACAAAGCTGCACAGACTATTGGGCTACAACTATTGGATTTAAAAAGATAAAAAATAAAAAGATATAGAAAGCACATACAATCGACATTAAGTGAGCAAACAACGTTAAGGTTTTGACTTATTTTCATTAAGTGGACCATTAGCTGTAAGGAATTGGTGCCAAACGAGCGCTGGGCAAGCCGATAAGTACAGCACGGGAACCCCACAAATAGACCTATTAACGGTATAAACCATCATTACACTAAGCCCCGATGATTTATACCAAATTGCTCCTATATTTCATCTTGATTGCCAGGAAAATTCATAATTTCTGAATTTTGAATGTGGCCTTTTTAAATGGTTTGCAATGGGTGATTCCAAGGTTCGTAGATGCGAATTGTATTTTATATTTACTTAGGGTATAGTTGATTTTAGTCTTCCTTGATGACACTATAGGTTCGATTAGTAGACATTTTATAAGAAATATTTTATGATTATTTTTTACTCATTTGTAAAAAAGGGCGATTGAATTTCTTCAGTACTTACCATCTTTGACATCTTTTTGCATATATAGCAGGATAGATAGAAATAATTTATTCTCTGTTCATCAAGACACTCTGGTTTCCCACTTTCGTTCGAATTCGTAACATTCTGTGTCGAATTGCGGGACTTAACGTTGCGTTTCATTTTCCGGAGCAAGCAAATGAAAATACACAAAAAGCTTCCTAGCGTGGGAACACTTAGGCACTGTTCCACTACGCCAATCTAAAATGAAATATATAAATAAAATTTTATACAACCAAAATATTCTTCATAAAATTAAAATAAAACAAATAAAATAACTTATCAATTCTTGTTTAGTGAAATTCAGATCGTGAAATGTGAGCACCGAGCCGTCATCGATCAATCTCCATCGTATCTCGTCTATTCTACGTGATATTGCTGAAGTAAATCATGCTCAACAGTCGCACTTGTAAGCTATACAATTTAATGGAAATTTCACCATTTGTGACAATTCCATTATAAGAAATACAATATCTCGGTAAAGTATTTTATGACAATTTAAATAAAAATCTGTGTTTACGGGATTGTATTATTATAAGTGTATTGAAAATGAAACAAAATAAGAGTAATTAATGTACCAATATTTTTAAATTATATTTTCATGAAACTAAATAAACATTAATAAAAAATCTGTTTCACTTTTCTCCAGCATAGCCAGGTAGGCAGAGAGAACCTAGTGTAAAGACTTTAGAGTTTGCCACTCTCTTTCTAATATTCCAAACATTACGATTATTTATAACTATCAATAAAAGTATACATAGTATAATAGAAATATTCTTCATATATCTTTCTTCATCCTCAGATCCCATTACAACAATTCAATGTTGTTCCAGGCAAGTTCCCAAAGATCGATCCCAACTAAAGTTGATCTGACAAATTGGTTTGACCCACTGACATGATTCAGCTTGCGAAAAGAATTTAAATATCGGTGACGCGTCTATGATATTACTTACGTTATACTTATTTTATTATGAAATACTTATTTTTAATAAACAATTTTGCTGTCGATCCGTTAACGGTACTGTAGCTAGCAAACTGCGTTGGCTTCGAACACTTTTGTAATGAAATAGAAGTTTTTATATTTAGGAAATAATGAAACATTTGTTCTCTAAATAAAAATGTACGTACATTTTTTATGAATTTAAATTTTTGTGGAAAAAAATTATTTCTATGAGGATTAATGAACTTTAACATTTTTAATATCTCTCTATAGATAAAAATAACAGATAAATAATAATGTGTGATTTATTTTTTTATATAGTACATTTAAATGTTAGCAACATTACACACACAAACACAAAACCTACAGAAGGTAATAACAAAAAACCAAAGGACAAATAAATAAAATTTTAAAATAGACCAAAATTATCTTTTATAAACGATTCGAAGCTTTATTTATCTTCTAAGCTTCTCGCTTTGTTCCTAATAAGGTAGTCAGAACGTAGCACCAAACTCTTCTTTATCTTTCGCCTCGTCCACTGATATCAACGCAAACGTTAAACATTTTGAAATTAATCAGTTGCAAAATATATATTCTTAATAAATGAGAATAATTAAAGTTTTAATCAAACATATTTTTCAACTTAACCATTATCCATATTCTCTTAACGACAGCACAGGAATCTCAATAACGGCGATGCGTGCTCATCTCCAAACGTGGGGCCTCGACTTATAAAATTCCTGCCCATCCTCCACGCAATTAAGTAGGGGATACGCAGGAATGGATATTACAAGAACCTTTTTGGGTAAAATTAAATTATATTTTTAAGCCTAATAGAAGGATAGGATTTAGGAATTACTTTTTTTGGTTATTTGTCAATGAAAAATCTTCTTAAATATCTATTGTTACAAAAGAAATCATTATAACCAAGATACCACGGAAAAACGTTGTTAAATTCGTAATTAATATTAGGTAAGGTACCAGTCATGGCGCAGGGGCACTAGCATAACGATGTATATGCGACAGGATGTGGGTTCGATTCCCACTCAAGGGAATTACATATTTAATATTTTTATTTCTTTGCTCTGGTATGCGCAAATCGCGATGCTAAGTCCCACCATTCCACAATGTGGAAGTGTCTTAACGGGAACGGAGTGCCTTAATACTGGGTTGTCTTTTGCCTACCCTTCTATGAGCGAAATGCAAAGTATTAGGTACTTTTTAGACAATATATATACCTGCATAAGAAATTTTAGGTAAAAATTCATATGTTATACAAAATGCCAAATATTTACTTTTTTTTTTTTTTTTTTTTCCGGTACTTGACTTTAATGCTGTTAGCCTTACTGGCCTTTACAGCGACACCGGGTGGGTAGGGAAGAGGGTACTCTGTCCCTGAAAATATGCAGGCACTGTGTGGCTGCCTGTGGGGAGTGCCGACGACGCAAGGGCGCCCCCTGCGGGGCTCGAACCTCGGCTTGCGGTCGTCGAGCGGGCTGGGAATTTCCCTATTCTAAGCAAAGCCGGCCGCGACACAGAAGCCGCGACCGGGGGATAAAATTAGACTAATCTAAGGGAGCTAACGGTCCCTAACCGCTGGACCCGACGGCGCCGAGGCGCCGCCGGGCCGTGAGATAAGCTAGACTACGTCGTCGATTCCGGCGACGACGGTGTGTGTGTCGTGCGTGTGTAGTGTGTTTCCTACCTACGTACGGGCCGTTTGCTACGGTAATGGCGTCATCGGGGGTCTAAGAGGACGCTACGCGGGCGTCTACGAATCGCGTGAGGCGTGTAATTACACGCCTCAG
>HE670855.1:199932-288244 GCA_000313835.2 Heliconius melpomene melpomene | reverse complement strand
ATCGAATTTCGCTTTGGTACGCGAATTATAGAGACGGTGCGCCTGGCGCACGGGGTAGCCTTTGCTACGAAGGTCATCTAACACGAGATCGACTTCGATCTCTTTGGGAATGCCCTTGAGAACGACGCGCAATTGGCGCTCGTCCTCCAGGGCGTAAGAGTGGTACCCTATCTGGTACTCACGAAGGAAAGAGGTAAATTGTCGGTGTTCCGACGAAGACCTAACTTGGATTTTGATTCCAACCTGCGTTAAGCGCGCGGTGGAATATTGGACATTGTGGCTATTGAGCCACTGCGACACTTTGCCCCATTTGTGCTTATCTTGCACATAAATGGGCGGCGGGGGTTTAACGCGGGGCGCGCGGGGGGGTACATCCTCTTCCCGCTCAACCGCAGAGGCGGGGGCAGGGGAGGGGAAAACCGTTAAGTCGTTCGCGCGGGAACGCCGGCCGTCGGGTTTGTTCGCCTTTTTGGGCGGGGGGGGGGCCTTAGGGGCCCTGGCCTTACGCTTGGCCGAGCGTGATCCGACGGTCTCGAAACCGTCATCGTCCGAATCGGAGGACAGGCAAGTGCCCTCCTCCATCTCTACCTCAGTCTGGATCGGCGTAGGGGCACGAGAATGCTCCCTCGGCGGGGCGACTCCGAGGTCGCAAGGCCCACCGGAGAACAACGGCTCATCTTCGGCACTCGGGCCGGCAGCTGAAGGCTGCATTTCGGCGTCCGGGCCGACCTCTGGCGCGCTAGGCGAGCTAGGCGCATCGTGTCGCGTTTGCGCGAACTTCATCACGGCGTTGAATGCCTCCCCGTGGAAGGTCTCTAAGTACCTCAGCAGCTCGGAGCTACTGAGGCCGGCCATGCTTTGTCTCTCCCCTCACCTTGCGGCGAGGGACGGGGTGTGTGCTTTAAAACTAACACTATATATAACAAGCAAAATCTACCGTCGGTGAACAGTAGGTGAGTACCTATCTAATAACAACTGTGTATTCACTTACTGAACAAACAATCCGGACGCTGGAAACGAGCGATGCGGGACTCGGCAACCACAGGGCAACGCAGCGCAGCAGGACGCCACGCAGCTCAGCAGTCGCAGGAATCCGCAGCACAACACTAATATAAATACAGTATCACTTCGACAAGGGATCGAAATAAATATAATAGCCCAATTGTGCGACCTCACCGAAGCAAGGCCGAATCGGATCAGCCAAATATTTACGCCATGTTTTTCGCTATGTATATACAAGCCCCTAATGCTCACCGATGTTATCAGAATATTTTCCCTAATAAAGCGGCGTACAGCGCCCATGCGTTCAAAGAAATCATTACCCCGCATACAAAATATAATATCATAAAATATATTATAGTCTGTATGTGTGTATATGAAAACATTCTCACAAACTTGGGAAATATCTTTTATTGCTTGCGGGATTTGCTAAACATTTCTTCGCGTGTAGAATTTGGAACGCCTAACTTCATTTTTATCATACATTTGATATAGAGTTATGATCGTGTTGCGATGTAGCTGAGAGCTGAATGTACTCGCGTTGGGTATGGGTTCGATTTCTACTCAGGAGAACATAATCAATTAAGAAAGCAAAACTCATTGTCTTAGTTGTTGAACCTAGTGTTGAGGCACTTTGTTCTCCACTTTGCGTCTAAATTTGAGTCATGCAATTTAGTGGACTTGAAGGCAGTACCTACCTACTTCGCCTAACTGGGAGTGAGTGGATGGCGATTATACCCACAACCATTTCAACCATTTCGTTGTAATTAAATATTAATATAAATAGATCTAAGTAGGTATATGTCATTCATTAAATTAATAATAAATAAAGAGAAAATTATATGATTACTCAACGCATGTCATTCAAAGTCAATAATATCCATAACTTCTTACGCAAAATCTACCAAATAAGAAGGAACCATACAAGACAGCTTGATGGGATCTAACGAAGGCAGTTCTTATACAGTCTTTTGTGCCTTTTTGCCGAAAGCAAATATCTATATGGATATTTATGCGACGTTTGTATGTATCGCGAATTTATTGAGAAAACGGGAAAAAAGACTTTATTACGACCTATGAATAAGGAGAGGGGAACTACTGGGTACTTAAAGATTTACTTGATATTTTTGTTATAAATATACCCTGCTGTATGCGGGATACTTCATGTTTTGCTCTTAGTTTCTTTTTCTTATTGACACTTATAAAATGTTTTTGTTGGTTTTTGTTAAGTTAAGAGAGAAGAATGAATAACTTCATTTTTTTCTCTTAACTTTTTATACACATGATCTTATTAGGACCTGCTATCCTATTAGACCTATGTTATACTTGGCCATATTTGTATACAATGTATAATACGACAAAGTTTTTATATGTTGTTTTCTTTTATTTTAGCAGTAGTGTAGTATGTAAGAGGAAGTACATTAAAGATGTTTTTCTTTAATGTACTTCCTCTTACATACTTATTTATTAGTCTTCGTTATATTTAAATGTAGCTTTTAAAGATTTTATGTCAATGCAAAACCATTAAGTTTATTATAATTTATTCAAAAGATATACAGAAACGCCCTAAATCTCTCTTAAAACATCAGAGGCACGAATTGCCCTGGAATGGGTGTCAGAATACTCAGTCAATATTTTTGTTGGAACAGTATTATGGCAAGTAATTGGACGACGGTTTCTCGTTTTTGAAAAAAAAGCACTTGATAGTTTTTTTCTTCATTTCTTGCTGTATCCCGCGTACAGGAGCCAGTAGCCTAAAGGAACCTAATTGAGGCATTCCGTTCACCACTGTCCGTCCAATTTTCGAGTCATTGCGTGTTGGGTGGGGTAGCTCAACGCCGTGCCGTGCTGACCAAAGTGAGAAAATGACACGAATGACTTCCCCCGAATGGCAATAGAACCTACAACCGTCGTGTTTATAGACACACACTGTGCTGCATGAAGATGGCCTCAATTTCCTCATTATTTGTACCTGTTATTTTTATATTTGTAATAGAACGTGATATTTCATTTCATCTTATAAAAATGTTCATTCATTTTACTACACTTTGAATGTTATTCTTTGTAGTATTTTTCAGTGTTAAGGCCAACAAAAACGTATTCCCACTAGCTCCACTGAGCAGATTTCGCGTGGTGTTTGAATCGTGTTGATTCAGCCGTGCTGGGAGGACGGTTAGAGAGCAAAAAAAACGTAAAGCGTTGATTTATGACTAAGAGATCGCATCATAAATCATAACACCCCTTATACTCGTATATCTACAGGACCTTCCAAGTAACGGGCCGCTTATTAAATTATATTCGATTTGATGATTATTATATATTCTGATTAAAAATCAAGCAAGAATAATTATGCACTTATGAGGAAAACCTAAAAGTGAATAATTATTAATTCTATTAAATTTGTAAGCGTGGCGGTTGTGGGTCCGATTTCCACTTTGAATTGACAACAAGCTAATACGCAGCGTTGAGTTCCGCCACTCCATAGGTTTCGATAATGGGGCGAACGAAAACAGTGCTGTAACACTATATTCTCCTGTATACTCTGCTATATGTGGGATACAGCGTGAAGCTAAAACAATATAATTATATTGTTATAGGGAATCCCACTTAAAACATCCCTGTTTTTGCGTAGAAACGTAGAAAAAATATAAGAAAGCAGCGAGAAATATTTACGAGCGTCGTCAGACTTCCTTGTGTTATTAATTAATCCAGCTAATTAAATTTTGCCGCATTTCCAGTAAAAAAACTCAACGCCAACAAATTTAATTTCTAACTTCAAGAAAATAGTGACCAATAAATTGATATTGTTATAGGAAAAGAATAAATAAACAATACTTTTAATATAACTTGTATACTTGAATTAATATTCAAGTTAACAGTTTGTTTATAAATACAGGGTGAGTCATATTGAACTTTCCGATTTCAATAAGGTGTGTATTAAAAACAAAGCGACATGCAGTAAAAATTATTTTATTGTTTGAAAGCACATAACATGCAGTTTTAATTTAGTTGGTTTTAAAAATGATATCCTGTAAATGTCTACCTCCATTGACCACACACTGCTGAAGCCTTTCCCGGAAGTTATCCATTACTCGTCGAGTCATATTCAGCGGAATAGCATTGATTTCTTCCGTGATTGCAGCCTTCAGTTCATCGATGGTTCGGGGACGATGCGTGTACACCTTTTCCTTCAGGTAACCCCAGAGAAAGAAATCGCAGGGGGTTAAATCAGGTGATCTCGGCGGCCACCCAACGTCACCTCGCAAAGAAATGAGATGACCGGGAAACATTTGTCGCAGGATTTCCATTGAACGCCTGGATGTATGGGCTGTAGCACCATCTGGTTGGAACCAGATGTTATCGTTGTCATGATTCTGCGTTAATTCCTCCAATTTCGGTTTCAGAAAAGTTTCAAGCATGTCGCAATACCGAGCAGAGGTAACTGTGACGACTTGACCATCTTCTTCAAAAAATAGGGACCCCACACACCAAACTCTGCAATAGCGCACCACACTGTCACTCGAGGGCTGTGAAGTGGTCGTTCGTGTAGGTTTCGTGGGTTATTCTCAGCCCAGTATCGAAAATTCTGTTTGTTGACAGTTCCGGCGAGGTGAAAATGTGCCTCATCACTGAAGATCAAAACAGCAGTGCGGGGGATCTGCTGAATGTCGCGGCATAAATTTGTTCGTGTGTCTAAGTCTCTAACTGTTAATTCTTGCACTACCTGAATCTTGTATGGGTGAAATTTAAGGTCTCTATGCAGTATTCTGCGGACACTACTGAAAGATAATCCTAGTGAAGCGGCATGTTTCCGAACAGAACGCCGAGGGGATTGTTGAATTGAAGCCCGCACTCTATCCACGTTTTCCGCTGACGTTGACGTCCTAATTCGGCCTTGTGGTCTTGTTTTTAATGCTGATGATGTTGCTCTAAAATTTGATACCCAATTTCTGATTGTTGGTCCAGTGGGAATGGGATCACGTCGACCAATAGCAAAATGTAAACGGAACGCACGCTGTGTTGTGATCACGGAGCCGCCATTTTTAATAAACTCTTCAACTACGAACGCACGATGTTGTCCCGACCAAGCCATTGCTCACACTAAAACTGCATGTCATGGCGCGTCTAATGACACCATCCCCACCCTTCTACTCCTTCCCTTCTTCGTGCAACGTCCTTCCAAAACCGGAAAGTTCAATATGACTCACCCTGTATTATAAACAGCAAATACTTTATATGGAGACCAGTTGAGATACAAGCGTGTGACTATAAATGCTACAAGTTGTGGGTTCGATTTCCTATCCTCGTTAGTAACTCAACACGCAATGTCTCCAGATTTTGGCGGAACGAAGAAAATGGAAATGTTCTAATAGGTACAGAGAATCTTAACACAAGGTTCCTAGGCTAGGCTAATAAAAATAGGTTTTATCTATTTTTAATAAACTATCTACTATGTTATAAGACCTGTATGTAACGAAAGTTCAGTTTAGTTACATTCATTAATATTTAAGAACTTGAATATTTAAGAAAATATATATACATATTCCGTCATACTCGAAAATATAATTTAATATTTGACATTTCTGACGTCCCAATATAATGATAAATTGAGTGATCTCACACATAATAAATGTCTAGACAGTTTTATTAATGTTTATACGCGTTTATATAAGTTTTATAATATAAACATATGATGGGATGGACCTTCAAACAAAAAGCAGCAATTTCACGCGTTTTCTCGTAGCAGCATAGCAGGATAGACAGAGAGAAGTTAGTATATTTTTTTTAAAAAAATGCGAACACCGCCGCTCAATAGAGTAGCGGAACTCAACGTCGCGTTCTGTCTTGTTACTAGAGTAAGATAATGAAAGGAATTCACTCTCCAGAGTGGCAATCACTTCACTGCGCCACAACGGTTCTTCGATCATATTTTATTCATCCGTAGCTTCTCAGCTTAAACATTCATTTTCTCTCATATTTAACGTTTCCTGCTCTGTATATGCAAGATTTTTAAGAAAAAGCAAATACTTATTAATAATGTAAGCAAAGTTTGCACGTCGTTGTTTTAAAAGTAAATTTTCCTTTATCATGTCGCTTTTTGGAGTTCGTACTTAATTTAAGAGGCATTTCGTTTTACCGTGCTAAAGTATATAAGTACATATATTTTTAAGAAAATAAATTTTAAATAGTAAGAAGAGAAAATCTTTTCCAATACATATATGTACCTAACTAATTACCTTGTTGTATTGTCTTGTTACTTTACTATTCATTAATTATTGTATTTCAAAATTAGTTTTTTTAATAACGATTTCATTCAAAAGAAGAATAATGGATGAACGAATAGGTCTTTAACGTTAGAATTGTATTAAACAGAGAGAGAGTACTTTGAACGTAAAACAAGTATTCCTCGAGAACGGAATTGTCGCTCGTGATGGTTAATTGCTGTAAAATTGTATAGCTAGCTTCTATTTCTCGCACTTGCTGCTTCACATTGTACTTATTATTTTCATATTTAAGCGTTTTGAAAAATATATCCTAAGAATGTGTAAGGGTAGGTTCCTCCTGCTCCTGCTATAGGGAGAAAGGCAGGTGTTTAACTCATGTGGGTTATAGCGCGATACTATTTATTATGAACCAATCACCAAGTAATAAAAGATGGTAGCCTGTAGAGATGGTAATAACGGGAACGGCCGCACAAAATAATTCAACACCAAAATTGATTTCCTCAAGATTTCTCTCTTTTCACATAAGACTCTAAAGAGATTCTTTGAGATTTGAGATGCTTTGGCTTATAAAGGCATTCAGAACATTCAAGATTTATAATCCAGTGAATGCAGTACTTGTATTGTTACCACAAATATTCTTTTCTCGAATATGAAACGGGGGCACGGGTAGATTGCGGAGACTGCAGTTAATGTCGCTAGCAAATGAGAAAAGAAACGGAATCACAGCTATCAGAAGTTCAACAACTTTTAGTGTGTCTTTGTTTACTAAATGATATATTTTGATATTAAAATTGTTTATGCAAATGTTTTTCTTAAAGAATGGCATAATCTTCGTTTAGTAAGGCTTGTGTCAGCCGTGGTATAATGGTTTCTTTGTAGGTTTGTGTAACCAGGTTCTTAGCATACCTACTTAACATAATATTTTATTTATCTTATAATAGGCAAGAGGGGAAAGTAAACGTTAATTTCTGGCACGTTTTTCTCGCCTAACTCAGTAAAATATTTCTGTACCCAACAACAATTTCGTTAAATTAACAAGATGACTAATAAATTAACAATATCTATATTTTCCTCCATTTTTTCTTTATATTTATGTAGGACCTTACTTACTATAGGTAAGTGGAGAGCGCACAGATTTCCCACTAAGATTAAGAGACACTATATACAAGAATAAACTTTTAGATGTTTTTTAAATATAATATTTAGCCTTTTTAAATATAATATTCAACATTTAAAATAAGTTACCTAGGCGCAAGCTAACTTACTAAGTATGTACATAAATAATTAGTATTAAGTAGATACTAATGCTACCTTTGCACAGACACATTTAAATATTTAGACGACCAACTTTAAAACGTTGTTGCTGATTGAGATATTTTGATGTTAAAAGTTAGTTAGTTAAAAAATTAAGGCATTTGTTTCTTCTATATTTTATAAAATTCATAAATATGGAGCTAACTATATGTATGTATTTTATAACTATTTTTTAGCTCAAGCTGCCCCGCACATAGCAGGGTAGACAGAGGGAACCTAGTGTAATCTCTATCAAACGTAGATACTTCCGTTTTTCACTTTTCGCTGAATTTTGGAAGCACGTGTTAAGTAGCAAGCAAATGGAAATCCTGAGCAAGCAAATGAAAATATTTAATATTTAATTCCTTTCAATAGGAATCGAACAATATAAGTATTAAAAAAGTTCAATTTCGGACACATTTTATTATATTCTATTGTAATTTGTAACGACCTAAAATATTCAAAAGGCATATTGACTAGAACTAGAATCCCAAACACCTTTGAACCCAAAAAGTAGCAAGTATTATCTAAATAAGATATTATGAAAGTACGGATACACGCGTCGGATATAAATATTTCTCATTAAATCCCAGTATTAAATAGGTATCCCAAAGTAATCAGAAACAAGGGTTAGGACGACCTGTTGGGGATATATTGGGATTTGTTAGAATTATTTAAAAACATCTTCTCTTAGCTAGGTACACTACGGCCGATAAGCCGTGGCTACTATGAAGTTAGGTATAGAATATACATATTAGATATCTGTGCAGATTTTAGGATTTTTCATACTTCTGATTACTGTTTTCATGTGAATACAATGCATAAAAATCCAGTAAACCTAACTGTAATGCGGCCACAACACATCGGATGTACTTTACCTAGCTAATAGCAGATTTACCTGACTTACCTTTATATAGGTTTAGGAGGAGCTTTTGTGTTAGTATAGTTATTAGTTTTCGATTACATAGTCGGTTTTAGACATACTCGTAGGAAATATAGCTTCGTAGAAACTTTATAGTTTACACGTAAAGCCTTAAAAGAGCGTGTAGTAAAATGTTTATAGATGGGAATGCTTACATAGTGTTTAATTAAAATAAATAATTAGATAAATATCGCGCGTTTGAAAGGATTTCAAATTTTTCTTAATCTATGAAAATGAATGAAAAAGATTTGGACTTTGTGAGACATTTCTTTCTGATTAGCGGAATTTTCTTTAGGCAAACCTTCTTCTCATCTTTCCTGGAATATAATTTGAAGCCGGAATCAATAGATGCGTGAAAATAACTTTGATTATATATTTTTTATCAGAAATATCATTCTAATATAATATTATTACTTTTAGTTCGTTTGAAATAAAAATAAAACAGCAGCTAAGATTAGAAGGAAATAAGAAATTACTAAAGAAAACTTTCATTCCAAAGACTGAACAAACCAACACAAACTTTTGAAATAATAAGATAGAGTGCTGAAAGCATCGATACCTTCACCGATACTATCAGTTCGCCTTTCAATTTGTTGAGGACGAGAATATCCTTTCAACGGATAAACAAATTAATTCAAGGATTTCTTTATATAATTGATTATTTAATATGTAAAAAGAAGACCTTTACCTCCTTTTTGCTTTAATTTTCTCCTAACAAAAGCTATGGCTTCTAAATACATTCATTTTTATGAATTATTTTTTAACATCTAAATCAATATTTACCCATCAATATGGGTTTTTTTTCTTAGAGTGTCTTAAGAATTCGAAACCATATCTGCTAACTTAGTTACTTTTACAAATACCTAGATTACTTAAATACGTGTCATGTCGGCAAAAACTTTCACCAACAATTATAGAATAACTTTGATGGTTTCCAAAAATTGCTTAAATTAAACTTCGTATATTTTGTTTATAAAACATTTCAATATTAATGAGTTCTCTTATAAATAGTTTTTTGTCTCAAATAATGTTCTTGTGTTTTTTCATTTTAATTAAATTTGCTATCTTTAAATTATTGTTCAAGAAGAAGATCAGTCAGTCAAAGATTATTGTATTTGTGCACAAATTACAAACGTGCGACTGTAAACGCGATACGATACGTTGTGGGTTCGATTCCTACTCGAGGAAATGGAATATTTAATATATTTTTTCCTCGCTCCGGTAAAGACGCAAAGCGCTGCGTTAAGCTGCACTACTCAACACGCATTGTCTCTAGCAATTGAAGGAATTTGGAGAAAGAAGTGTTTTAACACCGGGTTCCCTACGCAAATCCTGCTATGTGCGCGATACAGCTTTAACCAAAAAAATATTGTATGTACCTATTACATACATATATATTTAGTACTCCAATCCGTAAGCCCCGTATAAGCCTAATTAAATATTCTAAAGTAATTAGAAATGAAGATAAACGCGACCCGCATGAATTATAACAAGGATTTACCTAAATCACGTTTGAAATATTATGATATTGTATAAAATAATCCTTTCAGGCAAAAAAGGTTTTACATTATTTAAATGAATGTAATAAAGGCTTAGGTCACCTAGTTAAAGCTTATAAAATAATCGATATCTAATCGAGTAGGTACTTGGTCTAGAAATTACAAATTAATAGGCCGCCCTAATTCTAGAACTTACATTTTAGAGTTTATTTTTTTTAACAATTTGTAAGTTTTTACACACTGTACGATGTTATTACCGATTTACACTCAGGAAATTGGTAATAATAAATAGAAATGTATAATCTCAATGTTTTATTGAATCTCCTTACACCTAAATTAGAAGATTAGTTACATAAAAAGGACGTTCTTATCAATAATTCATTAAATCATTATACTTGTATGTAAAATAATAACAATTTTAACCTTTTAAATTTGAATTAAAAACTATTATTACATAAATATTATAAAGGAGTTATTTGCCTTAAAATATGTATTAAGAATTTTCCTAGCGCACTCTAACGTGAAAACCTGAAATTTCCACGCTAGCCTCCCGTCCCGTCTACGAACCCTCTGTTGGCGGCACCGGGTACCAACCGTAGTTGGGGACTACACCCCCTACCCTCCCCTACTAAAGCTATCGATCTTCTACCGTCACTATACAACTTACGCTAACCGAAAAGACACTGCCAAAAGCTTAGGAAAGCTACACCATAAGCTACCAATAAACAAACTTTAGGCCTAAGTATAGCCTACATTTTTTTTCTGGGTAAGTGACCTTTTAATATGTATTCATATGTATGGTGAATCCATTCATCATCGTTTTGCCATTCATGATGACGTGGACGTTTAAGTTGTTTACTGTGTGGTTTTATATTGTTATTATATTTTAAGATTACTATAAATATTATTTTAGTATTATTCTTCGTTTTAGAAGTGTATGTAAAAATATAATATTTGGCGATTGCATCAAGTGCATATTTGATGCTCTGCTGAACTTTCGAGAAATAGGTCGCCCACTCAATCTATAGCTATGTAGGCACGTTGTCAAAGTCATTTAGCTTTTACGCTCTAGAAAAGTGCAATGCGATCTAAAACTGTTGAATCAAAGGTGCACTTGTGTAGCAAATATACGTTTTACATAAAAAATTGAGCTTATTTTTGTAAGTGTATACTTATTCATTATAAAAGTTATAAACGTACGTAATATTTGTTCTAAAATATTCGTGTTTTTCTTTTTCCAGGTGGGCGCTACTGGCGTTCCGTCGACGGAAGGCGCAGTACATCAACACGACGACCCACTTGCGTCGGACAAGGATCTGTTTATTGACGACGATGGCTCCGGTGTAGAGATCGACGAGAGTTCCGGATCGGGCTGGGGGCCGGGACCAGGGCCCGACGACGAGGACAACCGCAGCGGATCAGGTGACACTATATACGGGCCGTCAGATGATGAAGACTTCCCCACTACCACAACGAGACACCCCGCTTTGGAAGTGGAGCCGGATATTCCGGAGGAGCCAGAGGACCCCGACTACCCAGAATCGGAAATCGACTCCGTCCCGAATCCCACCCCGCCAAAAGACCAGTTCGATGTAGTCAGTCGTGAGTAGAGGCTGAAGCATGCCAGTTTTGTTGCGTATTATTAGTTTTAGATTATTTGAATGTAGAATAATTTTACGGGTTAATTAACTAAATAAAAAAGTGATCTATTAACATTTGTTTTGTATCCCAAAAAAACAATTAAGTTTTAAATATTTCAAAACTTAAACTTCCATATTGAACCTACGTAAAAGCTATTCTGCATTCTATAATTTTTTTAATAATATTATTTCTTATCATGTTTAATACCAGCTTATATTATTATTAATCGTTAGTCAACATATTTGAACTAATGTGACTATTAATAATACAGGGCTTATTATAGATGAGTCACAAATGTTCCAGTAGTTATATAAATAATAGACAAGTATAAAATAATTATTTAATTTAAAAATATAAAGAAACCAGCCAATTTGGATCAATTATTAATGAAGCTACTAATATTATGCTTATCATAATATTTTGAACTTAGTTTTTTTATTTTAATAAGAGTATTTATTCAAATTCTATGCTATATTATTATAGTACAGCATAAACATAGCTAAGGATTTCAAGATTTTTTTCAAATGAACACTAACTAAGTAAAGTTATTAAATTGTAATCGTATAATTTGGTGTCGTTGCGTTACAAACACGCAACTAGATTGGCCTTCATTATCAGCGAGCAGTTAGCGTTAGTTATTGTTTAACTGTTGCTTATCCCAGTATTCTTTCCTCAACATCGACTTATTCGTCTATTGTTAAATTTAATGTCAATAATTATATACATTTTAATATTTCCAAGGACATTGGTAAGTCTTGAGAAATAAAATTACTGTGCATGACATCATCATATTACATTATATAAGTTTTTTTTTTAAATTAAATTATTGTTTAGTCTATTTTGATTTAAATTTAAACTATTATCCAATTTCTTCACAATTTAAATGTCTCACTGTTTATATAAAGTCTTTTTAATATTGTTTTTCATACGCTGAGATTCAAATTTTCGTTTACCTTCATAAATCTCATTTTCATCTTTAGTCAAAAGTTATTAGTGTATGATGATTATCGTATAGTTACAGTGCTTTTGTAGGTTATTTAGCAAAAATGTTTATATTTACTGAAAAATTATTCATATTTACCGAAAGATCAAGCACAATAGTTTTATTTCATATTTTGAACTCTAATTATTTTCGAATATTCCCTTCTTATATTCTCGCATGTTCAAAGTTTTTATCTGCTCTTAGGTGTCATCATTCACTTACATTTTTCTTTAATTATTACATTATGCTAAATCCTTCCCGATTCCGAATTAACCAAATTAACCTGCTAACTTGTCCAAAGTCTTCGTCATCTTGAAATAATTTCCATTGTTACCTTAACTTCTATTGTTTTTCTATTAAAAAAAAATAATAATAATATTCCCAGTAATTGTTCTTATTGCATTGTTCCCTACTAATACAATATTATTTAGGTACAGAAGTAATATATTCTGAAATAGGCTACGAAGAGATTTAAGTGAAGATTTTTTTATAATTTTTAATTTTCCACCATGTACCTTTACAGCACGTATATTGACCAAGCCTGAAGGAGCACCGGACTCTCGGCCTGAAGAGCCATCACGCCCAGACCAGACAGATATTAGCATATCTGAAGAAGTTTTGCCCATTGTAAGTATTCCAGTGTTAATATATAAAACGTCAGAAGTCAGAACGAAGTCATTGTCCCTTTATCATTTGTTTGCAATGATAAAATATCTGCATTTTGAATTCTATTTAGCTAAATGCTAAAATCCTATAGAGCTAAATATAAAAATTATATAACTTTTATAACTGTTATAACACAGAGACATATCGTCTTTTTGTAGCCGTTATGAGTTCGATTCCGACTTGGGGTAATTAATTATTTTCATTTCGCCGCTCTGGTTTTTTATCCTAACTCAATGATAAATAGTTAAAATAAACAATTCCCATAAATTCCAGGACCAAGATAAATCCGGTTCCAACTTAGAACCGGAGTCGCGGCCGGCCGAAAACTCCGTGATCATAATGAACAACCCCGAGGACCGCGTCACCAGCTTCTTCGCTCAGCCTGGCATACTTGCTGGTAAGTATTTGTATATTGTATATAAATTCATCATAACTAGGGAAGCACAATTTGTTATTTACTTCTTCTGATGCCAGTCGTGGCACAAGAGCAGGAGCGTGTGACTGTAAACGATCATCTAAAAAGCAAGGCCAAGTTGGCCTCAAATAAACTGGGGGTCATCAGCAGAGCGAGACAGTACTTCACGCCAAAACACCGATTGGGCCTGTATAGGGCCCAGGATCGGCCTCCTATGGAGTACTGTTCTCATCTCTGGGCTGGTGCACGTTCGGTTGGCGTTTAATCGTAAAAGTTCTATTTCGAAACATTTCTCTTAACATTTTTTTTCATCTATCTATTTTTTACTTAATCATTTTAAAAAATCTATCAAAATGCAAAAACATAATAATTTCATAAAACGTTTTAAACGAATAATTGATTATGATTATAATGTTTACTTATCAATAATTGTATCTTTTTCCAGCTGTGATAGGCGGTGCAGTCGTGGGGTTGCTATGTGCGATCCTAGTAGTGATGTTCATAGTGTACAGGATGCGCAAAAAGGACGAAGGCTCGTACGCGTTAGACGAGCCCAAGAGAAGTCCTGCCGCTGCCTCCTACGGTAAAGGCCACAACAATCGAGAATTCTACGCGTGAGATTCGGAAACACTGCCACAAGTATATTAATTTACATTAATTTTACAAATTTTAACTTAAAACTGTTTGAACATTGTAAATTTGCTATAGTTTCTCGTATAGAAATGTCTGTAAGATTTAATTTTGACAGTTTTAAAGTTGATTCGTAATGTAATTTATCGATTTAATTCGATTGTCTCGATTTTCAGCAGAACTTTATTTGTTTTCATAAAACAATAATCCTAAATGTGGCTAGTTCTGAAACGAATATATAAAAATCTACTGTACTAGTTGTACGGACGTACAGACGATGTATGGTAAAGTTGTTCGACACACATATGTATGTTTGAATTGAATTTTTAACAAAAATATCAATTTTTAAGACCAAAATTTTAATCGTCAAGTATATCTTGATGTAAGTTTTACACGGATCAAGCGATCTGTTAGAAATTAAATAGGAACTGTTATAAATTCTAAAATACGTTTGAAATTATTAGCTAAAATTATATTCACTAGAAAATTTCACTAATATACTCTATGAATTAATTAGTTACAACGTATTAAAGAAAAAAATTGTTTCTTTCTAATCTTATAAAAAAAAAATAACATAATAAGATTACTTAGAAAGTGACAAAAATAATGATTTAAAAAACAGATCGCTTGATAACGATAATTCTAAACTGAATGTATGAGATTTATCACTCACTAAATAAAAAAACATAAGTTGAATCTGAACGAATCTTGTATAATGTACTGTAAAAATAAAAAAAATAAATGTGCCATCCGCTTCTTTATTGTATATTTGCCAGTCATAATTTCCTCATCGCATAGATTATAATTATAATCATAATTTATAGTCTATGGACGCGTCTCTATCTTGTCTTTATATATAGTTGTATGTATGGTTTTTTATTGAAACTTTATTAAATAAAATCCAGGTGATTAAGAAATTAAGAATGAAATTTTAAATAAATAAAAGAAATAATTATTATTGTTAGGCCGCCGTGGCGTAGTGGGTTAACATCTTAGCTGTAACGATAGTTTTAGGTTAGATCACACCCGAGGAAGCAATTATATATAAATTATTTTCATTTCTCCGCTCTAACAGACAAGGCACGGCGTTGACTTCCGCCACTCAATACGCAATGTTTAGTTGGAAAGTGAAGAACGGAGTGTTTTAACGCAACATTTCCCTCTGCCTACCTTTTCCTGCGGGACAGATTGTTACAATGTTTCAATGAAAAACTATGTATATGTAGTTAAAATGACTATCAAATTTTCTTAAGATTTAATGAGCATTGAAATTGTCTATATATATATTGTATAATTACTTTTTACGAATTTTATTTGTGTTCCTTTAGATTTATTTAATTTTTCTTTTATGATAATCATGGGGTTTCTATTTTATATTTAATCGCATTTTTATTTATCGGTTATGATCATTTATATAATAATGTATAATTTCCGTCATGACGCAACGAATTTTGTTTTTAAAAATTAAATATCTCATATTGTAGATTTTTACATCTGCTATAATTAATCCAATAAAATGATTTTTATATTTTAATAATATTTGTTCTTTATTTAATGGTTTTTTTTAGAACAGTAACACAATGATTTTATAAATATTAATATGAGTTAAAAGTAATATCATAAAAAATCTACATTATGATTGCTTACTATATGTTTTTTATAATAAGACGCCTAACTTTTTCATTTAATATGACAATTCAGTCAATTAATTTATTTAAATTATGTGTAATAGTCGTAATTTAATCGTAATGGTGTAATTTTCATAATATAATCGCTTAGTGATTTAAAATTATATTTTATGTACATCTGACTTCGTGACATTTGACTATTATTGAACATTGAAACGTAAACATAGATAATGAAAGGTTTCAAGATGTATCCTATATTAAAAATTGTCTGTATTTTTTTAGAATATTTAAAAGTAATAGATTTTAAAATAATAAAGCTATTAATTCCCTTATAACATTAAAAATATACTTTTTTCCAAAACATTCTTTAAAAAATACAGATAACAATAAAATTTTATATGAAATATAAATAAATAAATAAATAAACATTCCTCAAAATCTCCGTAAAACAGTAACTAAAGCGACGCTCATTTAGTTTAAGAAGTGTACATTAAATTTGTAAATTCTATTAGATACTAACTTATAAATAGTAAACCAATAACCAAATATTGTTCATATACATATATATCCAATATAAATACGAAATTAAATTATGGATAACATTATTTTACATAGTGTACTTTTAATACTGTTAAATTAGTTTTCCTTTTACTTTTATTAATAAAATTATAGAAAATGGTTATAATTCCTGAGTATGAAAATTTTGCAATTTAATTGTTTCATAGCAACGTAAGAAACTATGAATTTTGTGGTGACATTTTTTGTGTGGTAATAGAATTTAAAGTAATATGTCAAATAATATGTCCATTAGCTGACAGCTCGTAAAATTAAAAAAAAGTATAATTTTTAAACTAATTTCACAGTATTTTAATGACTTAACAACCAGAGTTTCAGAATTGTACTATTCATAATAAAAATTTGTTAATATCCCATATTCTAGTAATAATTAATATTATAATACTAAAATGACGTATCCTATTTAACATAGCACTTGTTCTAAAAGTAACACAAAATTTAATAATTTTGAAGTTTTCATGCATATCCATAATTTTGAACTTAGGTTACATTTGCTTTTAATAAAAGTATTGCATCTATATTTAAAATTTATGACTAACATTTTGTTTATTTAGAAAATATGACTTGACATATTTTTTGTTTAAATATTTATTATAATTTCATATATAAGAGTCAAAATATGTATTTTTTTTTACATAAAACTATGCTGTTTTCTGACTTACAAAAAATATTTTATGACTTTAATAATTTTTAATAACATGCTCAATTTTACTTTTTGACATTTTAATGTAATAACTGAGTATGTGTTATTTTTCATTTAATTTTAATAATATGAATATTTAAAATAAATCTAAGGCAGCTCTAAATATAAATATCATTTTCAACATATTTAAAGTGTTATACCACACTAAGGATAGAAGAATAGTTGAGGAAACATATAAAAAATTAAACGCAGTTTATGTTTAATTTTTTATTTATTTTCTTAAATATTACAAATATCATAGTAAACTAGCGTATATAGAATATACCAACAATGTTGAGACTAAAAATTATGGATAAGCCAAGTAACAAAATTATAAATGTTATATTGGTTATTGCTTTTAATGTCAGTTGCATGTCGATAAAAACATTTTTCTTGCAATTTTGACGTTTTTGTTTTTAATCTGTGTGATTAATTTTTAATTTCGTATCATTTTATTTTGAAATGATAATTTATAGATTTTTAATAATAAATTTAAAAAATGAAGCAGCAAAAAATATAAATTAGCTTATTTGAACCTTTGTTAACATAATAAAAGTAATATTTTTCAATACATTTTATTTTAGCTCTCATATAATAATAATTTAAATATCACTTTTGTTTATTATTTTCTACTAATGTTTGGAAAGATTAGATTTAGGGTAGGCATAAATATATCGATGTCCACCTTGTAAATAATGCTCCTTTACACTTAGGTAATTATACAGGTCATTATCAATATTCGTTTTGTTTTATTTTTATCCCTTTAAATATGCAATCTGTCAAGTGTTTCTTTCTTTTTATTGTATATAAATTATTTAAACAGTAAAAAATAAAACAAACATTTTTTTTAAATTATATTATAAAACTTTAAATGTAATTATTAAAAAATAATGAAGAACAATTCATTCTTTCATTCATACTTTTATGTATAAAATAGTCAAGCAAATGTTTATTTGCACAACTGAAAATTCATAAAATTTTATTCTGAATATTTAAAGAATATATTTATCACAAATTTCATATTGTACTTTTTAATTGTTGCAAGCAAACCAGCACAAAGTACTATATAATTCTTACTATGACATATATATAATAAATAAGTTAGACATGTCTGATCTAGATAATGTAAAAAGATAAAAAAAAATGTGAAATAAAATAAAGAACTAATAAAAACACGTTTTAAAAGAATGTTTTGCAATTACCGGCATTTAAATACGTACATTTAATGTTAGATTTCTTACAGAAAAAAATAAACTTAGCAGCATTCAGTATAGTACAGTAAAAATTGGCCAGAAAGAGGGGAACGGAGTGTGTTAACACTAGGCTTGTTGTAAGCTAAAATCTTTGTTTGAAACCTGTAGAGAGCCTGTATTAAAAAAAATAACAGAGTTCTTTCTGTATTATATGGAAAAAGTGAACACATCGCTTATTAACGTTCACAAAAATGATCTGTTGTGCACACTCCTAATTGTTAAATATGGTTTTAATAAAAAACATATTTATATTTTTTCAAATTGTTTTATCTTTGTGTAACGTTGTAATATTTGGTAAAATTGTGCAACAGGCAGCGTGGCCGAGTGGTCTAAGGCGCTGGTTTTAGGCACCAGTCCGAAAGGGCGTGGGTTCGAATCCCACCGCTGTCAAATTTTTTTTGGTTAATTATAAAATAAAGTTGTTTCTAACTTCAATATATTTAATTAATAATAGTGAAGTGATATACTTAAAATAGTTTGCATATATTTTTAATATTTAATTTGTTTTTTCAGTGTCAGTTAGTTATACTTTTCATTTAATTTTCAATGTTCAATTCTATGTGTTTAATCGAAATAAAATATCAATAAGATTCGCATGGGCATATCTAGAGGTAGTTTCCACGGGGGCCTGGACTCTGGCGTATGCGTGTTCTTGTAAAGGTCCTTTTTATTTTATATCAGGGTTAATAGGTTAGCAAAATATCAGGAGTGGGCAAAGCAGTATTCTATACCGATTTTTTTTCTCGCCAAAAACGGGCACGCTAGTCTAATTATGGATCATTGCGAATTGAGCGTTTTATATTACTAAGATAGGGGAAAATATGTCAAATATAACAAAATTTTCTTGCACGGGAATGGAACTAATGACCGTTTATATTCCAGTGCGCCGCATTGATTTTATGTCCTATTTTATAATTTCATAAAACTCTCCTAACAATGGGTGCTTAAATATTTATAAACATAAAAATAATAATTTTAAGATTATTCTTAATATAAATTTTATAAAACAACTTTCACAAGAGACAATATAATTAATTACAAGAGTTGTCAGGTGTCAGCCATATATCAAAATATAAGTTTTGCCAATCAAATATAATATTTTTGTAGGTGAAACGGACGGGTTTCTCTAGAACCGCGGCTTCATACATCTATCGCTGTCATTCTATGTTAGTCTTATTAGCATACTTAGACTTTGGTGGACAAAAAATAGTAATATTTAATTTTGTTTCTAATATTTAAATATATAACCTTTTATGTTGATGTTCAGATGTAAAATATGCGATCATTCAACGTTCGTGACGGCTCTGGGTTCTAATCTTATACAGCTACGGAAATATGAATTTTATGAAGCGCTAGTTCTTTTAAACTTTCCTTTATCGTTGTTGTTATATATATCAATGTTTTTAATTTTAATATAAGTGTATTTAGATTTGCTATATGTAGTTGGTTTGAAACGTATATTATTAATGATTCACAATAGTTGTTCTTTTCAATTTTTGTTGACCATTTATATTATACTTTCGCATATAGAAGAGAAATAAGAGTTGAGACGCTCCATTCCCCACACATTGTCCAATTTTTGAGACAATCCATGGATTGGCGGAACTTATCGCCGCGCTTTGTATTGTTAATAACTTATTTTCCCGTGTGGGAATCGAACTCATAACCGCCGTGTTTAAAATCAGACGATGTGCCGCTGCACCACAAAGTTAGATATTATTTTTTATTATTTGCGTTTACATATATTTAAAACGAATTGTTACAAACTTTATTAAACATCGCCATACAAAATAGACTGTTTAAGAAAAACTAGATAGATTTCCATATTAACTAGAAAATTCATTTGACTAAAAATCATTCCTTCTGATACCTCCCGAGGGGTACGCCTAAACCCTAAACATCTCTTTAAAATTAATTGAATAACAACAGAGACCTTGTTATATTAAAATTACGTTACCCCAAAATTGTCTTCTATTTACAAAGGTGTTTTAACGGCATAAACATGATAGCAATGGCCGATAGATCTTGTATGAAATTGTGGAAATTTCAAGTTGAAAGAACTTATTATTTCTGTCGTAAAACTTTAATCTTCGCCATTAAACATAATGACAAAAATATTAATCGCGAAAAAAACTAAATAAACATTAATAAACTTGAAATAAAGTGCCTATTTTTAATGACTTCGATTTAGTATCGATAGATTATATCTATATCTAATATCCGCTTGGCGACAACTCTTATTCCAGTTACAGTACGGTCTGCAAGTTATGGTCATAGAAGAACTTATTCTGAATTTTTATACGTTGTTAACTCGGAAAGCAATAATCGAAAATAAAATAAAATCTATTATTTAATCTGCGTAGCCATCTACAGCTAATTTCAGAGCGGCCACGACTCATTGACCGTACTGTGGCTTTGGCCAGGACACTTTTTGCGTTCATTAGAAAGAAAAAGTTTAGTGTAGCATTAAAGTGTTGACAGAGAAAGTGATCTGATTAATGAAGAGAGTGCGTTTCATTGAAATTTGTAATCAATATTTTTATATGTGGTTATTAATAAACTTATGAGCTTTTTAGGTTATGGGTTCGAATCCTACTTGGGGGAAATCGGTAGAGGGTAAATTACAGTGAGGTCACATCACATTACGGTGAAAAATGAAAAACTGAGATATCTATGTTTTTTTTTTATTTAATTCTTGCTTACACTACAGACTTATGGTCTGTACCTATGTTACCTATATACCTACCTATGTTTAATGACTAGATTTATTCTGACTACTTTGTGAAATATAAGTAATATATTTTTTGAGACATAATTAGATATTTAAAGGATAATAATTTCATTGGTGCGAGGCTTTGAGTTCTGGCACTGAACAAGCCTCCAGAATTGGGCGGAAAATGGGGAACAAAGTGTCTTAACACTAGGTTCCCTCTGACTACCCTGCTGTGTGCGGGATACAGCGTGACACTAAAAAAATCTAATCGTGCTTAGAGGAAAAGTTAGGTTAAGTTATAATTTCACAACAATTTCCTTACTTAAGATTTGAATCAAAATAATAAATAATAAATGTGTAAATATATGGTCAACTTACGGTTCTTTAAAAGCTAAATAAAAAGCGTGATAAAAGTTTAGATAACTAAGTAGATTTTTTCAAACATAATCAATTTGATACGCCTATCACAATTTGAGCTTATTTGCTGTATATTTCATAGTTTTATTTTACTTTTATTCGTGTTGTGGGGTCGATCTGAGATTCTGAGAGAAGGTAGTCATTAATATTTGTATTATGCAGACGTTGTTTTTTTGTGTAGTGTGTGTGTGTATATGTGCGCAGCCCTTTATTCATACATTCTATAAATAAAGGATTATTTTTTTGTATATATTTTTCTTTAATGAAGCAAAGACGTATGTATGTGTTATGAGTGAGTTTATGGGTGTAGGTTTCATACCCATAAACTTAATCTATAAGAATCCTTCCTCCGTTCTTTATTTTTAAAAATATTATTTTTTTAATAAAATATGTAAAAATTTTAAACATAACTGGATTCGAACCCTTGCTTTTTAAATAGCTTAAGATAGCATAGTGAGATATAATCCTTTAAATGTATTAAAATTATCTTGTAAAAATAAATAAAAATTATGGTCGTACTTATAACGACGAATACTGAAAATCGATTATTAACTAAATGACTTCTATTCTATTTCGTATTCGTTTACGAAAGTCGTAAAGTTTTTATATATCTATAGGAAACGACACAATATATCAAAACTGAATTTATTAAACATAATTAGATGAAACAAATACAATTGATTATCATAAAATATTCATATTAGAATTTATATCGTTCGTTTTATAGACTTACTTAGTATTTATGTGTTTTTTTACCGCTTGAATGATGTTTAAAAACCAATATTTATAAAAGTTGCATTTCTGTTGCACATTTATGATGCAAGGGACATCTTCTATTATTTTTTTTTTTTCAGGTTCACGTCGCGCTTACAGTGAAACACTGAGTCGCTACTCTACGAAGGCATTTTGTTTTTTATCATAAATACTTACTTATTATTTACTATAAAGCCTTATGTATAATTAAAAAATAGCTATTAATACAAAATTATAACTCACCTAGGTCAACGGACTTGCATACAAGCCGGTCTTGCAACGTATCAACAAACGTCAACGCGTCGTAAAAATTTAAAAATCATTTGCAAAATCTTGATTTAGATCGCCAATCAATCTACCGTAACGTATCTAAATTTACGACTTGGACGACTTTTCTAGGTGAAGTTCACGTTTTGACGAAGGCTGTGGACGGGTGGTGGTACCGCAAGGTTAGTATATAAGCTGAGAGAAATGCTCTCTCCACATCCACTAAACCGTCAGCTCTCATATCTAATCATGGCAGCTAAGCTTCTCGTCGCATTGGCGTGTTTCGCCCTTTGCAACTCTAGCCCTGTCCTTTTAAACGGTAAGGATTTTTTAATATTATCCAATATTTTCTTTTAAATTGCCTCTTTATTTTGTAAACATATATCGAAATTACAAATATAATTGTATATTATATTATGAACAATATATTGCAGGTTACCTATTCCGTGATGGGCGCGGCTATTCTATCGGTCAGGGCTATTCTAACTTCGGCGGACAAGCGTCAGGATCAGCTTCAGTAAATGGAGGTGTTCTACAAGCTTCGGGAAGTGCTTCTTCGAACGAAAACCACCCTTTAATTAGAAATTATGCCTACGAAGCGTTCCCTGGTCAGGCGGCGGCTAAAGCTGAAGTAAACGACAATGCGCATATGCCAGCGTACGGTTCTGCTAAAGCTGTAGCTCAAGCGCACGGCTTACCACACTATTACGTACCTGCTCCTGCTACCATTGTATCTTATGAACAAAATTTCGAATTACCATCTCAAATAAGGTATGAATTCCCCACTGGTGGAGTAGTTGCCGAATCATCTGCTGTAATGGATGGAGATTCCGAAAGCTCGGTAACTTCTGTAAGAAGTGATGGTTCTGGATCTGCTGAATCCTCTGCTAATACCCACGGCGTCGGCAGCTTCGGTGTTACTTCATCTAACTCTAAAAGCTTTGGTGGACAAGGATCAGCCTCCTCCAACGCAAAGAGCGCACATGGAGTATCTAACATTGCTACCAAATCAAATGGCTTCGGTTCTGCATCGTCCAAATCTCAAAACGAACGTGGCCAAGTATCCGCTCAATCTCAATCAAACGGAGGATCCGCTAGTTCCTCAGCTAACAATAATTTAGGATCTGCCTCAGCAAATGCAGACTCTCAAGGTTTTGGTTCTTCCTCTTCTGACGTTGATATGAATAATGTACAAGGTGTCGTTATAAGTTCAGCTAAAAATGTTGACGCCAAGAGGATTCACTGGCGATTTGGCACCGCTTACAGCAACCCATCAGTACATGTTCATGCTGACAGCAAAGCTAACGGAGGCTCTGCTAAGTCCTCTGCTCAAAGCAATGGCTTCGGTTCCATCCAATCCGCTGCTGACGCCCAAGGACAAGGGTCTGCCCATGCTAATGGTAATTTGAACGGAGGCTACGTCAATTCTGCGGTTGAAAACAACGGAAACGGTTATGGTTCTGCCAAGTCCTCAATCAACAATAACGGATATGGAGTCGCTAATTCCGTAGCAAACTCCAACGGTTTTGGTAATGTGAAATCTTCTGCCAACATTATGGGATCTAATTATGGTAATGTCAATGCTCATGCTGATGTTGATGATTTTGGACACGGTTCCGTATCTTCTGTTGCAAACGGATACGGATCAGCTAGCTCCATTGCAAATGCAGGACCAGCTTACGGCGCACTCCGCGCTGATGGATTTCCTCACTACTACACCCCATCTCACTTGAAAGCTAATGCTCAAACTTCTGGCCAAGGCTCTGCCAGCTCATCTGCTAAGTCCCAGGGCGTAAACACCGCCTTCAGAGTTGTCAATTCTTCGGCAAACACCTTTGGCGTTGGCTCTGCTCAAGCCAATGCAAGTGCTTAACTATCTTTAATTAAGCAAACCACATTAAGACGACTTGAAAAACGTCGTAACTTGTCTTAATGTATTTGCACTTTAGTTTTTAAGTAATTTATTTTATTTATTTAATTTATTTTCGAAAATAGTTCGTAATAAAATAGTTGGTTGGTTTAAATATTTTCTTTTATTATTATTTATTCATATGTTATCCCATCCCATACAAATATATTAGGAAGGTCAGGAATTAATAGTGACTAACGTAATAATAATACGTACCCTTGTAAAAAAATATAATTAGGAAAAAACATTGGATTATACTTTATCAAAATCGAAGAACACCTAATTAATTTAGACAAAAAAGGTCTTATGATTAATAAAATATTCTAAATAAATGATTTTTAATAGCTAGATCCATCTAGTTTTCATTGTTTCTTTGTAATCATGAAAAAAAAACAAAATTACAACAATAACATTTCAGTTATTAAGATTTTTAATTTTTTTATTTATATTTTTATGAATATCTATTTCAACTTTTTCGTATTAAAAAAAGAAAAGAAAATTAATATAAAAAAGAACTACTAGAAAAATGAATATCCAAAATTGAGTGGCGATAGGGGCGAAACACAATGTTCGAATGATCCATTTTAAATGTTTGGATTTTATATAGATCTTCTCGCTGTATCCCGCATTTAGCAGCGTAGGCAGAGGGAACCTAGTGTTAAAACACTTCCTTCTTCACTTTCCGCCGAATTTTTGAGACATTTATCCCACACACAGCAGGGTAAGCAGAGAAAACTCAACAAGGAGTTCGACGGTGAAGGATATCAACGGTGATGTTAAAAAATAACCTTACTATAAAATAATAAAAAAGATTTTTTTCCTGAGTGTGGAATAACACTTTAAAAACGTTAAAAATGATTTAATCAATAGCAGTCTCGTTTGCCATACAATAGTCCATAGCATGAAAGGAAAAAAATAATTTTATTTATTATTTCATTAAAAAAATTACATACATTTATATACAAAAAATATAATAGCAAAAGATATATTTATATTATTATACAATTACAATTTTCCTCGCAAGAAAGGTTTAAGGTATTTATGGAATGATTCGTTAACAGGTTCTTTATTGAGCGGGCTCTTCATGGCTTCTTCCATCAAACGTTCGTAGGCCCGTCCGTCGTACGATCCAAGAGTAGAATTTAGTACCTATATGAAAGATAACATTCATTATTTTTTTATAGCATTGGCAAAGGCAACCAAGTTCTAATGTTAAGATAGCCTGTACCGAATTAACCTTTCTCAAAACCGTTTAGACCGATTCTCTAGGCATTATACAGACAGGTGGAACTCAACGGCGCGCTCGCAAGCGTTACCAGACGTAATAAATCAAAAATATATATTTCATTACCCCGAGTGGGGAATCAAACCCACAATCGTAGCGTTTATAGTCGCATGCTACCCCACACCCACAGCACCCGCATAGTTTTAATATTTTCTATAAATAATATAAACAAATCTAGAATATATAAAACAAAGTAATAGAAACTGAAATCGAATTTCGTAAAAAAACGTCTAACCAAGTTTAATGTCTCATGTAGCTATCGTGTCCAAAACAGGGAAGTCCCACGATGCTTTAAAATATATTTAAACAAATAAATAAATTTAATGCGTGAAGCTTTTGACAGGGTTATCGATCAAAAACAAATATTATTATATAGATAAGGAGAGGTCCCGCTCGGTCCGGCATAAAGCTGGGTAGTCAGAGGAAACCTGGGAACCTAATGTTAAGACACTCCGTTAATAGTGATATAAATAAAAAAAAAGCCTATTGAAGTTTAATCAATTATTACATGTGGTTACGGATATTAACTACGGACTACGGACTTTTAACTTAACTTGTGAACCCATGAGATATCCACGTTTGCCCATTTTACAAATATTGCGTTCCTGGTGTATTAATTTGCATGCATAAATATATTAACATTCCAACGAGTGGGAATTGAACCCACAACCACCGTCATAATATTCAGATATTTTTGCATGACAAATAAATGTAATTTGCTTACCTCGTCCCTATAATCGAAGGCATCCACTAAACCTATAGCGTTAGGTCGAATTATCTCTAGTAAATCTTCATATTTCCTTTGCAAAGCTAGCACATCCTTCTCAGAGACTTGAGTGTACTACAAAAGAATGTTAAACAAATTAGATGGAATTTAGCGTTAAGTCAACTACGTTTCACAGTTTCCGCCATCCGAGCGGCGGAACTCAACGCGTTTTGTCTACCAGAGAGAAAATTTATTTCTCCGATTAGGAATTGAACCCATTACCATCATGTTCACAATCGGACTTTGTAAATTTATATGTAGGAACTGTTAATAAATCAAATTTAAGTTAATTTCCGGTTCATACTAAACGTTAAGACCCAACTATAATTGATAAGTCAATTAAAGTTGGATCGATAATAATCGTTGCTCTCATTATAATTTCCTTCAAGTAACAAACAAATAAATATCTATTAAAAACACCTTGTACAAAAGAACTAGCTTTTGTCTGCAGCTTCGCTTGTAATTACAAAAAGGTTTAAAATTCTTATAAAGCGATTTATATTGAAAAAGAAGCATGATAGAGACATGTGACTACAACATAAAGAATATACAAATAAAAAACAGATATAAACAAAATCGCTTGAAGTTCAAGCAATTATTTACGACTTCCCTCTCATTAAGTAAACTAATGACGCCTAATAAACGTTGTAAAACACGAAATGCTATCCGGTTTTATTTCAATGACAAATGAAGTCAGCGGGGGCTCGTTTTTTGCGGACAAATGCGGTCCATTGGCCTCATATCTGGGTAACTGTATCGAAGAACCTATCTTAGTTAAATATATGTATATCACGGTTAGAAGAAGCGCACGCGCAGTTTAAAAATAAACACTTTCTATTATGCTGTTTTAGGAATTATTAAAATTATAAAAAAAAAATACCTGAAAATTGTATAAAAGTTGGATTTAGAAATTTTTTATGAACTAAATATATCTATTGAATAAAAAAATTGAAAACATTAAGCAAATGCTAGTTGAATAACTATCGGTACAATAATATTTATATATTTTTGGTTGAAATATTAGTAATATTTATTTCCTTAAAATTAAAAGTTATTTAATTTTAATTAGCAAGGAAATTTGTTTTGGTATGCGCACGCTCTAAGAACGGAAAGAAAGACGAATATTGTAATGATTACAGCTGACCATACTAACCCACATAGATAGTAGATAGCTAGAGATATGTGGTACATTTTTTGCTTACTTTTTGTCTAGGTGCCATAAAAATTTATATCCATAGATAGCACTTTGACCGCAATTATATACGCTTCATGCTTTGAGAAAATTATAGACGCGAATATTTTTTATAGATATACTTAATTATAGTTTATAGTGTGTTTACCATATCAAAGACGCTAGCTGTTATGGTTCCTTTTGGTGTATTCCTATGAATTAACAACATTAAAAAACTTAAAGGAAAGCCATTAAAAATCAAAATTATTTATTTTTTGTAGCGAAGTAAGTATTTATATTAATAATCGATTCTAATTTTGTAAAAATTGTTTAAATAATTATACTAATATATCAAAGCTAAACATTTTTTTCGAATAAACACGCTCACGCATCTCAGAAACTATTTTTACGATAGTTACTTAATACTTTGGGCATTTGTCATACAAAATTTCAGTTATTTTAGTTTTTAGTAGTTTTCGGTTATTTCAGTTATTTCTATTTGACCATGGGGCCAACAAAAGCTAAAGTTAAAACATATACGAGTATATTACAATTAAAACATTATAATAATATCTAAGCTGCCGCATTCGTAATATCAAAAAGAATATACAAATACCTATATAAATATATCAACTCGGATGAATAGCTAGAGCCGGTTTCCTAAATGAATCTATAAAATAATTTACAACGTGAGAAAATAAAATTACGACTTTTTAGCTGTTAATAGATTATTTGCATACATAAATCCTAATTTAGTAAAATCACAAATAAAATAGTGTTATTTATGTGTTAATTAGTACACAATATCTATATATTTATGATTGTTGCTTTATGTTTCAGCATGGTAGGCAGAGCAAACCTTGTGTTAAGACACTCCGTTCCCCACTTTCTGCCGAATTCTGAAGGCATTGCGTGTTGAGTGGCGGAACTCAACGCCGCTCTTTGCCTCGACACCAGAACGAAAAATTGGAAATATAAATTTAAATAAATATTTAATGTTCTTTGTATTTAGTATCGCATTACAAAATGATATATCCATTAGTAGACAAATGTCTTAGAGTTGATTGAACGTTGCATATAAATCTTTTAAATTTCTTTCTCAATATGATTATTTTTTGAATAATAAATTGTAATTTTACCGTTCTTCATAAATTATTAGCAGTTTGGTAAATTTATATTATATAGTACAGGTCTAAATAATTAATTACGAAATTTGCACTATACGTCATATTAGTCAGTTTTTTATTAACAATCAATTTTCATTTTGAAAATAAAAATGAAATTGTTTCTTTTTTTAGCGTCAGCTGTATCCTGCTCATAGAAACTAGGCAGAGGGAACCTGGGAACCTATTTACTTGTGTTATGACACTCTGTTCCCATTAAGACACTTTCGCTTTTCAATTTCCGCTGAATTCTGGAGGCGTGTTAAAAGGTGGAACTTAACGCCGCGCTTCTCTTTACCAGAGCGAGGAAATAAACATATAAAAAAATGCGTTTACTCGAATGGGAATCGAGCCCACAACCTGTTGTGTTAACAGTAAGACGCTTGTGTCCCTGCGCCACGACTGGCCTCATAGTACACATACTGTTTGCTTGGATGTTTTGTTATTTTTTTTCTTTGTAAACATCTTTTATGAGAATATAAATATTTTATACTACTCACTAATAATAGATCTCCAATCTTCTCCAAAGTCCAATAGATGAAATAAAGTTCTAGAAGCTGTTCTAGAACAATCCTTAGAGGTGGGGATAACTTTGAAGCTCTCTTTTCTATTTCAATTTTATAAACGGAAAGCAAGATGACTCTTGCGTGGGCCTAAAATAAATAATCAAAATATATCTCTATATATAAGAATAGTTATAGCCATGATTATAATGGCTTCAAATTCATTGGCTCCAAAAAAGATTATATTTATGAATGTGGCTTCGACCGCTTGTACAACACAATTATTTATTTAGTCATCTCATTTATTTTTTGTGATCTAATAATATTATCATTTTGAAGACAATATCCATACATTAATCGCTAAAGTTTTAGCTAATTCAATAAAACACTTTTTTCATAATTTGACTGTCCGCCGAAGTCTGGAGGCATTGCGTGTTAGACGAGACTAACTTCACGCCTTTCCTCGTTACAAAAGCACCGAGATGAAAATAATAAATATTTCATTTTTTCGAATGGGAATCGAACCTGCCAATTATATTATGCGTTACGACTCAAATAGAATCAATATATGAAAATTAAATATAGTCAATTATGGGAGAATAATAATTAAGAAGTATAAATACCTCAGCCGCTGCTGTCAATTGTATAGACGCTTTGTTCCAAGCGTCTTCCGGGGAGAGTCCTGAGGCCTCATACTGTTTGAGACTCGATACAGCTGTTGATAATTTGCTGAAAGTTATTTTATAACTTATAAATGTGTACAGACTACAGTGCTATCTAGGAGTTGTGGCTGCCCGGAAGTTAGGCTTTCTTTTTACCGCATTGCAAGAAGAAAATAGTGATGTGTAATAGTCATGTGCATCTAACTTCAGTTCGAACACGAGGCGTCAAGCAAACATACTGTACCTATATTTTTTATATAAACATAACTATTGTGCAACTAAACGAAAATGAATTTCATATTTCTTATATTTTGCCAATTTTAAAAGAAATAACAAATTTAAAGCACTTAAAAGGAGGCAAGCAGTTTAATACTATATTATTATAATTAGATTAACATTAAAGTTTTAGTAGATACATTTATATACAGTACAGAAATATATTTATATATACTTTAGTTTTACAATTTATACAACAATTCATCCATGTACTATTTATTTTCATTTCTTGCAGCTATTTAACTATATTATTGAAAACTAAAATAACCCTTTGCTATATTAAGCACAGCGACCTGTATTATAGTAAACAATGACATTATGACATCAACTTATTACTATTTACTCCTTTTACAAAGATAAGATAAATTTAATAGCAAAAACTGATAATTTAAAAAAACAACGTTATCAAATAACAAATGATAATTATGTTAATCTAAACAATGTTATCTTACCCCCTAGATACTCTTTGGAAACCTTTTACAATACCGTTGAGTGAATTGTCCCAAGGAAATAAAGCTTTTTCTGCGAGATATTCCACTGACGGGCTTAACTTTTGACCTTTAGTTGCTTGATGCCAAGATTTTACTAAAGACCTGTAAAAAAATGAATTGTTAATAAAACCATAAAAATAATAGATATATTGGTACAATGGTTATCAGTAGATATCAGTTGTTTGTACTTTACCCATTCGTAATTGTGATACCAAATCGATAAAAATATTTATTTATGTTTACAAATAAATGTATACCTTAAAATAATTCCAATGGAACTCTACATTTTTGCAATATCATAATTCTTTAAAGATATTTCAAAAAAACTTTATTTAAAAGACAAAGCATAGTGAAACCACGTTTACCTAGCAGCCTGTAAAAGCAGCACGGTGTTTTCACCCTCGTAAGTGCAAGTAGCCGTACAACCCCCATACAAAGAGGGCAGGTTAGAGGACAGCATGTAGCCATGGCCGCCGCACGCCAGTCTGCATTTTTCTATGAGTTCAGTACAATCGAATGAACTGATTACTTTGAAACAGCACGTTAAGGCGTGTAGCTGGAAAATGGTATGTTAATTAAATAATATTGATTTGTAAGTTAGATTTATTGATGGAACTTGGTTTTGATTCGAATCCAAATTTGGATTCGAATCCAAATTAGGGAAATTTTTAATCTTGGTAGCCTGGTAATTGCGTTATAACGGAAAACCTCCTCTCCTCGTATCTAAACACTAAATTGTCTTTCTCTCATCATAAAGAAAAAACTTACGGCTTACCTCTGGTAAATTACTCAATTGTCCTTGATTGACATCTCTATTGACTTCAATATATAAATCCCAGAGCCACCGCACTGTGAAATGATAAGCATGAACCGTCGCTATGCCTATAAGTAATTTGTGTTGTTGCGTCACATAGTCCAGGATTTGAGGCTCTGGTTCACTGAAAAGGGACGAAAAACGAAAAAAATTAGCACAGAATTTTTATCTATCTATACGCTATTATATATTATAACGCTGAAGCTAACAATGCGAACAAAGTCGTCGCTAAAAGCAGGTATAGCTAATATAATTTTAAAAAATGCATTTATTTACAATAAAGAAATGCTGTCGTATACAAGAATTTGAATTTTTTACTTTAAGGTAAAAGAGAAATAAAACATATATTATTATTAATATACCTACTTAGGTTTAGGCTGCGATTGTCTTCTAATAGCTGAGTATCTTAATGCAATAGTGACCGCTCTCGCGAGATATTGAGACGAAGTGTTAACGATAGTAACTCGCACGTAGACCATCGTGCCGTACGCCAGCTTGCTGTTCGGTGATGCTTTGAATGTACCATCCTGAAATGGATTTGGTTGAAATGGGTAATCTTTGTTCTATATACAGGGTGGAAGAGGCAGCGCTTCTTTTATTGAAACTGCATATAGGGTAAAATATTTCAAACCTAGAATTTAAAAAAATAATCAAGGTACCTCAACGGTTTGGACGTAGTATTTTTTTTACATTTCACGATTTTTATCCATACCTGTATTTCGTGTCACGCACACATACGTATGCGAAATGGCCGCTTTGGCAGGTAAGTGTGTGCGTGCCTATATTATAATTTACAAATGGCGTTTTATTTTAAAACGATAATTTTATTATTTATTTTGTTTGAAAAAAAAACTTTTTCATTTTTGAGAATTATTTTTTTTTCCGAATTATATTAGGCTTTTATAGAGTAGTTAAAACTGTGGTTTCATTTAAAGTGGCGCTGACAATTCCACCCTGTATACAAAAATATACTCTGTTTAAAAAATATCGTGTAAAGTATTTGTTAAAGAGATTACCTTTAGAACCTGTGCATTCTTCATCAACATCATGTTTCTGGGTATTCTTACATTGTCAAAACCAAGAAATCCGTTGTTCACTGTATTAAAACCAAGTTTTGGTCCTATTTCTCCCACTTTGACACCAGGTAAGGGCATGTGAGTTTCTTCATCTCTGATCTGCACCATAAAGGGCTGGATTCCAAAATTCTTGCCTTTTATATAGAGCTGTGCCATCACTATACAATAATTTGCTGTGTGTCCCACTATATATGAAAAATAATAATATATAGAAAAATATATTCTTATAGAAATATATTGTTCTACATATTGTATCAAAATATATTTTTGCCACTATCTCTTTAGAAATCGGGTTTATTTTAAGATTAAAATACAAAAAACAGTTAAACACTTACAGCCACCTGGCCACCATTTATAAGAAGTTAGAGTTGGACTGTGTAAAATGAATTCTTCAGAAACTGGATCATAAGTGGCCTGTGTCTCCAATCCACGAATGAATGTTCCGTGTCCTAATTCGGTCTTAAACAAACAAAAAAAATCAAACCTGCTTCACGCTGTATCCCGCATACAGCAGGGATTGTAGACGGAACCTAGTGCTAAGACACTCCGTTCTCCACTTTTCACCTAATTTTTCGAGACATTGCGTCTATTACGCTAGGTAGGCTGCCTTAGTGCCAGAGCGAAGAAATCAAAATATTAATAATTAATAACTCATTCTCTGGAGTGGGGATCGAATCCACTATCGTAGCATTACAGTCACACTCTTGTGCCCCAGCGCCTCGACGGCCACAAACAATTAACCGGTTTTAAACAAACATTTGAATGTATGGATGTAGTGGATATCGAAACGAAAACCATCCTACCGCTACGACGAACTCAAAATTTAAATTATGATTTTTTTATTATTTCGATAAAATGATATAAAAATATACACCTGAGCATAAGTTCCAATTATTTCGTAGTTAAGTGCTTTTTTCGCCCAATACTCTTTCTGCTCATCAGTCCCTTGACCCAAAATAGCCGTCAAGAACATCGCCGAATGTAGCAAGAACGGCGAATTGTCTTTCAAAACTGCTGCGTGCACAGACTGTCGGAAGAGAAACCTGAATCAAAAAGTAACGTTTGCATGTTAATATACGTTTAATAAACATCGCTGTTTAATGCTTATGTATTACGGCTACCGTCACCACGGATGAGACGTTTTTTAAATGCTGGTGGGCAATTTTTTTTATTTTAAACCTTAACTTCTAACTGCGTCTAAAAACCGCCAAATCTGTAGCAACGGTGGCGTTAAGTTAATTAGTTTTAGTAGAAAATTCATATTTTTTTTAATTATGAAAAAAATAATATGAACAAATAACTTCAGTGTAATTATTTTATTATTATAATGTATTTTCATAGAAAACCCTACTCACTTAATCTTTTCTTCGAAGGGCATGCTGTCATCAAAATGAGTCCTTGTAGCCTGAGAATAGAGGACGGCTTTTCTTACTGCGTTCTCATATTTTTCTTTATGACTCATATAATCTTCCGATACATCATCTATGATTCCCTTAACACCAAGTACTTTATTCTCTGTAATTTAATTATATTTATTAGGGCTGTACACGGTATCTCGCATATAGCAGGCAAGACATTTTCCTCCCAATTTTCAAGTTAATCAGAGCGAGCATATTAAAATATAATACAATCGCTAACAAAAGAAATACCGTAATATCTTGTGGAAGTGTAATTTTTATGTAGATATGTTTTTTTAGCTTTTCGCTGTATTTCGCATATGCGAGGGTAGGTAGAGGGAACCTGGGAAACTAGTGTTAAGACATTTCGTTCCTATTAGAACACTGTCATTCCTCACTTTCCGCCAAATTCTGGAGGTACTGCGTGTTGAATAGGGGAACTCAACGCCGCGCTTTGCGTTTTTGAAATGAAAATATTAATATTTAATTTCATGGAGTGGAAATCGAACTGTCGTGTTTACAGTCGCATTTTTGTGCCACTGCGCCACTACTGGCATCGTGATATTTTTCTATTAAGAATTATTTGCTAATATTTTTTAAAAGGCAACACTTAAAACAATGATCAGTCAGAAACAATAATGACAAAATAATATAATGTTTTCTTCCTTACAGGAAATTAAGTGTAAATTTTAATTTACGTTACAGTGTTGCTAAAAATGAGAATTAAGGATTAACAGATAAACCAATAGACATAACCTAAAAATCACTTTCTAAATAAATATTTTATTGTAAAAAACAGATAGAACAAAATTCTCACCCAAATCTCTCCTGCGTTCAGTGCAAAGAGCTCCATCGTCCAACAAATTGGTCAATTCTTCTATTTTAAAGGTACAAGTATTTCTTTCTTTTTGTAAATCAGAATTCACTTTGAACGACATAGCGTTTCCACTAAAATATGTTAACTCAGTGACTGATGTATATCAACTGGTTTTATTTGATAATACTGTAGTGTATGAGATAAATGATTATTGTTTAATACTTGTAAATTATTCTTCTCAGTGACGGTTTTACTTTTACTGTCTCTAGAGGTATTTATTTGTAATTGATTATGGACTTTTTATTTGTATTTTATATTTTTTAAATATGTACCTACATATTTTAATTACGTACATGTTAGTAAATTTTTAGATTATAATGTAAAATTAAATACATACATTAATAAATTAATTTTAAATATTTATTTCTTTTATCATTTTGTACTATATTTATTTTCAAAACTGGTAAATTAATTTGGTCCGTGCCAAGGTCGACCCGCGTTTAAGTGGTTTAGATGACAATGATGTATGTACATTAGCAAATATTTACATGTACATTAGCAAATATTTTTTTTATATACATACATATATCTAAGCCAAACAATGAAATACAATATACTTCACGATTCACGTATTTATAAAATACATTTAATTTTTAAGCAATTCTTTTCTCTATCTTCTATATATATATGAAATCGAAAGGTCACTCACTCTTCACGAAATCTCAGAAACTACATGTGCTAGGAATCTCAAATTTTGCATAGGAGTTACTTATAGGACGTAGGTGCTCGCTAAGACGAGAATTTGCAATATTCGACTTCTAAGGGGTTGTTTTTGGGGTCGAAAGTTTGTATGAAACTCCGTTACTACAAATGCTAGGAGTCTCAAATTTTGCATAGATGTCACTATAACGTAGTCATGGAGACAGAAATTAATAATAACATAGTTCACGCGGGTGTAACCGCGAGCGGGCCGCTAGTAATAAATAATTTAAACTACATATTTCTACTAATTGTGTAATATAAAAAAAAATTGCTGCTAGTGCGTAAAAGAAATCGAATACTTATTAATTGTTACCTAACAACTCTATGCAATCATTCTCCGTATATGTATAGCATATTTATTAAATACTTATAATTAAAATAACATTAATGTGACCAACAGTAACATAGGCGTGCGACTGTAAACGTGATCATAGTGGATTCGATTCCCATTGTGATGAAATATTAATAAATTGTCATTGCATGTTGAGTGGCGGAACTCAACGCCGCGCTCCACCAACACCAGAGCGATTAAATGAAAATACAAAATATCCTCGAGTGATGGATCGATCGAACCTACAACCAGTCGTCGTTTACATTCACCTATCCCCCTGCGCCACGACTGGCGTCATTGCTTAGTAAGGTTAAGCAATTAATCCTTAACCTGTGTGCTGTTAATATTTATGTACAAATTAACATATTTACGTACACGTACGCTATACCATTCAAATTTAACAAACGAATATTAGGACGACGTGCTATAGCTTATTGAAATGACTAAAATACTTACGCTCTCAAGTACTCGTGTACTAGTGACAATACATATACTCTATCGTTCGTTAAAATGTTGTTTAGTGCCACCCAAATTATTTGCGTGCAAATTTATTGCGTGTTATATGAAATAAGAAATAAAAAGAAGAAAGTAGAAAGAAATTCGTATAGTAGTTTCATTATCGGCATATATTTACAATGCATTTATCGCTGGTATTATTCATTTTTATCATTAGTTATATAAAATACTTTTATGGGGTAATCACTGTGTGGTTCCAAAGTTTGAAAATATACTATACTAGCGGACGCGCGCAGCTTCGCTTGCGTATTTAAGGGTGAATTTTGAATAACCCATGAAACATGTGTTCAATGAAATATTTTTAAGAGATTAAATTTCAAATTTTATAAAAATCGGTGTCGATTTAAAGATTTTTCCATACAAACTTTAAACCCCTTATTTGCACCCTTAGGGGGTGAATTCTAGAAAACCATGAAACATATGTTCAATTAAATATTTTTAAGAGTCTGAATATCAAATTTTATAAAAATTGGTGATTTAAAAAAAACCTATACAAACTTTCAACCCCTTATTTGCCCCCTTAGAGGGAGAATTCTAGAAAACGAAGACACACGTGTTCAATTAAATACTTTTAAAAATCTAAATTTCAAATTTTATAAAAATCGGTGCCGATTTAAAATTTTTTCCATACAAACTTTAAACCCCTATTTCACCCCTTTAGGGTTAAAATTTTTCAAAATCCCTTCTTAGTGGATGTCCAGATTACGAAAGTAAATATCTGTCCAAATTTAAGGTTTCTACGCACAGCGGTTACGGCTGTGCGTGCGTCTTACCTCAGTCAGTGAGGACAAGTCCTTTTATATATATAGATTATATAATAATAATTTTTCCAAATGATTCTACTACTTAAGAGGAGTACGACAAACATACGTACGGAAGCATTATATATTGCACTTATATATTTTTGTTACAAAAGCTTTAGGTATATAAGTAGTATTGTACTTTTATTGGACATCATTATCGACTCGACTTTTAGATACGTGATTTAATAAAACGATAGATTTTAATAAAATTAGTAGAATTATTTAATTAGAGACTATATGTAATCAATATCAAAATTTGTTTTGAAATTGGCTGAGTATCAGACATGGAAGAAAAAAAGTGGATTGTCCTAACGCTAGGTTCCTTCTGCCTGGGGCAACTGATATAAAAAGAAACACGCTATATATTAATAAAAAGTATTTTAATTAATAGTTAACAATTAATTACAATTAATTATTTATACATTACCAAATAATTCCAAAACACAATACAAATAAATAACAAACACAACAGAAAAGTAATAATATAGCCCGTCATTATATTTATTCATATTTAATTATAATTTTCCCTTCATCATGGGCTTCATATATTTATGATAACTTTGATTTACAGATTCCTTGTTCAATGGATTCTTTTCTACCTCCTCCATTATCCTCTCATACACTCTACCATCGTAAGAGCCTAACGTTGAGTGTAAAATCTGTAAAAGATTAATATTTATACTTATTTAGAAAACGTTTAATTTTTTTTACTACGAAATTCTTGAGATTAGCGAGTTGAACTCAATGAACTAGACTTAAAATTTTCATTTGGCATTAATTGATTTGATTTATTTACCGCTACAGGTGTAAATAAATAAAATACTCGTATATTTCCCTTACCTCGTCTCTGATATCAAATGCATCTACCAGTCCGACGGCGTTAGGACGAATAATTTCTAATAGTTCTTCATACTGCCGCTGTATCAGACCTATGTCTTGTTCCGATATTGATGAATACTATAAAAATATATACTATAGAAATAACATTATAATAACAATATTCTTTAAAAATGTTTTTTCTGTAAATGTAGACATTGATAGCGGTTATTTTCAAACCATGTTTAGAAAAACTTTATTTTTAATTTCACATTTCTATAGGAACATATTGTTATATAACGTTCCACTTAACGTTCTTTTATAGTATATTTAAAATACTGGTTATAAATCTTCTTGGATACATATAATTCACCTCTAAACACTAAACATATAAAAAAATCTTAGTCCATAAAACGTTTATTACACATTTTAATATGTTTATTTTATATTTATAGTTAGAATAATAACTACATATATATTACCCGTAAAAGGTCCCCAGTCCGCTCCAACACCCAATAAAGTAAATATAACTTGGCTAGTTGAGTCATCACAATCTTTACATTGTCACTGCAGTTTTTGGTTAATCTTTGTGCTTCGTTCCAATATGTGTTTATTAGAACTGCTCTGCAATGTGCCTGTGAAAAGTTTAATGGCAAATCTCAGGAAAATCTTGTCAAAAAAAAATAGTTTCATAAAAACATCCAGCATTTTGTTGCCTTTGCCTCCTCAACTCAGTTAGGACTCAATTTTAGTAATATTCGAGTTGTTAGACAATACCTAAATACCTTTTGATAAAAATTTTGTATAAAACTTCCTAGACTTATTTACGGTATATACGTTATTTAAAAGAGATACTTAAATAAAAAATGTAAAATTCGAATGTTTCTGACTGAAAAGATAACCTAAAAGATATCTAAATGAGCCTTGTCATAGCTATGCAACAGTTCTATAAAGTTCAAGTCTTACCTCAGCTGCACTAACAAGTTGGACTGTCGTCAGGAGCCACGCCTCCTCATAGTCCTTGCCAGCCTTCATTCTATCTCTAATACTTTTGACGCACAATGCTATCTTCCTAAAATTATATCATTTATATTATATGTAACTGTAATTTTATAAACATTATCTTTCCTTTTGCGTTTATTTTTGTTATGTGTAATTATATCTATTTGTAGATTTTATTTTTGATTTGTTTCTCTATTATTTGCAATATTTTTCAGTATGTATATTACTCACCCTCCTGCTACAGCTTGGAAAGATCTTATTATGCCTTCGGGAGTATTGTCCCATTGCACTTTTGCATTAGTATTGAAACAGCGATTCAAGTAAGCCACTGTTGGAGTCATTATGTTCCCAGCTTCCGCTTGTTCCCACTCTTTCACTAGAAATCTATTCATTTAAAATGATTAGGAAAAACCAATAAAGAATTTAATTTTGAATGATGATTCATACGTTTTCTTTTATTATCATAATTGTTAAAGATTAAGTCTAATATAATTTTATAATTATTGATTAATTTTAATATATTAATTAATTTTACAATTATATTAGATACAAGCGTGCGACTGTAAACGCGACTGGTTATGAGTATCTTTTCCCAGTTGAGGAAATGAAATATTTTAATATTTTCTTTGTTTCGCTCTGGTGTTGAGGCAATATGCGGCGTTAAATTTCGCCGCTCACCACGCAATGCCTCCAAAATTCAACGGAAAGTGAGCGCAGTGTCGTAACACTAGGCTCCCTCTGCCTACCCTGTTACTTGCGTGATACAGCGTGAAGCTGAAAAAAATATAATAAACCATACCTAGCCGTCTGTAGTAGCAGCACAGTATAATCTCCCTCATATGTCCTAGTAGCGGCGACAAATGCATACAAATATGGCAAATTGGAGGACAACATGTACCCGTGACCGCCGCACGCGTATCTGCACTGCGCTATGTAGACCGCTGCGTCAGATGTGCTGACCGCTTTGAGGCAACTGGATAGGGCGTGGAGCTGGAAGATAATTATTTGACCAGGTGAGGCCCGTGAGGCCGGCTCATTTTAAAGTTTATCTTTCTCTTTTTTTTTATTTTTTTTTAGCTTCACACTGTATCCCGAACTTAGTAGAGTAGGCAGAGGGAACCTGGGACCCTAATGTTAAGACACTCATTTTCCATTAACACACTTCCGTTTCACACTTTTCCCGAATTCTGGAGGTACGCTTCTGCCTCTGCGTCACGACCAGCGTCAAGATTCATAAATATATAGACACAAATTGTAACCTCAGGTAATGTGTCCACATTGCCCTTCTTCATCTCAACTTGTACCGCCGTGAAAGTGTTCCAAAGCCACGACGCAGTCAGTTCTAGGGCGTGAGCCGTCGCTATGCAAATGAAGAGCTTGTGTTGCTGTGTTGGATAGTCCAGGATTTGTGGTTCTGGAGCTCTGGTCGTGAAATATGAAATTCGGTATTTTAATATATTTTTTGATCTATATATCTTTAGTTACTTACCAGTGTGGCATGAGTGCAACTGTAAACGCGACAAGGTATGGAATTGGTCGTGGTCAATCTTCCACAAGATAAGATGCCGCCAGAATTCAGAGGAATTGTGTTTTATTTTTCTTGAAATATAGTTATAGTTATAGTATACTCATTTAACTTTATATCGAATCATAAACTACAAACTTCAACATTTCAAGGAAATTATTACTTTAATTTTAATAAGTACATATCTAAAACCATTAAACCACTATTAAAAATAAGTTTTATTTCAAAACTTAAAGAAAAACTAATGTAGCATGTTGCTCTTTACTGTTAATTAAGATTAATCCTAAATAATATACAATGAATTAACTAAAAGACAAAAATCTATAAACGAACCCTGGCTTCAATTCCGATTGTCGTCTGACAGCAGAGTACCGCACTGCAATGGTGATAGCTTTAGCAAGGTTGAAGGAGGCTTCACCAACTAAATTGACTCGTATTAACACCATAGTGCCGTACGTCAGCTTGCCATGTCTTGCCGATTTCACGTAAGTGCCATCCTAGAACCCAAAAAAGCAGAGAAAAAAGTATTGGTTAAGATTGCTTTATGTTACTTAACATGTGAAAAAACAGCTTGGTAGTAAAATCTATAATTAGTTATTGAAGTTTCATAGTTGTCGTAAAATTTGTTTAAAAAAGAAACTATAGGTAATTTAATGATCCATGCTTACCTTTTCAACTTGAGCATTTTTCATGAGCATATTATTTCTGGGTATTCTATATTGATTGAAAGCTAAGAACCCATTGTCAGCTGTATTGAAACCCATTCGTGGACCCAATTCCCCAACTTTTATGCCCGGAAGTGGTTCATGAGTATCCATATCCCGTATTTGTACTACAAATAAATGGGTTCCATAGCATTTTCCTTGGGTATAAAGTTGGGCTACGACGATGCAATGGTTGGCTGTGCGTCCAACTGAAAATTATAATTTAGGGCTTTGTAACATTTTATAAAATGTTTTAAGTATCACGCTTGGTGCTGTTTGTCAACGTAGTAGGCAAAAGAATCTAGTGGCCAAGATATTTCGAATTTAAACCTACAATCAATGAATACAGTAAATGATATAAAACTTACGTCCGCCCGCCCACCACTTGTAAGACGTCAGCGTTGGGCTGTGTAGAACAAACTCTTCGGTCTTCGGGTCGTAAGTTGCAGTGGTTTCCAGTCCTCTAATAAAAGTTCCATGACCAAGTTCAGTCTGAAAATATAAAAGTATTTTACTGTTACATAAAAAAGTATATTTTAGCTTCACGCTGTATTTCGGTGAGATGATGTGGTCTCTGCATACCTCTTTTACCTCGACCACTACGATCAGCCCTCACATGACTTCCATAAACATTCCTGATAATAATTAATAATTTATTATTATTAGGGATCGGTATTATTTAGGGATAGGTACTATATATTTTTTTATATACTACATGTTTTTAAATGCGAGTCGGACTCGCCAACCCTGGGTCCCGTATCAACTTAAGGATTATAGGTCAAAGGGAACTACAAGTCATAAAAGTTGACAAACTTAAGTTTGTGTATGCGCTCATTTTGTATAAATTGAACTACAAATATAAGTTTATAATTATTTTTTGTATGAAATACCTATGAATTTTCACTATTCATTTTTTTTTTGTTTGCGTTGTAAGTTCTCACTTCGTCCCAAATTTCATAACTATCCCTAGGTATCCCTACGTTACCTATCCCTTCCGGAAAACCGGTTACAGGAAGTACATTCGCTAAAAAAAAGTCCCTAAAAAAATAACAAGTAATCAATTATAACCAACGGATTACTATTATTATGTCTGTATTTATTGATATTTAATTGTATTACACTTATCACTTCGTTATATTGTAAGCAAATATGGAATGTAATAAATAAGATAGTTTAATCATAATATACAATCAATCAACATTGATTTGATAGAAAAATTGCAATTTGCATTTATAGAAAATTCTTAAGCAATTCTTAGGTAGGTTTGAAGATGCGTGGGAACCTGATTGTTTTAGCACTAGGTTCCCTCTGCCTACCCTACTAGGCGTCGGAAATCGTAAATCTACTTATACAATTCTATATATGTATACCTGCACATATGCACCGACAATTTGCATACTGAGTGCTTTTGGCAGCCACATGGCCTGCTGTTCAGGTGTACACTGGCCAAATAAAGTTGGTACAAACATGCCAATGTGCAGAAGAAATGGTGACATGTCCTTGAAAAATGCATCCGATGTACGTCGAAGTACTGGAGACCTGGATGTAATATGATATTAAAGAGAAATTATTAAAATTTTATAATATAACAAGCTCGCAACTGTAAACGCGACAGATTGTTGGTTCGATTTCCACTCGAGGATTTTTTTTTTAAATTTTAAATTTCCTCGATCTGATGAGTGTCTTGACACTACGTCCCCAGATTCCCTATGCCTGGCTGGCCGAGAGAATCTGATTATGAAATATTTCTACACAAATCCCTTTGGCCTCCACATTTCTACAATAGGTTCACGAAAAATAAAAATATGTTGAGAAATAAGTACCAAGTAACATGTAAAAAGACAATGTTAAATAGGTACGTATGCACGTATCGGTATGTTTATTTTTTTCATTGTAAAAGAACTTATTTGATACATAGTAATAATCCTATTTAAATATTTGCAAATCAATTGTTATCACCCACTGACATGAAATTCAAATTCGAAATTATCTATATTTAAATAAACCATAATAAATACTTTCGTTCAATTTACATAAAAAACCCGACAAGCGCGAGTCGGGCTCGCCCTCCAAGGGTTCCGTACAATTAGTGCGTCATAAAAAATGAATAAAACATGTATTGGAATATGCACAGCAAGCCTTTTCCTCTGATACCTCACTTAAACCAGCGGCCTTAATAATAAATTTTGCCTTCTTTTAAGGCTATTATTTTTTAGGATTTAACCACAAATGTATAGTTTTAATTGTAGGTCAATCGAAAGTACCCTATTCATTTGGCTTCCCTTTATAGTGTCGAAATATGCTTCTATTGCGATACAAACGGCCATATCTATTTTTTTATTAAGTGTAGAAATACGATTTATTCAGGAAATCAAGGATATATCTGATTATATGGTTTGAATTTTAACTCGTTTGACCTTTTTTCTTTAAAAGGTATGGAATCCTAAAAAAGGAAAGGTAATATTTTCTTTTTTAAACGTACCCAAAACTTTCAAGGCCCGTGATGTCAAAAAGTTCATTCTTAACAATTTGGGCGTACAAACACGATTTTCTCACAGCATTTTCGTATCGTTGTTTCGCGTCCAAGCATTCTTCAGGTATTTCATCGATCGTCGCTCCCCCATTCAGTGCAATGTCCTCTGTAATCAAATGTAACTAGCATTATTGAATTGAATTGAATGAAAATTACTGGAAATTACTGGGTCGCACTGTATAGTAATCGGCCAAGTCACTACGTGTCACAAGCCAGAGTTAAAAGACCTTAGACTTTTTAAAACAGTATTTTTTTATGAAAAGTTTAATGTATTTCTTACATTTTAATGAGTTATTATACACTAAGGAAAGAAAAATATTTTCTTATAGAAAATGTATCAAAATTTCAACGTATCGGGATTTGAACCTACCTACCTTTTGGTAAACGTCCCAGCACTCTGAGCACAAAGCTTGAACGCTACGCTTGCTACGTATATCTTATGAATTTGCAAGTTAAATTTATTTTAACAAGTTATAAAAAAATGCAAGAATCTTATCCATTATTCTTTTATATAGCTGCGCATGTAAATAGTATAATATAATACATGACGATTCAAAACATGAGTAGGTATTTTTCGTTTTTATTTTTTTATTTCTACTAGTTACAGAGACAAATCGTCGTATTTCACATAAAAAAATAATAAAACTAAAGAAAATAATATACCTTTTGTAAAAAATAAAAAGAAATATACTAAATACTACAGAAAGCTATTCCTGCATTTTTTTAATATAAATTTTGCATGTTCCATACAAACAATATTATTTTAGCGAGTTATTTTGAAAACAATATTTTTACACGTTTTTTACTATAGTCAATTATATTATTTAAATGTGATTTTTACATTTAATATTAAAAATAAAAAATATATAGGTATTTTTATTGAGGCCGTCGTGGTGTTACAAGCGTACGACAGTAACGTGTCTGTTATGGGTTTGACTCCCACCCGGGAGAGTGAAATATTTAATATTCTTATTTTCTTGCTCTGGTAACGAGGCAAAGCGCGGCGATAAGTTCCGCCAATCAACTGGCAATGCCTGGATAATTAGGTGGAAAATGAGGAACGGAAGTGTCTTAATGAGAATGGACTGTTTTAACTATTGGTTTCCAGTTTCTATCTACGTACCCTATTATGTGTGGGATACAGAATAAAGCCTAACGAAATATTTATAAACTAAAAATATCATCTAAAAAACAGTATATTTTCACAAGTATATAAAACTTACCAATTTTTTTCCTTTGTAAAGTTTTGTCTTTACCACCATCTAGTATATTAGTCACTTCCTTAATATTAAAAGTACAACTACGTCTCTCCTTATCCAAATCTTCATTAACTGGCTTACTTGAGGCCATTTTCGGCAAATTTTAATATTTTTCGCTACACTATATTTTCGGCACACTGTTAAATACTGCACTGTACGACAAAAATCGTATAACTGATTGTCTATTATAGACAATCGAATATACGATTTTCATTACATACGGTACTACGTGAGAATACAAGCCGGTAGTGTTTTAAAACATTTACTGATCATAAACCAACTGTATACATATCAGTAGTAGGTACACAAAATGTAAAAAAAGTTGTTCTGAAAAACGCGAGTCGCCATCTCGTTTTGGATGTTCTGTACGTTACTGGCAACACAAGGACACTTCACTAAAAATAACTAGTTATCTAAACATTTGCATTAGAAAAATCTAGCCAGCCGTGGCCTACCTGCCACAGGTTGTGAGTTTGATTCTTATTCGAGGAAATTTATTATTTTCATTTTCTTGTTTTGGTAACGAGGCAAAGCGCGGTGTTGAATTCCGCCATTTAAATTTTTTAAATTTTTTTTTTGTTTGAATTCCGTCATTTTCAGCATAAAGCGCAATGCCTGCAGAATACAGCAGAAAGTGAGCAACGGAAATGTCTTTATGAGAACGGAGTGTCTTAGGTCCCCTCTGCCGACCGTGATATGTACGGACCGCGGGCTACGGCGTGAAGCTTAAAAAAGAAAAAGATATACATGTTTCCTATGGTGTCCCAATTATACGAAATTTGCATTATTCGGACTACCAGTATGTTAAATTTATATGTAAACGCGTGAAAGACGAACATACAGATATAAATATACATAGTATAAAAGTACTTATATATGTATGTGTTTATATATTTTGTTTCATGATTTAAGCTCAAAATTTTTAAAAATATCCGAATGTTTGAAAATTAAACGCTATATTTAATCCTGTTAATGGAGTTTCTATTTTATAGAATTTTTGTTTGTAACAAAATTGTGTGCTGCACTTTATGTATATTAATGAGTGTTCCGCTTAAAGCGCGGCCTTGGATTCTGCTACTCGACATTTAAATTTTTAAAACATATATATAGAAAAAGCAATGGCCTCGTGACTAGTTCTCTAGACTCTAGACTCTTTTATTCGGAAAATATGTTTAAAATTGTAAGATCACTTTGACTTTTATTAAACTTTTATACCTATAATTTATTATAAAAAAAATATAAATCTATAAAAAATGTGTGGACTAATTAAAATGTTGTTTTATTAAAAAAATTGTAAATATTTTCTTTAAAAAAAAACGATACTAAAGTAAATATGACAGTATTCGTATTTTAAAACCATAAAGTATGGGCTGGTCACATTTGCCGCAGAACCGATGACCTTTGGGGTATGCGCGTTCTAGAGTGGAAACCACGCCTCGGCAAGCGTAATGTAGGACGTCCTCCAGCTAGATGGGGTGACGATATCCGCAAAGTGGCGGACAACGGCTGGATGCGAAGAGCTGAGGATCGAGCTCAGTGGCGTGCCATGGGAGAGGCCTATATCCAGCAGTGGACGAGGACAGGCTGATGATGATGATGATGATGAAAGTATACATATCTAACTTACGATATACGGAACGCTAAAAGTGTAGTGCAACATTGTAACAAACATTGTAAATATTATGACAAAATATTGATATCACAGAGGTGGATATCGACGATAAGAGAACTATCTGATGTATAAATGCTCTAGATTAGGCGTTTTTTTTAAATTGAGCCTAATGTCTTAGCATAAAAGCCTACAAATGCTATCAGTTGAAGTATTTTTAATTTCTAAGAAACAAAGATTGCCTAATTTTCTGGATAAAGTCTAGTTAGATATTGAATTTCTAAGAAAAGATATTCAATATTGGATATTGGACAATCATATATATTTTTAAGAGGTGTCCCTCGTAATTTATAATTTAAAAAGATCTTTCCCAAAAACGATCGTGCAGGATACAGCCAGAAGCTAAAAAGAAAAATAAATCTAAGCAATTTATGAACCGATTATAAAAATTATATTTTTATTTAAATATACACCACCGGGTAGTACTTCCCCGGAGGTTCACTGGGAAATTGAAGAAAACAAAAAATGTTATAGACACACACTATGTGTTTCATATATTTTTTTATAATAATCATTTTATAATATTTGTTAACTCCTTGTTTTTGCCATCTGATAACAAAGGTCTGGTAACGGTAAAGCAGTTTTTTCTTTATTTTACTATATGATGTATTAAGATTTACAATAATTATTTTATTTATTTATTACAGCTTATTTTTCATCATTAATGGTTTTATGTATTTGTGAAAACTTTCGTTGACAGTCTCAGCGTTAAGGGGACTTTTGGCCGCGTACTCCATCAGCCTCTCGTATGCACGACCGTCGTAAGCACCCAGAGTGGAGCGAAGAATCTATTATCATTTAAAAAAATGTAATGTTATTAACAGTTATAAATAAATCATAACTTTAAGAAATTTCAATTAAAGATGTCATGTAAGAAAAATTTCGTTTAGGCATCATTTAGCCTAACTTTTAGGTAATTATTTGAATTTTGTACGATAAGAATATAATAGGAAATATGAGGCCCTCGACAAGTCGTAAGTGGGGAACGGAAGTGTCATAATGGGAACAGAGTGTCTTAATACCAGGTCTCCTCTTAGGTTCCGTCTGCCTACATTAAGACAGAATAGTGCTCCACTTTACGCCAAATTCTAAAGGCAGTGCGTGTTGAGTGAGAGAGAACTCAACGCCGTGCTTTACTCAGTTACCAGAATGAGGTAAATGAAAATATGAAATATTTCATTCTTCTGAATGGGACTCAAATCCACAAAAGTCGCGTTTACAGTCGCATACTGGTGCCCTGTGCTACAACGGCCTCTCTACTAATAAATAAAAAAATAAAAACATACCTCGTCACGTATATCAAACGCGTCGACAAGGCCCACTGCATTTGGTCTGATCAACCCAAGTAACTCTTCATATCGAAGATAGAGAGTCTCTACATCTGCTTTTGATATTGTTGAATACTAAAATTTATGAAATATTGATTTTTTTCACTGTCATCAGAACTGAGGTCATAAATAAAAATTTTCAACTTAATCGATAACTGGGAAGAGGCTCAAATTGAACTTGGAAGATTGTACATACATTAACCGACTAGCACAGAAGGTCAAATAAAAGTTTGTAATAATAATGCCGAGGTTTAAAATAGAATATTGCAAATATATATTTATATTTATTTTAATTTTATTTAACATTTTTTTAATGCAAAACTAAAATTAAGTTAAACGATGAATTTGCATTTACAATGTTTCCATTATTCAGCGACCTGATTCATATCTTACCAATAAGAGGTCCCCGCATCTCTCCAAGGCCCAATATACCAGGTACAACTCAGCAAGTTGATTTAAAACTATTGCTAGTTCTTTAGATACTGTAGCAGTCTTTTTTTGTGTTTCGTTCCAGAATACGGTACATAATAGTGAACGAGCGTAAGCCTTTAACAAAATAATATTAATAAATTAAATATTAAGTATACTTAATTATATAAATACTGTGAGGGATACGCTTCACGCTGTATCCTGCATATAGAACCTAACTTAGGGATAAGACACACTTCCCAATGCACCACCCATTCTTTGAGATAATGCGTGTTCAGTAGCGGAAGTTAACGCCGCAATTTGTCTTGCCACCAGAGCGAGGAATTGAATATAATTCATTCCCCTAAGTGGTTACACCTTAATTAGTAATTCTGATTCACAAGGCTTATATGATATTTTAGTAGGCCAATCATTAAAGTGAGAGCCATTTATAGAAAAAAAATCAGTTAACGTATAAAAGTTTGTACGTAGCGGCATTAAAAGCCGTCCGTATGGTTCCAAACTACGAAAAATACGGGTTCAAATCCCGCAACGTAAAATTTACTACGTAAAACTATTATTAATTCCACAATAATAAGTGAGTATATTATTAATATAATATTTTAAATCTTACTTCGGAGGCATTGCATAGCAAAACTGAAGATGCGTTCCACGCGTCCTCCATCTCTTTACCGCTCGCCATATGTTTTCGTAAAGACTCCGCTGCTACCTTAATTTTTCTAAATAATGTTGAAAACATTTATTAACATTATTATAATTTCAAAACAAAATAAATTTTAAATTAAATAAAAAAACATGAAATAGGGTATAACTGACCGCGATGACTTAGTCGTGAGAAATTTATTCGCTCAATGGTCGAGCCATCGTGAAAAGTAACGGGGTTCGAGGCCGCGGTTTGTTTTATCTCTTAATGAATTTAAAGTCATAAAGACAATATGAAGCTTACCCCGCAACCACACTATCCATTCCATCAAGAATTCCCTCCGGAGTGTTTCTCCATTGCTTATATTGTTTATTGCAATAGTCCTTCAAAAATCCTATAGTTGCAGGGACGGGCTTGCCATTCATCGCATCGTTGTAGGTTTTTAAAAGATATCTGAAACATTATGTTATATTTGTATAGTTTTCTACTTAATAAATCAACAGAAACATAAGTGAAAGATGTAAAAATGTTTTTTTTATCAGCATAAATTTAGAGAATTATAAAAAAAAACAATAGTATAAATTTTATTTTATAAATAAAATTTTAAGAGATATTCTAGAATTGATAATAAAAAAGGTTTTCGTATGTTCATAAGAATATATGACATGACATCTACAAATCACAAAAATGTCATAATTTATTTTATTGAAGCTAATAAAAAAATATCAGAAATAGAAAGAAGAAACCTAGTGTTAGGAGACTCTGTTCCCGATTTTCCTCTCAACTCGCATATCTTTCAAATTCAAATATGACCTTTTCAATTACATATTTGTACATATATAACATCAAATTATAAAATATAAAAAAATATATACTAATAAAAAAAATAATTTGTTTTTCTTACTAACCTACCAGTCTGCAACAACAGTACTGTATATTCGCCTTCATAGGTGACTGTAGCTGCAGCCGTTGTATTTAAGCAAGGCAAATTAGAAGACATAAGGAACCCGTGACCACCGCAGGCGAAGCGACATTGATCTATAATGCTAGTCGATTCGCGGGATACTACCGATTTTAGACAGCAAGACAATGCGTGTAACTAAAAGTAAAATATCTATATATATTATAAATGTATTTATATGAATTGATATAAGTTGTTTTATAGCTTTTTGCTATATCCCGCATATAGCGGGGTAGGCAGAGAAAGAGAGACACTGATTAAATTATTCAACTTCTAAACTTTTTCCGACATATTGCGTATTGAGTGGCGGAACTCAACGCCGCACGTTGTCTTGTTACTCTCTCCTATGAGTAAGAATCGAATCCACAACCGTCGCGTTTACTGTCAGATTATGTGCATCCAAGCAATGTTGGCCACATTTAAATATGTACTGAATAATAAAATTTAATTTATTTGTATTAAATAATATTTTTTTAAGTGATTTTTTATATTTTTCTATGTCTATTAGATGAGATCATATTATAATATTTATTTTCTCTATGTTTTAAATAAAATAATAACTGATCATGGTTTTATGCCAGGCTATCATAATAATAGGTGGTAATCGTATTTATGACTCTTTAGATTGAAATTATTTAATAAAATTTATAGTAAATAAAACACAATTTTTTTAGCTTCACGCTGTATCCCGCACATAGCAGGGTAGACAGAGAGAACGTGAGAAGTGCTAAGTCACTCAATTAAACGCCGCGTTTAGTCTCCGCCTCGTCACCAGACCGAGGAAATAAAAATATCAAACTTTTCATTGCTTTAGATGGAAATCCAACCACGATTTTCCACATAACTCTATATAATATTTTATAGCATAAAAATAAATTAAAAATCAAAAGAAAAATATATGTAATTGATACATTTTCTATAAGTTGGTATACCTCGCCAAGTCTTTCCACGTTGTTTTCAGCGATTTCCTTCATAACATCAGAGTATAGCTCCCACATCCATAACCCTATCACCCTGAAGGCGTGGCTTGAAGCGATCGCTATGAACAACTTGTGCTGCTGTGTTGTATAGTCCAGGATTTGAGGCTCGGGTTCACTGTTAATTAATGTTTTTTTTCATTTAGTGTCATGTATCCCTCACCGAACGGATAAGGAGGGTAGACACTTGCGTTCCCCACTTTCCCCCGAATTCTTGAGGCATTGCATGTTGAGTGGTGGAACGTTACCATAACGAAATATGGATTTTTTAATTCCACTGAATAGTTGTGTCCCTGCGCCATGACGGCTCTATTATCGATATTGTACTAAATATTATTTTGTTTTGAGCTTCACGCTGTATCCCGCACACAGCAGGATAGGCCGCAGGGGAACCTAGTGTTAAAACACTCTGGTAAATTTTTCAAGGCATTGTCTGTCGAGAGCCTCACCTAGACGCCGCACTTCACCTTCTTAGCAGAGCAAAGAAATGAAAATATTAATTAATCTCGCCGAGTGAGAATCGAACCCACCACCGTCGCCACGTAGGCCTCTTGTATTTATATTCGTAGCATAAAGGTATTTGAGGTGTCCGGGAGCTATTTTTAGTTGATTTTTAATTTCTTACACTTAACGGCGTAGAAATAAGTATTTCCTAAAATGGAAACTGTAAATATATATGTTTATAGTAGGTACAACAAACGCAATTTTCAACACAATTATAATAAATAACTAATTTTACTTACTCTTGTTTTAGCTTAGACTGGTGTCTGACTGCGGAGTACCGTACGGATATAGTAGCGGCGGCCGACACCAGGAACGATAAGTCAGTCAACAATTGAACTCTAACTACTACCATTGTGCCATATGTCAATTTGTCGTGCTTCGTCCGTTTGTATGAACCATCCTGAAATGATATTCCATATACTTAAGGTTAAGGCCATCGGAATAGCGTTGGGAAATGATTAAATAAATATTGATATAACGCTACGTCATTTGTTTACGATATATTTTAATAATAAATATCGAAACAAAAGTCATTGCGCTAGTTTAGGTTGCAAAAAAATAAAATTTATCAGCTTACCCTCGACACTTGAGCGCTTCCCATCAACATATTCTTTCTTGGTATCCTAATATTGTTTAGTCCTAGAAAACCGTTATTGGCTGTGGCAAACCCAATTTTAGGCCCAATTTCCCCCACTTTAATGCCAGGAAGAGGTTCGTGGGTGTCATAGTCTCTTATTTGCAAAACAAATAAGTGAATACCGTGACATTCGCCCCGTATTATTAGTTGCGCCATTACGATGCAAGTGTTGGCCGTTTGACCCACTGGAATTTTTTATAAGCAATAGTTTTAATTGCGCTGCATTTTTTTTTATAATATTAGCTAAACGAGAGAAAAGTAGTATAGGATATGATCTTTCGGTGTCAGTTACTCATTTTTTGTTACAGAGAAATAAAATTGAAAGAAAAAAAAGAAATATCAAGTTAAACTCACAACCACCAGGCCAAAATTTGTATGATGTAATTGTAGGACTGTTCAATATAAATTCATCGGTATCGGGATCAAATGTTGCAGTGGTTTCTAAGCCTCTTAAAAACGAGCCATGTCCAAGCTCAGTCTGGAATATAATTTTTCTATTCACAATTAGTTTTAACATTATTTTAACCGCGTTAACAAATAGAATAGAATAGGTTGGTTCAAATCATTTCAAATTTTACATATACTTTTTTATTATTTTATTCTATTTATTACAAAATTTGAACATATTATAAACTAAAATAATATTGGTACAAACCAGGGCATATGTTCCAATCATTCGATAATCCTTTCCAACCCATTGTGCCTTTTGTTCGTCACTGCCTTGACTCAAAATAGTCGGCGTGAACAAAGCGTAGTGATTTAAGAATGGGTCCACATTGGGTATTACGCCTTGAGCTACTCTATACTTGTTTGATGGCCTAAAAAATGTTTACCTTTTATTTTTAGGGAAAACTTTGTATCATGACACTCCGTTCTCCGTTTATCATTCGAATTAGAGAAATAAAATTAGATGCAACATTACTTATTGAATCGTGGAATGTCACACTCTATGTTATCATCCTATTCTTAACTATGAGTCCCATTTCTTAACTATGAGTATATTATTTTGGAGTAAATTAAAAGAGTTTGTTGTCTTAAATAAAACTTTTAGATGAAATATCAATAAGAACTCTTATTCTCTTATAATTTAGAAAAAAATTGAAGTTTTACACGCGTGCTCCGCAGCGATATCTCAACACACTCTTTAGATGAAGTAATAATTTATTGATATTATTTTACATGTTTTTTAGTCTCCCAATATATCTGTGCGGGGGCAACGAAGCGTCTTCTACTGTCATCTGCCTCCTTATACCTGCCCCTGGCAAGCTGCAACTTGATCTTCGAAAGAAGACTAACCATCTAAAGAAGGGAAAATACTCACGAACGATCAACTTCATGCGGACGACCATCTAAAAAATTAAGAAGAAAATCGTACAATATACATCCTTTTCTGATGACATTCTCATATTTTTCTTTGTGACTCATGAAATCTTCAGGTATTTTGTCCTGAAGTTCCTCTATGTTTAGCACTAATTCCTCTGTAAAAAAACATTAATTTAAATTAACTCTTACATTGACTGATAAAAATATTTCAAAATACGCTTAAAAGAATTAGGGAGAAATAATATATATTATCTTTAATTTTAAGGAGATTTAAAAAAAAATAGTAAAATGTGTGTGTAGTAGTTGCACTACAAAAATGCAGCAGCATACAGAGAATATAGAATAGAAAATAGAATTTACCGATATGTTTTCTTTGTTTAGTATTTTCTTCGCCGCGATCAATAAAATATATAAGTTCTTGGATATTAAAACTGCATTTCCTCCTTTCTTTTACTAAATCTTCATTAATGTGAGTCATTTTGATCTTTTTTTACTGTTCAATCCTTAGAAAAGTAATAAATAAGGTTTAATTATCATAATATTTATATCTATAACGGTCGCTAGTTGTGGATTCGATTCTCAGTCTAGAAACTTATAAAATTTGAATATTTAAATTTAAGAGTTTTTGAACAAATATAGAGTTTACTGCTTCCACCCGGTAACTGATATCTTGGAGATGAATGAGTGTGAGGATTAAAGAGTTCGACGCCACGACGGCCTCAACGGCGGCGTTTATGTTGATTCATGATTGTATTATAAAATTTTATTATTAATTCACGTTTGTAATGAAAAATTATTAATTAACTACTGCAATATTTATATGTATTGCGGTAATTAATTAATTATAATATATTAAAATATAACGTAGTCAGCTCTTGTTAATTTTATTTTAAAAAACGACTAAATTTTATTTATTTAAAATGTTTTTTTTACTTTCTAGTGTTATAACATACCGCATTTCTATGACTACGGCTATTTTAAAACTATATAAATTTCAGGCCAATTTGTTTCAGTTACAGTTACAGTGACCCCACTATGGAGAATGTCTTATTTCCTTGTTCTGTAGACAACGCGTGGCGTTGATTGTTGCAATAATATAATATACAATGTTGTTCACTGTCTAGTGTTTATGTCTGTGCATCCGCATTTGTGCATATCTACTACAAATATTTTATTCTCGCACATTGCATGATTACTCTATACAGAGGAAACTTGAGGGCTAACGGTGGAATCACTTCGTCCCCATTCGACTGTCGAGTTCTCGAGGCATTGCGTGTTGAGTGGTGAAACTTAACGCCGCGCTTTGCTTCTACACTAGAGCGAAGAATGTTCAATATTGTATTTCTTGAAGTGATAATCGAACCCACAATCTATCAACTAGCCTCAAATTTTATTTGCCTTTAAATTAAACGTAATGACATGAGTAAGCTGACCGTAACCCCGAAGTCAAATTGAATAAAATTAATAAAAAACAAGTAATTTAAATATAATACCTACATATATGTATATATCACTTCACAAATAAACTGTCTTGTGTTCTCGACGACTACAAATGCACTAGTGATATTTTTTAATTACAAGCCTTTGGTAACTTGCAATCAACAAATATGTGTTTGTATAATGTATATCAATATGGCAAAAAAAACTGTGTGTATGTACGCACGTAACAAGTTATATTTCTTTAGGGTAATAAGATATTTATTTTTTAAGCTTTACCCGCAAATAGCAGGGTAAGCAGAGGGAACCTAGGCTAAGACCTTTCATGTCGCGCTTGGTTTATTACCAGAGGCCATCGTGACGCAGTGGCATAAGCGTATAACTATAATCGCGACTGTTATGGGTTCGATTCCATCGATACTCGATAAAATTAATGATTATGTTAATTGATTTCTTCGCTCTCGTTATAAGATAAAGTCTTTCTAATGAAATTATCCTTCGCATTATCCTATGGTTATAGAGAAAACGATAATAATAGAAAGAAAAACGAAATAATAAATATAAAATTAAAGATTTCTTTTTTTTAATAAAACGAATGAACTACTAATATAGTAATAGTGAAGTTGCATAGATTCAAATCTATACATAAGTATAATAGAACTGTGGCTCACTCACCGCTGCCTTTGTCTGTTCATTGAAAATATATGAGAAAAAATATTATAGGAACTGTTTTCGAAAGTAATTGGGAAAGGTGAGAAAAAAATGGTTTCATAGTACAAGCGGGCGAAGCAGCGAGCGGACCGCTAGTATTTAATAAAAATATAAAACAATTCAATTAACATTTTAAACATAATTTATTTATATTAATTTCATTATGAATAAATACAACAAGTATATAAAACAAAGTTATAACTACATATATTTAAATAATAAACACCTGTATTTCGATATTTGATATAACATTTTTAATATGTCACAATAAAAGTATAATTTGTACTAAAAATATACAATTTTTAAGTTGCAAATTATTTACAATTTATGTAACAGCCACCATTTAATTATATAACTAAGTATAAACCCTGTTTTCCTTACAAATAACAATTCAAAATTTTATTAAAATTAAAAATATATATATCACAGCTTTCCTCTCATGAAAGGCTTGAGGTATTCGTGGAAAGTAGAATTAACCGTTTCTTGATTTAGAGGGTTGTTACGGGCATCCTCCATTAGTCTTTCGTAGACCTGGCCGTCGTACGCGCCTAGAGTTGAAAGAAGCATCTGCCAAACACAAATGACAGAATGAATTAAATATAATACAACGGCATATATTTTTAGAGGCCGGTCGTGGCGCAGGGCACAAAGTGACTGTAAACGCTGGATGCCTCCAGAATTCGGCGAAAAGTGAGTAACGGAGTGTTTTAACATTTGTTTGGTCTAAAAAATTACATATAAACAGAATGCCTTATTTAGATAAAAACTTTTTTTACCTCATCCCTAATATCAAAAGCGTCAACTAAACCGACAGCATTGGGTCTTAACTTCAGCAGTATATCCTCGTACCAGATTTGAAGAGATTCTGCATTATTAGACGATATTGTAGTATGCTGAAAGAAAAAGTTATTAACTATAAAGATTAAGCCCTGGGACGAGGCGTTTCGTCTACCAGACTAGGAAAATAAAAAATGTATTATTTAATTTATTCAAATATGATTATTCCCTCGGGGAATAGGAAGGAAGGAAGAGGAAGTGGGCAACGGAAATGTCTTAATGGGAACGGAATATCTTAACACCAAGTTCCCAGATTATCTCTGCCTACCCTGTTATATGCAGGATAGCACGTGAAGCTAAAAAGATGTGGTTTACTCACTTGGAATAAATCACTAAGTCTTTGCAATGCCCAATACGCACAGTACAGTTCAAGTAGCTGTTTAAGAACTATATGTAGTTCTGGAGACAACGTGTGAGCAGCCTTCTTGACTTCTTCGCAAAATGTTGATAAAATTATTGCTCTACAGTGTGCCTGAAATATAAAAATAAATTAATATTTATATATTACTTTTTATTTTCTACTCTAATATTTTATTTTATCTGATATGTAACAAGACAAAACGCGGCGTTATGCAAATCCACTCGATACGCAAAGCCTAGAAAATTCAGCGGAAAGTGAGAAAAAAAAAACAATAATTTCAAGTTATATTGATTTTTTCAGGTTACCTCAGCCGCTTCAACCAGTTGAACAGAAGTAATGTTCCATGCATCTTCAAATGACATTCCTGACGCTACTCTCTGTTCCATGATGCTAACACACATCGAGATCTTTCTGTAATTAATTGGTTTTTTTTATGTTTTTGACACTATAATTTTCCACTATTAAAAAGATAAGTGAGGCCATACGTGAATGTAAACGCGATAGATTGTGGGTTCGATTCCCAGTTGTGGGAATAAAACATTTATTATTTCTATATCGTTCCCTCATTCTGATGATAAAATTATCCAGGACAAATCTAAAAGTAAATATGGTAACTATAATTTTGTCCTCTACAGAAATTATGTCAGTATCTTACCTCATGGAAACGATTTGGAAACCACGAACAATACATTCGACGGACTTTTGCCAGGTTTTGTAGACATCTTGTCTGACATCAGCTAAATATTGGACTGTAGGATATAAGTTACCGTTATCGACTTGTTGCCAACTTTTCGCTAAAAATCTATAAAAGAATAAATAAATTTATAAAAGTTGACAAACTAAATTATTTTATGAATGAATGAATGAATGAATGAATTGAACCACAATTGTCTGTTCTATAAGCTTAATATGTTTTTTTTTTAAGATTTTCTTTGGGTGAACGCGCTAGTCTCAGGAACTATTAGTTCAAATCGAACAACTATTTTTTTATATTGGATAGTCCATTTTAACGAGGACAACTGTATTAAATTACATTAATAATTTTGATGTAACCCACTGTGCCTGCGGTCAAAATATACTGCGAATACACATCTCTTAGATATTTCTAGTGAAAGCTAGTAATATATATACTTAGTATACCTAGCAGTCTGCAATAATAACACGGTGTTTTCCCCTTCATAAGTACACGCGGCAGTGGCCTGAGCATACAAGCTGGGTAAATTGGAAGACATCATGAACCCATGACCACCGCAGGCGAGGCGACAGCGCTCTACAAACGATGCTGTGTCAGATGTTACTATTGCTTTTAAACAACACGCCAGGGAGTGCAGCTGGAAATAAAAATATGACATTTATTTATATTCATAAAAATATAGAACCGAGATAGCCGTCGTCGTGCGCAAGGCAATAGTGAAGGGTACTTCTGATTGTCACAGAAAAGAAATATGTCCTTTAAATACTTGTTTTAGTGATAGAAACTAAGGTATTAAATGTCACAGAAAAGACCACCCTTCAAATAGTACCTACTAGTAATTATAAAAATAGAAAAAGCTTTCATTTTTTTTAATAATGCAAATAGTAAATGGTTAATAATTGCTTGATTAAAATTCATTAATCCTGTTTTTTTTAAATATTAAAAAATATATTTAAAGTGAGTTGCATGTAAAAATACCAATACGTCTAACTTGTGATAAGTGTGATAAATACAATAAGTATACTATAATTATTATAGTATACTACGACTCACAAGAAAAATTGCTTTGCCATTCTAAATATTCTAAGTATTCTACGTAACAAATAAATCGTTTCTTTCGCGTTAATTTATACTAGAAAAAAAAAAACGATACTAATAATAGAAAAAGTATTTAATAGATACATTGAAAGATTTAATAGGTTTTTATACTTTTTTATCATAACACACTATCTAGATAAATATCCTTTATTCAATTATTTAAAAAAAAAGATTTGTACATACTTAATTAAAACTAAAATGTTGACTAGCTAATTTCATGGAATCGGTTATTCGTGACGGTGCGCGCACGCATCGTAAAAATTTACTCTCGTAATTTTTACCTAAGGGGGGTTTTTAGGGGTTAAAAAAATATAACGTGGGGAACAGAGTGTCTTAACACTAGTTCCCTCTGCCTACATATACAGGATACAGCTTGAAACTGATTTTTTAATTTCATTTATTCAAAAATAAATTTTAAGTACCTCAGGTAACCTATCAAAATTACCGCCAAGTAACTGTTCATTAATGACAGTGAAGGTGTCCCACAGCTTGGTCGCCGTAAGTCGCATGGCGTGACACGCGGCTATAGCCACGAATAGTTTGTGCTGTTGAGTCAAGTAGTCGAGGACTTGGCTTTCTGGCTCACTGAAATATAAGAAATAGAAATAAATACCTATATTATACCTGATTTTTATATTTTTCAAGTATGACGCAAAGAAATTTTAGAGCATTTTGAATGCCATCAGTGCCGTGGTCAATGCGACACTACTTAATTATCGTACATATCATAACAAATTTAGCAAATACTAACAGTCTCTATAAACACATACAGAAGTATTAGAGGTATTTATACCCTGAGTGTATAGTGTGTTGTATTGTCGTAGTCTATTCGTACTATTAGACATGATAGATACTAATGAACTGTGTTTTCCAACCAAATTTAAGAGATATCTATGTTTATTTTTCTATTCTATAATTTAATTACTGTTATGTAAAGGTGGTGGAGTAGGTACTTTTGTTGTTCACAAAGAGCATTTAGCAAGATCAAGGTCATCTTGCTAAATGCAAATTTCAAAAGAACACAAGTATATATTATGCATAAAAACGTTTTTTTGTGATTGCGTTATTGCCTTGAAATTGTGTTAAAAATTATAAAATTATAAAGTTTATTCATATAATGTCAGTAAGCAGTATACTTTGACCAACGGCAAAAAATATATAAAGTAATATTTCATATAATATACTTATAAATATTTTACTTAAAACAAAATACCAAGGAAAAATTAATTAAAATCTCAAAGATTTGGAAGATTTTGAGTAATTAACTGAAAATTAAATACCTATTTCATTTCTTTAGCTCACACTGTATCCCGCACACAGCAGGTTACGCAGAGCGAACTTAAATTCTGAAAGCAAGGCGCTCTGGTGTCGAGACAAAAAACGGCGTTGAGTTCCGTCACTCAACAGTCAATTAGAGATTTAAATACATAATTTATATATTTCATACTCAGGTTTTCTCTGCGACTGTCTTCTTACAGCGGAATAGCGTATAGCAATAGTAACAGCTTTACGTAAGTGACTGACTACATCGAACACTATGACCACTCTCACGAACACCATGGCTCCGTAGTTCAGCTTGCTGTTTGAAGATTGGACATAAGTGCCGTCCTGAAACAAAAAAAATGTTTGAAAAATCAGAGCGATTATAGGATCACTTTGTTAACCATCTATCTATCTTTCGAGACCATTTATCTTGAGATCACGTGGAGGTACCAAGTTTTGGTTTTCATTTGGACTAAAATTAATATCAAATATTCAGGTCTACAGAGCACAAAAAATCTAGCTTTCTAAGTCAAAGCGACATGCATCATTTTCTTACATTTTGCAATCAACACCCACCTCAGGGAGGACCTATGAAATTTGAATACCAATAAAGGAAAACATACAATTTTTTAATAAGTTCAGAGATATACGAGTACTTAAACTCTGCAGTTGGGTCAACTTAAGTTCAGAGTAAACCAAACAGGTATCGTGATAAGCATAGTGATTTTGTTTATTAAGAATTTATTTTATACTGTTATCAATTACAAACGAAAATTAATAATAAAAAGTACATACAGTTATTTGTACTTCTGTAACACTTTTGGTGGCAAATTTCTACCTGGCAACACTGATTTACATATATTTTTTTATTCAAATAACTTACTTCTAAAACTTTTGCGTGTTTCATTAACATATTCCTCCTAGGTATCCTGACGTTGTCAAAACCCAAAAACCCATTATTAACAGGATTCAAGCCCATTTTAGCCCCAATATCCCCCACTTCAATGCCGGGCAAGGGTATGTGAGTTTCTTCATCTCTTAATTGTACTATGAACGTATGTACTCCATGACATTTTCCTTTGGTATATAATTGTGCTATTACTATAGAATAATTTGCTGACTGACCCACTGAAAAAACAATATTAAAATAAATAAAAAATTGAACGCTAAAACATCGTCCTAAATTGTACGAGTATATCGATCCGTTTGGCCATCGCCAATCATGGTTTAGTGGAACAGTTTGATTGTAAACGCGACCTCTGTGGGTTCGATTCCGAGAAATGACTTAGGTATTTAATATTTTCATTTCCTCACTCTGATAACAAGACAAACAGTACTGAATTTTCTAAATTAACGAAATAATAATCATGAATATCTTCATAATTAAAATTGAAAATTTATGGAATTCGAACATGTCATACTCACATCCTCCAGGCCACCATTTATAAGATGTTACAGTCGGGCTGTTCAGGACAAACTCTTGTGTATTAGGATCATACGTTGCGGTGGTCTCCAAGCCTCTGATAAACGTCCCGTGACCTAGTTCTGTCTAACATAAAAATACATAGAAATAAATTTGCCTACAATAAACAAATATACGTCAACGTGGCACAAGGGCGCAAGTTCAATTTCCCCACTGAAATATTTAATATTTCCATTTTTTCGCTTAGGTGTAGAGGCAAAACACGCGTTGAGTTCCGCCACTTAACATGCAATGTCTCCACAAATTGGCGGAAAATGAGGAGCAGAGTGTCTTGACACTAGGCTCCTTCTGCCTACTCTACATGCGGGATACAGTATAAAGTCGACAAAAACAATAAACAAATGCTTGTGTATGGCAATAGTAAACCGATGAATCGTATGTATAGTTAACACTTTAGAAACCATTTAAATAAGACATACATTTTTTAAAAAAAATATTTCAGTCTATCAATCGAAACAAAATTTAAATATAATTACATTTTGATATTACATTGAAACTTGTTCACGTTATCAAAATTGTACCTATAATTATTTTTTATTCTATTTAGCAATTTAGACATCCTACTACTAGATATATCTATACTCACTTGTGCGTAACTACCAATTATCCTCGAATTCCAGGATTTAGGCAGCCACTGCTCTACTTGCTTCTCATCACCCTGGTTGAGAATAGCTGGCATAAACATAACATAATGTAGCGCGAGAGGAGACCCATCCCTTAACGTTGAAAGCCGAAGTAAGTTAGGTACCACATCCCTAGTATAAAAGGAAATGTAATCAAATTAATTCGTCATAATTATTTATCTGTATGCATGTAGACTAATTAGTTTACGAGTTATGAAAGGCTCAAAAGTAGTTTGAAATGGTGGTTGTAAAATAAACATTGCTCGTTTCCAGCTTTTTAATTTAGCTGGACACTTGCCAGTGTTCTAGGTAATCCTATGGCAAAACCATCAGACCAGCTAAGCTGAGAGGATTTTCTTTAGAATAGACAGAGAGAACCTGTAAACCTAGTATTAAGACACTCTGTTCCACTTTACCTCCTTGTCAGAGGGAAAATAAGAAAATTTAAAATATTTGATTCACCCGAGTAAGAATCGAACCCACAATCGTCTCGTTTACAATTTCTCAATTTCGTGCTGAAGTGAAGAACAGTCTCTTGACACTTGATTCTCTCGGCCTTACCTGATATAATATGCGTAATACAGAATGAAATACTCTGAATTATTGTATAGGTATTCAGATTTATCTCGATATCTGCAATGAATGTTATTAGAGTTTTAAAAAAATATAGTTACTTACCTATAATTCTTTAAATCGGTTTTCCCATCATCTTGCATCTGTCGAACCACAGAGAACAAAACAGCAGATTTTTTAACACTATCTTCATATTTCTCCTTGTGACTCATGTAATAATCTGGTACATCATTAAACTTCGCAAAATGCTTAATAATGACGTTTTCTATGAAAAATATATTTATTATAAGCAAAAAGATTGACAGACAGATAAAACCTAAATAAATAATTTCACTTATTATTAGTGTAAAATTAATAGTCCTAGTCAATGGGATTAATTAATAAACGTCTTATGTATAATTCAATATGTCTACGCTATCAAAGTTGCCATAATCAAAATGCTGAGGTAGATGTGTGGCGTAACTAACTTCGATAAAATCAGTTACAAGTTCGTGTGAGAAATTGAAAAGCTTTGGTTTCTTTTTTAGCTTCACGCTGTATCCCGCAAATAGTAGGGTAGGCAGAGGGATCAGGCCAAGGTGATGATGATGTTTCGAGCATGCCAGTTGAACGTAAGTTATTTCGCAAATGACAATTTATATAAAGAACACGCGAAGGAAATTATTCGAAAAACAAAGATAAGCTAGACATATCAGCCTGTGCGTGGCTAATTTATTTTACTTGTAAAATTAGTGTTATATATATTTTAGTAACATTTCTGATGATAACATGTCTCGTTATTTTATTTTATATACTTTGATATGAAAACTACATCTTTATTTAGGAATCCTACAATATTCAGTTGAAATAATATTATAAGAGGAATTTTAAAAAACAATACTTATTAAAACATCCAGAAAAGGAAAGGAAAGGAATATTTAATTGAACACTAGGCTTAAGTTTAATCATGTGCATTGAACATCCTATATACCTTTATGAGTAATAGGGCATCCAGAAAATATATTTTTTTGAAATTTTGAAAATCACTTGAACTTAAAAGGATATAATATTTAATATGTTATGTTATCATATATTGTATTTAATATTATATACTGTATTGGTATATTAAGTAAGTAACTAACTAACATTCTCTTTCAATTGATGTTAGATTCTTTTTATTCTGATAATAAGAAGAAAAAACGAATTATCAAAATTTTATTATAGATTGTTGGGGCAAATAGTATGTATCATTCATAAAAAATAAGTTTCATAAAAAAACCAGATACCTACAGATTTTTGCACCCAAATCTGGTATTAGTAATCATAATATGTCGGCATGATTGAAATTGTGGCATGGTTATTTAAAAATATTTAGATATCATTTAGTTCTGTTCTTATTCTATAGCTATTAATGGTACTCAGAACAAATGTGATTAATGATGTGATGTGATGTGATTAATAATATAAGTATATTCTAAGGCCCATAAAATGAGTTTTATGGGCCTTAGAATATACTTATATTATTAACCAGAGGCCACTGCGCGGTTTCGCCTGCTACTTTTTAAAAAGTAGCCTATGTGGTTGTCCATAGCCCCCTCTATCGGCGAGTGAAAGTCGCATAAAATAAGTTTAGCTGTTCTGAAGATTAGCCAGGAGAAATAAATAGAAAGACAGAAAAAGAGACATAAAGTATAAAATTGTTTGTTTGTCTTTTAATACCGTACATAAAGAAATAAAGATTTATTTATAAAACCATTTTTCACAATATAAAATTATTTATTAATAATTTGAATACATAAAGTACATAGTCAGTACAGGGCCGTGATCGCTGCACCTTCGAGATAATCTATAAAGGTGGCTTTTTTTTTTCTTATAGCTTTAGCTGCTATAGTTATTTATCAGATGTTTCAGATCTTCAATTTTTTATCTCGTTGAAATGACACACTCATCACACTTAAAAAAATCATAAATTCATTCGTTATTTTAAGCCTCCCTACATCATTTTTTCGCAAATATATTCAATGTAGACACATGTTACTGTTTTATTATAGTACAGATAAAAAAGATAAATAAAGCAAAAAATAAAAATTAGATTAATAAAGCAAAAAATAATAATATTATACTCTTTTTAAAAAGTAAATGTTTTATATTTATTTATACGTACACAAGAAATGATTACTACAAAAATATAGAGACTATATAAAAGAAAAATATTAAAAAAAACATTATTTATAGAGCAATGTATAACAATAGGATACACAAAAAAAGTGCAAAACATTTTAAATTAATTTCTTAATTCAATGACCCTTGATAACGATAGTCAAAAATAAAAACGTACCACTTTCCCTTCTCTCCTTAGTGTTTTGATGACCACCATCCATAAATATTGTTAGCTCTTCAATATTAAAAGTACATTTGGCCCTTTCTCGTTGTAAATCAATATTTATTTTGGACATTCTGCCAAAACTTTAGAGGAACGCGCGGAATACGAACGGTAGCTACTCGAGTTTGACAAATACTGAAGTTATCAAGTTAGTGTGTGTATGTGTAGTGTGTTATACTAACGTAGCGGAAGCGGTACGCCGTATGAATATGAACCATATAGAGTTGCAGACGAAAACGAGTTTATATATGTATATTAATAATACTATAGTACTTAATGATAAGGCAATATTACTTGAGACGTCGCGTATTGGGAGGAGGTTCCTGGTTCCTGGCTTCGTTTTCTATTCTAGCCTGGAGCCGTAGAATCTTGTCCCACCGTAGAAGTTTTTTTTTACATTTTTAAATATATTTTCCAAAATATAAAATTTTCCTCTTTTGTATTAAAACTATATATTGTGGGTATATTAATTTCTATATATGCAATTAAGGTTGTTTTCATTTCTTTTTTTTCTGTTTAACCACTATTTGTGAGGTAGGTACTCTATGTTCTCTACATTCTGAATATGGTATACGGTACCAATTTCGGTATTATATCTCCAAAAATTGTAATACATTAGACGACTGAAACTACTACTTCAATATTCCAAATTCAGTTTTAAACTGTATAGTTCAACATTAACATAGAATAAATACCGTCTTCCTAGTTGTATGTAACATTTAATTAATAGTATTTTTTTAAATAATTTTGAAATTTTATCAATGTCATGTCACATCTGTCTTAATTTTATTAATTATTAATATTATTAATTTTACTTATTATTTTCATTTTAAATATTTTTTTCTTAATTGTCCTAGAATTGTGTAAATAAGAAAAAAATATTGAATCTAGAGTAAATGAAAACTGTTATAACTAGTTTTTCGGCTATAAGCATATTATTTTTTTGTATTTAATATTAACTTTTCATATATATTTAGAATAACTTATTTTTAAACTATATTTAACATAATCTTTAATAAACAAATGACTAGTTTAAGAAAATGATATACATGGGAAGCAAACAATATATAAAATATCGGAACAACTAGAACACGACCGAATATTAGAACTTTCAAAAATCGAATTCGAAATTTCAAATAAAAAATCCAGAAAAAAAATAGAGGTTAAAACGAAAACAACAACCAAGTTTTATATATTTTTATTTATATTTATGTATAAATCACTTCTTGGCTGTGACGGCGGCCTCGTCCTCGCGCGCGAATGTCTGCAGCAGTTCCTCCTTCTTGGCTGCGATACGCTCTTCACGGCGTTTGCGGGCTTCCTTCACTCTGTTGCGGCGGGCCTCAGCTTGATCGCTGAAATTAAGATTTGATTAATATAATAAATACAATAAAAAAATTGTAACTTTCAATTTTGAAATGTTGTGGCGTATTGGCATGCGATTGTAAACATAACGGTTATGTATTGGATATTCATTACCCCAAGTTCCCACTTGGGGTAATGAAATATTAAATATTTCCATTCCCACGCTCCGGTAACGAGGCAAAGTGCGGCGTTATGTTCCGCCACTCAACACGCTCAGAAATCGGCGATAATTAGGCAACAGAGGTGTCATAATGAGAATGGAATATCCTAAAACTATTTTCCCAAGTTCCCCTCTACCTACCCTCCTATGAGCGAAATATATAGCAGGATATTAAATAAAATGTAGATTAAATATAGATGTGAAAATCTAATAACAAATATAGGGAAATGTAAAAAAATACTATACACATCTTAACAAAGAGCTAATTATGTACATACTTTTTTTATATTCAATTTTAAAACTACCAAAACAAAACTGACTCCTAAGAACACTTTTTATACATTTCAATAAATTTTCAATTACTTAGAGGTAATTAAAAAAAATATTATTATATTATAGTATATAATTGAAAAAAAAATCTACTTATATTAAAAATGTAAGTCTGTTCTACTTTCACGCACTGAGCCGATTTAGATGTCACTACACCATATATACTTCAGAATAACACAGCCTACACAACACAATATAAAAAAAAAAAAATTGTATAATTCCTCTATAATAAAAGAACACTAGGGTCAGTAATACAAAATAAAAACAAATCATAATATAACAACAATACCTCAACATCTTAGTCCTAGCCTTTTCAGCCTTCTTCCTGTGGATGTACTCCATGAGGACACGTTTGTTCTTGAACACATTACCCTTCGCCTTCATGTACAGGGCGTGATATAGATGTCTGTCGATCTTCTTGGCTGTTCTGTACTTGAGAAGTAATTTACGGAGCACCCTTTGTCTTTGTACCCACAGTTCCTATTATAAAAATATCATCCATGTGAGTATTACTTAGTTCTAATTATAAGTTTTTGAACTGCTTTTACAATGTAAAAAAAAAGAAACTAAAAGAAAAAACATTAAAGTTTTTTTAGCTACACACTATTCCTAGTTCAGAGAGAAAGGAGAACCATAATCTCTGCATACTTTTTTGCCTCATCAAATGTCATTAACTATTAAATATTTTATTTCCTTGAGTGGGAATCAAACCCACAACAGTTGAATCTATTGTAACACACTTGTGTTATACTCTGCCACAACAGATAGATTTCAAGCTTTAGGTAGATGGAAGTGCAGCATAGAGTTCTGTCATCAAGCCAACATAGTGAATCTAATTTGGTCAAAAAATGAAGACCAGAGTATTTTCAGTATGTTCTCTTTTCCTTCTGCTCTATCTTTTATACTATTAAAAGATGAAAATCTATTTAAGGAAAAATATATTTTTAGTACAAATAATAAGTATTTTTTTATTTTCTTGCTTCATAGAAGGAACCTAGTATTAAAACACTGTGGTCATTAATTAAGACAGTTCTGTTCCCCATTTTATCCCAAATTCTGGTGCCAGGCCGTGCAGAACTCAATGCCCCACTAATGCTTTGTTGCCAAAGTGATGTTTTTTTTAAATATTTCATTTCTTCAAGTGAAATTAAACCTACAACCTGTCACATCAACAGTTGCATACTTGTGCCCTCACATCACAACCAACCTAACCTAACCTAAAACATATTACCATAATATTTGGTTATTTGATTTGTCATTTTATTATAATGGATGATATAAAACGACTGGCTAAAAATAAAAATAGCCCACGGGTTGGGGCAGCAGCCCTATGCAAGCTTTTTAAAAGACCATATTCTTTTAAGACCAAAAAAGAAAATAAAAAATATCAATATCAAAACTCACCTTTTGTGGCATACGGGCATTTGCAGTACCTCTTCTTTTACCAAAACCGCAATGTCTTCCCTTTCTACGGGCCTCGGTATTCTTGCGAACGCGGGCGCGCGAGTGCACCGCAACTGGTTTCTTGATGACGAGACCATCCTTTATCATCTTACGGATGTTCTGTCCTGTGAATTGTTAGCATTTTGGTTTTATAATTAATTATATCAATAATTGTACGTATAATATTGCATATTAATTCATGAATATAACACAAAACATCGTAATGTTTATTAATATTTTATCTAATTTGCTTCATTTCTTTTAATAATAACTTGGTTATATAGTCAAAAATTAAAATCAACACACATGGTTAAGAATATAAAGAAACTTACGGGAATTAGTGTTGGCGATTTCATTGATTTCATTTGGATCTAACCACACCTTCTTTTTACCACATCGCATAACAGAGGCTGCTAGCCTCTTCTGCAGTTTTAAGGAACTGAAATTTAAACATTATCTTTGTAGACCACATGGTTTTCACAAGACGATTGTTGACAACGACTGTGTGTGAAATACGCATTATTATTTTCAAAAAATATATTGTACATATGTGTACCTATAAAAACAAGTCTTTTTTATAAATATTTTATTAATATACATGAAAATTATTTAATTATTTTAAAAACTAACCTCATCGTGACACGGTGAGATCCAACGCATACAAGAAAGAAATATGGCGGGCTTTGTACAGATAAGCTATGCGAAACAGACGCACCATAAAAATTTATCACAGACCTTCAATGTCAGTAAATTAAACTTCCACCTGTATATTAGAATGATTTATCAGTATCAATTAGAATAAAAAAATATTTAAAACGAAACGAAACTTTTAATATTATTGTTTTTATGTAAACATTATAAAAACATTCCTGTTGAAAAATTTTGTTTTTTAATGTCAATTGAAGAAAATACGAGTTAGTTTAAAATCGCATATTTTATATTCAAATACAAAATATACGATTTTAAACTAACTCGTATTTTATTTACACCGTAATCTGAGGCCAGTCGTGGAGCAGGGGCACAAGTATGTCATACGTACGGTAGGTTTGATCCCCACTTGAGATAATTAAATAATTATTTAAATTTATATTTTCATTTCTTCGCTCTGGTGTTGAAGTAAAAGCGCGGTGATAAGTTTCACCATTCAACATGCAATATATCCAGAATTCGGCGGAAAGTGGGAAACAGAGTCTCAGAGAATATTCCCTCTTATCTAACTCTATCTAAGTATACTAATGCTAAGCTTACACGCTTGCCCAGGCATGCATAATAAACTAATAGTTCGAATCATTCACGAAAGCTTGCATGCCGTTTAAACGAGTCCATTAATATGTTTTTCACAGGCAAACTTGACGGAAAATGTTAATTTAACAATAGTAAAAAAAGCATGAAAGTAGCAACACATAGATATTACTGTACGAGTATTAAATAAATGAAAATAATTTATTTGCATTTTGAAATAATATAATTTTTTCTAATTTAAAATGACTTTGAGTCTTTATTTATTCTGGATTAATAAGGAAATAATACATTTACAATAACATTTAAATATTACTTTTTTATTTTGGGTCTATAATAAAAAAATAATAACAATGCAATACTTTGTTATTTATTTGCTCATAAATTATTATAATATTGCAAAGCAAAACACATCCACTCGGCATGAAATCATGAGTAAAATCGAATACGTATGCGATGTAAATATGATTTCTACATCCACATTTGTCTTTTCTATCAGCATGTAAATTCAACCCTTTCTGAAGGATTGTGGTTTTTGATCTTTGCATATGGCGTTCTGAGCGTGCCAATTGCAGCATTTGAGAGACTTCAGCAAGCATGTGGATGTACCATTAAATAACGTCCCCTGTCATTTTACACTTTGACTTTGACAGAACATACAGTATTTATTTTTGATTATTTATTTGGCAATTTTATTTAATGTCACTTTCAAAGTTTCAATTCAACTTACAAAAACCCAGGCCAGTTTTATAAACTTGTACCCAGTGGCGGACTGGCGGTCTCAGTAAATTTTTAACTTTTATCACCGACCACCGTCAATTTTAGTGAGTGCGTGTACACAGTGAAGGATAGTAGTATTATTTATTTTTATTATAAATAGTAGGTGCGCCTTTATATATATATATAAATAAAAAAAAAATGTCTACAAAAATAAATCCTGATTTACAAAATGAGAGAAATCAATGTAGTTTTAATATTAAAGAGTTAATTCATCTAATCGATGGAGGTGTTGAAAAGACGGAAGAGAGAAAAAAAAGAGGTAATTAATATTTCACGGAAACTAATTCGATTTCAATTTACTGTTTTATTATCATAACAAAGGAGTCTAGATGGTCTTTGTATTTATGGTTAAATCATATTTAATAGAAAAAGATAACAATATAATGTTACATTTTTACTGTTACAATTAATCTTAAAACTATAACTGTAAAATACTTTCTGGGTATAATATCTACAGTAAAAACTTAAATAATTTTATACTGTTACATATATATTTTTGTAGTTAACTTTTATTTTGTTCCAAATGCCCTCATTCCATAGTAACTAAAATTCAATGTTAGTATCTATAATTATATTAATCATTACATTTAAGAATGCAAGCCATCATTGTGCAAAGCAACAGCATCTAATTGTAAACACAATATTTCTTAATTTAAATCCAACATAGAGGTATGAATTTTTTTTGCTTGCCTGCTCCAGTAGACAATGTGCAGTCTTGAGTTCCAGAACTCAAAATACAATGCTTTAAATTGAGGTAGAAATTAGAGGTAAGAGTGAATCGACATTCCTTTTATCTATCCTGCTGTACGGGGGATAAAGTGAAGAGCTTGAAAATAATACATTTAACACAATAAAATAGCTTGGAACCTTATTATATCTTTAAAGATGATATTGTTATGTTAATGGTTCAATGTTCAATACTTATCATATTTATAATAAATTAGTCTGTTATCTACTTTTATCAAAAAAATCTACTTTTAATTAATAAACAATAACAGATTAAAAAAATAACTGTACATTAATATCTTCATAGTATTAAAATATTTAAGACATGAAATTTTGTATTCATAAAAATTTTCAATTGGGTTGATACATTTTAATATTTCATTGCACAGTGAGGATATAAAACTGTGTTAAATTCCGTCACTTAAGTGCAAAACCTTCTAAATTTTATGGTTTCAACTGGCACACTAATACCATTATCAAAGAACCATACCATACCAATTTTGTGGTTAATGGACTACAGAATTGTCATAATGGGAGTAGAGTAAACATGAGCATGTCAGTTAACTAATAACTTGTTTTGCCAATCCCTACTATTGCTTTATATCAAACTAGTTTTTACCTGCAATTTTGCCGCAGTGCAGTTAAATAGAAATAACTAAGAGGTGTAACACATGAGAGACATGACAAATTATAAGTGTCCAAATGTCCGTTACTTAGTATCCAAAGAGTTTTATGTATAGATATTTATTTTCGCCCACAGAGGAGATGGTGATGAAAGAAAATATTCACAATGACGATGTACCAGCAGTCTATTTAAGTCACAAAGAGAAATATGAGTTGGCTGTGAAAAAAGCTTGCCTGTTATTTAAAATGATAAGACGATTACAGGAAGAGGAGAATGCTGGCATGGAAAATTATATGTAAGTTTACTCTTATTTATATCTAATTAAAATTAGATTAGCTCACTCATTGTTACTTATAGATAGACATTATCGCTATAGTGGCACATTGGAACAGGTGACTGTACCCCCGGCAGTTATTGGTTTATTTAATCCTCCTGCTCTAGCAATATGCTAAAATTTTTTTGTAAAAAGCTTATTTTAAAGTTTCTAGCATCCCATTCTTCACTAATCGCAAATGTTGAGCTTAGATTACATAAATCATAATTTAAGAAGTTTAAGCCCGAAGCTTACTTAGTCTTATGAGCATTAGCTCATAAGACTTTTAAAAAAGAAATATAACCAAATTTAACCATTTTTGCTAATATGTAAAAGACAAATTTTATTATGTCAATAGGCATAGTGTTCGTTTTAATCAAATATATTTAGCATATAATTTTAATACATAATATGTATTGTCATTAACTCCAAACAAAACAAAATGTATATGTAATTTACATTTTTTTACTTCAAATTATGTTGAATTTCTATGAATAAATTTTTTTATAGTCGCTTTAGTAGAGGTTATATTATAATGCGATTGTCCTGAAATTGTCAAGCAGAAGCCTTTCACATAACTACCATACAGTACGGTTGAAGAGCCGTGGCCGTTATGAAGTCAGGTTTTCTGAACTTTTGCGCATTGTAGATTCGGGCGAAAAATAATCAAAAGTAAGAAAAAATCGTAGAGGCCAATCGTGGCACAGGGGCACAAAGTGTGCCGCAAAATTGACTGGTTGTGGGTTCGATTTCGGCGGAAAGTGGGGATGGAGTGTCTTAACATGAGGTTCCCTCTGTCCACCCTGCTGTATGCGGGATACAGCGTGAAGCTGATTTTTTTCAAAGAGAATCTTAAAGTTCTACAGCTAACTTGAGAGCGACCACGACTCGACGTCCGTACTGTAGGAAAATATTAAGAGAAACTGACATACATGACAATACATTCTTCACATAACAACCAGACAAAATAGCTACTTTGCAAACAATGCGAATAATCAACACAAAGCGCGAGCGCGTTAACTTTTGATTTAATGCCATTTAAATACTTTTGTAGAAACGTATATAAATTTTGAACATAGCGGGATTTGAACCCGCGCCTCTTGGAAACCCCCAACCGCTCTAACCACTAAGCTAATAGTACTTAACTTAGTTTTATTTAAACAGACAAACGTCGCAGCATTATAAACATCGTCGATGTCCATTATTTTAAAATAACGTGTAGATCAGTTGAAATATTTCTGGTTATCAGAGTCCCTTTTTCCTGAAAGTCTCTTGGCGGGAAGTGTAGATAAGCCAAGTTGAGTCTCGCTATGCTAAAAATAATTTTAATGAGATTGTCACATTTTTTACTTATCTATGTTCATCATTCGAAAAGCTCAAGCCATATCGTAAATAAAAAGTTCGATAAGTATGTAATCTATTGTATACATTGAGATAATACATACAACATAGATTATAATTTATATGATTTAACTCAAAATTAGCAATTTGCGAATGACCTTAGAATAAGCTTTTTATACATGCTCAGTTATTACCAATGAAATGTTTAATTTTTTTTCACATAGTTTACAAGTTTTAAGTACAAATTTTTGGCGAGGCGTAGGAGCGTGTGACTGTGACAAGTGGTTGGTTCGATTCCCACTCGAAGAAATGAAATATTTAATATTTTAATCTCTACGCTGATGCCTCCAGAATTTGGTGGAAAATGAGTAACAGATTTTCCTCAGCCTGCTTTGCTGAAGGATGCAATGCATGTGAAGATAAAAAATATATAATTTATTGATTTGTTATAGGGCCGTCCTAGGTGGCACGTTAGGTTCCGCGATCCTAGGAGATGGATCGCCTCTCACATTGCACTATGTGATGTTTATACCCACCTTAATGGGTCAAGGTACGGTAGAACAGCAGGCCTATTGGATTGGAAGAGCGTTCAATTTGGATATCATAGGGACTTATGCGCAGGTTTGTATAGTTTTTGTCATATAAATATTTTTTTAATTTGACGGTGTGTCCTGTATAGAGGAGTGTAGACTGAGGAAGGGGACCTAGCGTTAAGACACTTCGTTTTCCACTTTCCGCCCAATTTTCGCCCAATTGAATATTAAATAGTGGATCTCGATGTGCTTTGTATATTATATTTCACCTAAATCTATTCAGTAATTTTAGAATGTAGAATAAACACCCATCCTCACAAACTTTAACATTTATGATATTAGGAAGAATTAAGTAATATAAATTCTTGCCTATAGTAGGACTTTGCACAGTCATCTGACTTTAACAACTATTCATTATTTTACTATTTATTTAGACACTCCTACTGTAATTGAAATTTGTGTATTGAAACAATTAGAGTAAGTATTATCGTTACATTTGCCTATTTATGTATGATTTTTCATGGTAATATATTCATAGAACATTCGATGTTTTTACAAGTATATAATTATCGAATGAATTTCTTTTTTATCACCACAAGAACTTAACAGTAAAGTACTATTATGAAAAATGTTTTTATATCAAAGATATTTCACTATGAAGATAATTTAGTCAATTTATATTGTACGTAATATATTGCATTATAAAGAAACGGAAAGTGGAGACGCAGATAGGCTATGCCTATTTACGACTCAAGCTGTATGAGATAAATTATGATAATATATATATATTTTTTAAATTATTCTATTATTTTCTATTAAAAATCGTTTTTTCTTACATTGGCAGACTGAACTAGGCCACGGTACATTTATTCGTGGTTTGGAAACAACCGCTACATACGACGCTAGTACTAAGGAGTTTGTGTTACACAGCCCCACACTCACTTCTTACAAATGGTGGCCTGGAGGATGTAAGTGTTATATACTTAATAATATTTCTGAAATTACACATCTACCTTTACATAATGTTTGTGGGTTCAATTCTTTTTAAAGTAAAACTTTTTATTGATTATTTTCTCACAATTGCATTTGATATTTATGTTTCTTAATAATTTATGTCTATGAAGTCACTATAATATTTAATGATGATGATTTAACATAAAATGAACCGGTACTAAAGTTTATATACATACTTACATGCGTAACAAGTCGACTTTAAGGTAATTACCTACTTTATCTTTTTTTTCTACAACCGGTTTAATTCTGCCGCTTGAGAGAACGAACTACAAAGTATTCCATTAGTTTTAATGTGTGACAGTTTGTATATTTCTTAATCAATGAAATAATAACTTTAATAGTTAAATTGAATGAGATTTAAATAAGAGAATTTTTAAACTGGATAAAATCTAAAAAACCGTAATATTTACAGTTATTATAAAGGGCGGGAGGATTGAGGTCAGTCGTGGCACACTGTAAAAGTAACAAATTGTGGGTTCGATTTCCACTTCAGGAAATAAAATATTTAATATTTTCTTTTTTTTCGTTTATTTCTGCCACTCAACGTGCTCAATGCGTGTAAAATTCGGCGGAAAATGGGGAACGGATGTGCCTTAATTGGAACGGAGTGTCCTAACACTCGGTTCTCAGGTTCGCTTTACTTACCCGGCTGTGTGTGTATAAATGTATGTATAAATAAAATAAAACAAGGGCAAAAAAAGTATAAAATAGTTTATATTTTTATGCAATATTTTAAATGAGTTTCTTTCGTGTTAAGATGGAACAATCTTTTGCTCTGATGCGATTTTCTTAATAATTTCTTTTCATTTTGTTGTGTATTTAAGTAATTTTTGTACAAAATTATATAAGTTTATGTATCACGTTAAATTTCTAGAACACATTTTCTAGAATGTTTAAATATTATCTATTAAGTATTATCACTCGATTAGGATAAAAAGTAGATAAAACTATTATAGAGCAAAACAAATCAATACTATTTTTCTATTATTATTTGATTTTTTTGTGATTATACTATAATCACTCCGTTATATCATCAAGAACAGCTTTATATCTTATTGACTTATATTCATATATATTTTTTCGAAATTGTATAGTGATCGTGCCAAACATAAAAATAAAAGATGCAGAATTATAAATATGACGCTGCTATCAATATAAAAAGTGTAAGCCATTTGTCCAAAAGCTGTATAAATCGGTTTAACCCAAGCAAAAGATTCGCCGCACTTAACGGGCGACGACGCACTAATGCAGAGCTCAGCTTAAGCTTACGGACTAATTATATGGAAAAATATTAAAATATAATATGAATATGACTCGCATGTATGAACAATAGAGAATATTTACATTGTTTCTAACTACTTACAACAAAGTCGACTGTCATGGCCGTTCAAAGGTTAACGGAATTCTCGTAGGATACGTGAGATGCTTGAAAATATAGACTTACAATGTTTTTAGTTCAAGTTTTTGCTAAAAAATTTAAGTTTAAAATTAAAGTAATTTTTAATATAAATTTAAATTACACTTAAATTCGAAAATTTACAACCGAAACGAAATTTGTATAAATGTGAAGTTGTCCCTAGATATTATATCTACTTAATAAACTTACATATTTCGCGACTTTATTCTGGTTTATTTTGTATATTCGAGGGAGATGGTTGTATTTTAAATATTTTTTCTCGTCTGATTTGGTAATGGATATTTGTATGACTCTCCACTGCTGTGAGATTCTGTAAGAAATTCTTTCTACGCCTATCTGCGGTAGTGTTTCCAGGTCGATACGACATGGGTTCCACCTTTTTAGTTTATATCAAGGAATAGTTAAAAAAAATTATGAATGACCGTAATTACGCCGTTTTTAGCACTTAAATAAAACGTAGCATTAGTGTAGGTAATTGCTGTCGTGCGGTGTATCATTCAAAGGTTGAATTATTATGAATCATTATGGTGATCTTTTCTTAATTGGCATTACACAGTATTTACAATGGATTGAGGTTCCAAAGCCGATTTAATCAATGATTATATAAAAATATCAATCAATTCTGTATGATAAAACTGAAAATTGTGTCGTTGGCATTCCACATATATATTTTTTTTGGTTTCGCACTGTATCATAGTGTTAAGAATCTCCGTTTCCCCATTTTTGCCAAATTTTGTAGATATTGCATGTTTAGTGGCAGAACTCAACGCCGCGCTATGCCTAGTTACTAGAGCGAGGATATGTAAATATTAAATAATTCGTTTCTTCGAACGGGAATCGAACCCACAGCCATCGCGGTTGCTTGTGCTTGTGCCACTAAGCCAAGACTGCCTGAGATAATATGCGAAAGACGGAATATGTGATGACGTGAAAGTTAACTAACGTAAACTTTCACATTCACTATGCATTTAATTCCGTATTTATAAACCGCTCTCAACTGTGAGCACGATCTTGAGATGCTATTTTAATCGTAATAATTTTGTTCAGCAATTTATAAATACGGGCGTTAATGCTACGATTTTAAAGTTTAGATGATCAAACTAAGATATGTTGATAAAGTTTAATTTAAACAAATATTTTGGAGTTCAATGATGTATGTTTTTTTATGGTTTTTATCATATTCATAGCGTACTCTTATAATATATCTTCTTATATCCTATACTTTGCCCGTGTTTATATTTTTCAACCACAAACTATGTATTACAGATATCGCACAAAAGGAAATGGTGTCACAACGCATTAACATTCACTATTTAGATAAGAATACTACTAAAAAGAAAATATCAAATAATTAAAGTAAATACAATACAAAATTAAATAATAATTACAATATTCATTTTAAATAATCACTATGTAATATTTTATTTTTTCGTAATGGCAATGGAATATCTTAACACTAGGTTTCCCGGTTCACTCTACCTACACTCTTTAATCTAGAGTTAAAACTCTCCGTTCCCCACTTTCCGCCGAATTCTGGAGGCATTACGTGTTGAGTGGCGTAGCTCAACGCCGCGCACCTTGACACCAGAGCGAAGAAATTAAAATATAAATTTAAATAATTTTTTTTCTCTCTATTTTTATTTCCTCGAGTGGGGATCGAACCCACAACCAGTCGCGTTTAGACGCACACTTGGTGCTTCTACGCCACATTATCAAAATAACCTAATTGAAAGCAATTATTTCATTTGATTGTGAACGTGGTGATACATAAATAAAAGGGAATGACTTCAAAGGGGGCTTGCAGGTCATCACTGAGATAGCAAGTGACGTATAAATGTTTATGTTCCATATAATTTGCAACATATGTACTTGATGCAGGCTTTTTGCCACACTTTATATTTTGATAATTTAACAAAAACTTTAATTTTTAAGTTTTTTGTTTTATTTTTCGCAAAGTATGTATTCTTATTATGTTTTCTTAATAATAAATCATATATTTGAGAGACGTTGTTAAGTGGCGGAAGTTAACGCCGCTCTTTGTCTTCGATTAAGAATCGAAAAAACTACTATCGCGTTTATAGTATGACGATTACACAGTCTATGGCGTCACAATGGCTACAATAATAATAGTTTTTAAAATAATAATAATAGTGTTTATCTTTTAAGTATTTTGTCTTGTTTTAAATCGCATACTTCGCCTGTAGTTAGATATATAACTGAACTTTAATCAAAACGTATAATATGGCTATAGGTACATATTTAGCAATTAAAAATAACAATTATACATCATTTTGCATTATTCTTAACTCAAAATTTTAATGTCTAATATAAGGAAAACAACATTTTATGTATCAAGTTAATGCTTTTTTGTCTGTCTGAAGCAAGGACTAATTAATTTTACTAGATTGGCTTAGTATCGTTTCTTTTCTTTTTCTAGAATTACAAATTATTCTCAAAATATTTTTTTTAATAAATAACATTGAGAACTAATTCGATTTTTTTTGCCAATAAAACGACTGATTATTCGTAGGATAAGTTTAGGTAATAATACATTTAGTCATTTGCATTAAGATATTGTATAAAATATTTTTCTCAATAGTGGCCCATACTGCAAATTACTGTATCATTATGGCACAACTATATACAAAAGGGAAATGCCATGGCATTCACCCCTTCATCGTACAACTTCGTGACGAAGAAACCCACATGCCACTACCTGGCATCAAAGTTGGTGAAATTGGAGCCAAGCTTGGCATGAATGGCACAAATAATGGTTTCCTGGGCTTCGATAAAGTTAGGATACCAAGAGATTATATGTTGATGAAGAATTCCAAAGTGTTGGAGGTTAGTTTTATTAATTTATTATTTATGCCCTATGCTTACCTGACTAATTATTGTAGGACCTCAGCTCAGGATAAAGCTTGAGACTATTACTATTAGTAGTAGTAAGTGGTCCTGTTCCTAGGTATATTAACATTACTCTACATGCAGTGCCCTACATGATATAGTTGACTAGAAGTAGTTTTGGCAATAGTACTGTGCCTTATTACTAATTTAATATTAATCCTCCAATAGGACGGCACATACGTAAACGCACCAAGTTCAAAACTGGCGTACGGCACAATGATGTTCGTTCGCGTGATGTTGGTCAACGACATGTGCAATTATATGGCGAAAGCTGTCACGATAGCGACTAGATATTCGGCCATAAGGAGACAGTCGCAGCCTAAGCCTAAGTAAGTTTTTTTAAATTTTATTTTATTTTATCTGTGTTTAACAGATCGCACCTCCACAGCCCATTTCCCTCGCTGTCGTATAACAGCATCAATCCTAGCACAGCATTGTGTACCTACTGCGTGCAGCTATGTTGACACTTCATAAATGCAGATAAGGATCTGTTAATTATGTTCAGCAGCAATACGCCTTTCTCTAATAATTAATTTATATTATTATATATCCATATAGTGAACCAGAACCTCAAATCCTGGACTATCTCACTCAGCAAGACAAACTGCTGATCGGCATAGCGTCGGTACACGCGTTCCGCATGAGCGCTAACTGGCTCTGGTTGATGTATAACAATGTTACTGCTGAATTAGAAGCCGGCGATATGGAGAGATTGCCTGAGGTAATTGATATTGTATATGTTTTATGTATTTCTTAGTTTCTCGCTCTCGTTATTTTTATTTCCTTGCTGTCATAACACGACCAGGCGCGGAGTTAAGTTAGATACTCAATAAAATTTTCAACGAAATTAAAATCTTCATTATATAATTGCATACCTATAAAACAAATACTGGATTATTTCTCACGGGTAAAGAGATGATAAACTTCTTAATTAAAGAAAAATTCTCATTGATATGCATGTATTCTTTTCACAAAAACTGGCTATACCTCCGGGCCATACATACTCGTGGTGTCGTTTTCTGTTTTGCCGCCAAAGCCACTTACGTTACTTTAAATTTACCCATGTCAAAACCAGCATCGGTCTTTGGGGTTGGGTCGCTAACTTATGAAACATGTGCCGTAGCTCCACGCGCTATCGTGCTGCCTGAAGGCGGTGAGCACGTCGGACGCGGCGCAGTGCGTGGAGCGCGCGCGGCTGGCGTGCGGCGGGCACGGATACATGCTGTCCTCCAACCTGCCGCTCACGTACGGGCTGGTCACCGCCGCCTGCACCTACGAGGGGGAGAACACCGTCATGCTGCTGCAGACTGCCAGGTCTGTATGCCGTCTGTACTAGGGTAGCCAGGGAAAGCTTATCGTTTTTATCAGAGTAAGAATAAACATAATGTTAAGAAAAAAATAAAGAAAAGAGACGTATGTCACTACGTACGCCAAAGCATACAAAATACATCAATATATAAAAATATAATAATTATTTATTTTGAACAGGTATCTAGTGAAGGCGTGGCAACAAGCCGCCGCAGGTAACCCGCTGACACCCACCGTGCAGTACCTGGGCGAGGTGGGCGCTGGGCGGCGCTCCCCGCCGTGGGACAACACTATTGAGGGCATAGTCATGGGCTTCCAGAGAGTGGCTGCTGGGTGATTACTGATTTTTTATTTATTATCACATGTACTTAGGTAAGGTGACCCGACAACACTAGTGAAGGTATAGTAATGAGCCACCAGAGAGTTGCTACGGTGTGAACGCCATGATTTTAAATATTTTTTTTATTTATTTTATTGTTCTTGTTACATTTTATATAAATTGTTAAAAAGAAAGCAGTAAAAATTTTGCTAAATTTTAAACGGGATTTTATTATACTGAAACAAATTAGGATCGAAATAACTGATTCTTTTAAATATCTGCAATATGTTAATTAATAACATTGTTTATTGTCGAAGCTAAGATTTCACACAGATATCGTACAAGCCGCTGCAATGTTAATTTTTCAAACATTAGAAGGTATTTTTTTCAACGTTTAAGTTTATTTTTATTTAACAATTTTATATCTATATAGAAACACGTTTTGCGTTTCATAAAAAAACTCTAATATAATAATTTTCGATTTTTTTTATATTTCTACCGTAAATATGATAATGAAATAGTTATATTAACAAATGATAATTATTATATAGTTAAAGGAAAAACTTACACCCTACACGTAGTGCACTAGCACTGTAATCACCCTTTAATTATGTAATATATTAAAAAAAAACAAATTATAATTTCAAGTAAACCTTTCAAACGTCACCAAGAGATGGCGTTATATGTTTCTGAATCGCGCTATCGTTCCGCTCATACAATTTCATATAAACAAAAACCGCCGTTAAACAAATCGTGCCTCAATCTATTGAGTAAGGAAATTATTGGGCCCACTTAATACTGGGCAATGTCCTAAACTAGGGCGAACGTATTTTTGAGGGGTACAGGTCGTCCCCTTGAGTCGCGGGCCTACTTTGCACGCGATTCGGGTGAAGCGATCTGCCCTAAAAATATTTATTACTTGATTATTAACTTTATAGTTTATACTATACCATTACACATTAATAGAATCAGCTTTACGTTCGATCCCGCATATAGCAGTGTAGGCAGAGGGAACCTAGTGTTAAGACCCTCCGTTACCCACTTTCCGCCGAATTCGAATTCCAGAGGCATGGCGTGTTGAAAGGCGGAACTCAATGCCGCGCTGTGTCTCGACACCAAAACGTAGAAATGGAAATATAAATTTAAATAACTACAATAAAAAAATATAGAATCTAAGTGGATAAGTATCTTACTCATCTTAGTGATATTATAAATATAAAAGATTGTAAAATGGATGTTCATTTCAGTAAAATTGATTATAGATAAAAATAACTCATGGCCAACCATTTATTTTTATATTATTTTTGTGTCAAGTAAATTAAGCGGGCGAAGCTGAGTTTTGTGTAAAAGGCCCAGGATAACGAAAATATTTTAAATTTGAATATTTCTTTGAGTGTAATTTGAATCTACGATTGCATTCTCTCTTGTCGTTGTCTTTTGACGTCAGACTTAATAGAGTTGATTCTAATTTTACAATACGGGAACCTTCACATTACGCAGATCTGTAGATCTAGTAGATCTGTAGATAATTATATTTTTTTCTCTAAAAATTAGATGTAATCATCACTGATATTTATACCATTGAATACTTGAACTTGCAATTTACATCAATATATGTAGAGAGAGAGGCCAGAGGCCGTGGCGCAGCGGCATAAGGGTGTGACTGCAACGCGACGGTCGTGAGTTCGATCCCCACTCGAGGAAAAAAAAGAAAAATCCATTCAGCCTATATGCTACTATAAATAGCTTTTATTTGACTTGTAGTGTTTGTATGTGTGATAGTATATATTATGAAATCCTCCAAACTCAGTTTGATCCAATTCCCAGGGTCCGATTGAGCTGAAATTTGGATTACAACTTCAGCTCTGATGACAATGAGAAATAAAATATAATCAATGTTGTTGCTAATCCAAAATGAACTCCGCTGTTTAAAGGCTTCATTTCTAAAATACAATGAAAAACATTTAGAAAGTTTGTTTTGAAAAGGTCTTTTTATTAATATTTGATTTTATGTTTTGTAGGAAAATCGGCCTGTGCGTCGCTCAAATAGATAAACGTCAAAACAACGGCTTGTCGTATGAGGACGCGTGGAACATGACTTCAGTGCAACTGGCAGCCGCGTCTGAGGTAATTTCATTTGTATACGAGTATACGTTTATCCTGCATAGCAAGATGGATAGAGAAAATCTGGTGTCCAAGACCTTCCGTTCTCCTCTTTACGCACAACTTCGAGACATTGTGTGGTGAGTGGTGGAACTTAACGCTGCACTTTACATTCGCGTCGCGGTTACAGTCTGTAGCTATCCCGCTGCTACACTGTGGTTTCTGTAATCTAATTTATAATTAGTATTTATTTATTGTAATTAAATACAATTCATTTACACATTTAAAATGTAATGAGACGATATATTCAATTAATTAGTTTAATTTCCATGTTTATTCATTTGACAATGTAATCGGACTAATTAAAGTAAGGTATTTATTATTACACATAATATTTTTATTTAAAAAAAATAATTATTATTTTATTTGTTTTCTTCATTTAGAAAAAAAAAACACTTAATTTAAACAGATATTTTATTTTCGGCCATCAATAAGCAGCCTCTTTTTGGGTGGAAAGTATAGGACTGAAAGAACTCTTAATAAATTATTCTGTTTTCTTCTTTTAATTTCTCCACTTGTTTAATATGTCTCCGAGATTAACGGTGAAAATTAAATATTTAATAAATAGTAACTCTTTCTTGCCAAACAATAATAATAAGCAAACATGTTTGGGCAGCAGAAACTTATAAAGAAATCCCAACAGATGCTAACAACATAACTAAATAAATCCGCTTCATGTCGCATCCCTCACACAGCTGGGTTGGTAGAGGGAACCACTAGCGGCGTTTGGGTAGGGCGAGGCTGGGCGACCGCCCAGGGGCGCCGGACAAAAAGGGCGCCGTAGACGCCCGTTTAGGGCGCTTTGCGCAGAGATGTATTGGGTATTTGCTGCCCGGTGCGGCTTAGGGGACTTGATGCCCTTTAAAATGGTCTAAGATCTAAAAAAAAAACAAAGTCATCGTCGTCTTTGATATCTAAAAAAAAAAACAAAGTGATCATACAACAACTCATATAACAACTTTCAAAATAAAATTGCAGAAAACATAGACTTTGAATGCCTAATAAAAGAGTTCGCAGATAGAAAGGCTAGAAGAAGTGACATTTTATTAGTTTTTGTCATATTTTTTTTTAAACCGGCACTGGAGGGAACCTAGTGTTAAGACACTCCGTTCAATCTGGATCCAACGTTCCTCCGTTCAACGTTCAATTCTGGATTAAAATATTAAATATAACTTAATTTATATTTTCTTTTCCAGGCCCACTGTCGTGCTATTCTACTTTCGTCGTACTACAAAGAAACTGAGAACCAGATCAAAAATGTTTCGCCAGAACTACGCACTGTTTTATTACAATTAGTTGATTTATACATTGTATACTGGGCTTTACAATATATTGGGGATTTGCTGAGAGTAAGTATTATTTATATATAGTTGTCACGAGTTCAAAAACCTCTAAACTGGCCTTTTGTACCTATATAATATATACAGTGGCGTACCTAGGGTATTTGATGCCCGGTGCGATGCCGCTCGCACCCACCTAGCTACGGTACGCACTGAATATATATTCAGATATATTAGAAACGAAGTTCTTGTCACATACAGATGTCATATACTTACACTTATTAATATTTTTACTACAAAATATTTAAAATTATTTTACGTAACTGTATTTTTTTTGTACCAGTTCACATCAATATCTGAAAAAAATATCGAACAATTGCAAGGATGGTATGAAGATTTGATGATAAAGCTAAGACCAAATGCAGTCGGTTTAGTCGACGCTTTTGATATTAGAGATGAGGTAAATAATTTTTTATTATTATATTAAATAAACAAAATTAACGCAGAGGAACTAGCATGTGACTGTAAACGCGACGATTATGGGTTCGACTGCCACTCGCGGGAATAAAATATTTAATATATATTTTCATTTCCTGGTTCTGCTAACGAAGCAAATCGCGACATTGAGCTCCGTCACTCAACACGCAATACTTTAACAATTCAGCGGAAAATGGAGAACGGAATGTCTTAACTCTAGGTTCACTCTGCCTACCTGCTATGTAGCATGAAGCTCAAAAAAAAGTATTGCATTTTTTTCGTATTTGTTCAATAAATTAATTATGTTACAGATTTTAAATTCAACATTAGGTGCTTATGACGGTAACGCATACGAGCGTCTAATGGAGGAAGCAATGAAAAGTCCTCTTAATGCCGAACCGGTTAATAAAAGTTTCCACAGCTATTTAAAACCTTTGATGCGTGGAAAATTGTAAAAAAAATATTTTTATTTATGATATTTTTATAATATAATCCGTATTTTATGGTGCCTTAGCCCGTAGGTCTTTGACGTTGACAGTGACAATAGTAATGAATGTTAAGGATAACTATTTTTGTTTCTATAATGTGAAATAAGGAATATTATATAATTAAAGTGTTCTTCTTTTTAAAGTATTGACGCATTTGAGATTTTATAAAATAAATAATTTATTTAAAAAGGAACAATTCCTTTTTAAGTTGTTAAATTACATTTTAATAAATGTATGAATGAATAATTACTTTGAAATATTAAAAAAATACACTTGCTTACAATATTGATCAAGAATAATGATTTTTTTTTATTAAATCATTTTTATATGTATGTTGTATACCTACTTAATACGTGCAATACTTTGTTTGACAGTCACTTTGTAATATATTAACATTTTGAACCGACATTAAGATTTAAAAATCATATTTTTTTATTTTTATAAACAATTGACATTTTAAATATATATTTTTATATTTTACGGGTGGCGGTGATTATACATTCCAAGTCTAACTAAAGAATGAGCAGTATTTTAATTGTTCTCTTAAATATTTTAATAAAAATGAGATTGGTTTATTACAATATTATAATATATTTACATTGAAATAAAATTTCGATATTGTTAAAAGTTGTTTCATTATGTGTGTTACCTTAAATATATATATCTATGTGTCTACCTTAAAATGTATGTTAAATAAGTTCTAAATTGATGAATATTTTTTGTAATGGTTTTTAATAAAGACTTCTTCTCAAGATTTAAAATATTAAGATTTAATCCTCCATAAATTACATTTTATTTTTTTACTATATTTGTTTAATCTGAATTAACAGAAATAGTATGTATTTAACATAAGGCTGTAGAGATACTTTCGAAAAATGTGGCATTTGTGTGACTGAAGAAGAACGTGCTCAATTGGTTCGGGCACGTCGAAGGAATTAGGGATGAAAAAAATAGTTAGGAAGCATATGTGCAACGAAGCCAACCAACTAAAATCCTAAACTCCGACCAAAATAGTCACCCAATGTGGCGTAATGAAATTATTTATATTTTGTATTTAATAATATATTATTATTATAAATAATTTTTTACCATTGTGTCCAGAGGCCAGTCGTGGCGCGGCGGCACAAAGTGTGACTGTAAAGACGACTGGTTGTAAGTTCGATCCATCCATATATTTCCATTTATTATCGCTCCGGTTTCGAAACAAACAACGGCTCCGAGTTCCGCCACTTAACACGCAATGCCTCCAGGATTCGGCGGAAAGTGGGCAACGGAGTGTCTTTACACTAGATTCCTTCTGCCTACCCTACATTGTACTCCCGTACAATGCAGGGTACAACGTGAAGTTGATTTTACCATTGTGTAAATATAAAACCAGAATTAACTTATACTTTTATATACATTTAAAGCCGGTAAATAAAATTTGAAGTATACAAATGATTCTATCAGAAGGATATTTTACAGTTACTAGATCCAACTACGGCGATACTAGTGGTAGAAATTTATTTTTGACAAATGGTTACAACATTGCTCATCTGCACTTCAATATTCTTTATTTTTGCTTGTTAGTCTGTGGCACTCTGTGGTTTCCGCTTTGTCAAAACAAAAATAATGCGATCGTATTTTATGTAAACAAGAATCTAAATAATTACTCCCCTCGTTGTTTGTGATAAAATCTTCAATAGAAATACATAATATGACAGAATTTAATAATTTATGTCGAGCCTGTCTAAGTACAATTGATTCGCTCAAATATATTTTGTTTGAAAACGTTTCGCCGGACGTGTATTGGTTTTGCACTTCTATAGAGGTAGCGGCCTTTTCAATTATGTATATGAAATGATTTACTAAAGATATTTTTGATATGTAAAAATATTAATGAAATGTATTAATATTTCAGATAGTAAAAGACGAGTTATTACCACTAGCACTATGCAATAGTTGCTATGATTTACTTTTTAAACTATCGGATTTTAAAAGAACATGTCTTCAATCACATAAAACACTAATGAACCACAATATTAAATCGGAAAATGAAAAGATAGTAACGCAAGATATTTCATCTAATAATCACAACTTGAAAGACTGGTCATTTAGCAGTGCACAACATAATTTTTCTTATGACTCCAAAGATATTCATCATGTAGGTGTAAAAGAAGAAGAATATGAAGATAATTATAACAATGGTAAATATTATGTTTGTGTAAGGTTTAAATAATTTTAATAGATAATTAAGTATTCATTCAAATCAATCAACTAAAGACAAGCCACATGATACAGCTCTCAGTCTCTTCTTTTGCCTTGTCTGCTATCATCAACTTCTTCATACAGCCACTATGGGGATCTGTGATATTTAAAGTATATCTAGATATTGTGTTTTTATAGTCAATCAGGGTTTCTTGTCTGAATATGGAAAAAAGTTTTTTTAAAGTTTTTATGCTGCTGCATGCATGCTGTAGCCTGCATAGAGCAGGTTAAGCTGAGGGAAGCTAGTATTAAGACATTCTGTTCTGCAGGGACCACCATATTTTCAAGACGTGTGTTATGTGCCAAAATTCAATTCCATGCGTTTTTGTCAGCAGATGAAAATAATTCATTTTGCCAAGTCAGAATTGAACCTACAAGTATTATTTTCTTTGTTCTGTTGAATGATCCTACCAAACCTATACTTATACCACTGATTGAAGAGCCTTATAAATAAATAATTTAACAATAAATTATATTTCAGGCTTGGACAGTCCAACATTTGTAGATGAACTGCCAGCAATAGTTAAGAGAAAAAAAATTAGCAAAAGGTATTTTTTGCCTAGTTATGAACTTCTGTAGTATATTTTAATTTCTAACATACATATATTCGTATATATCGTCGTAGGCGTTCTGCATAAGCCAGGCCAAATCTAAAATTCCACACCTATATACATAATAATTATACAAAAGACTATAATAATTATACAAAAGACTCTAATAATTATAATTTTTATTCTAATAATTTCTCTAATAATTATAATATATTTTTAAAATTAAAAAAA